>BLSH010488601.1:1018097-1054880 GCA_018402905.1 Glandirana rugosa | reverse complement strand
TCTAGACCCCAGATATTCTGGGTTTTGGGAAGGGGAGTGGTTCACAGAAACTTTCGAAAACTAAAGAATTGACGAAGGGCTGGCGCGCGGCAGAAAAGTGCCGCCGTCAGCCCCTCGACCCGCGCTTAGCTGCATTTATCCGCCGCTAAGCGTAAAACCGGTGGTCCCCCGCGCGCGCGCGGGGGCGGCGTGAGGACTCCTCACACGGGCACCGAGCCCGCCTGGGGGCTAACATGGGCATGAGAGATCTAACTGATCCCAGTGACAGGGATCAGTAGATCTCTCATGCCCCACTGACAGGGCGGGGAACCGCCGTGTTTACATCGGCTGTTCCCCGTTCTTTTCCCTGTAGCCGCTCATTGCGGCTCGCCGGCGGACATCGGGTCCGCCCGAGCCACGGGCACACTCCTCAGGAGTGCGGCGGGGGCGCGCGCGCGCCCCCTGGTGGCCAAAATGCGAATCGCCGCCTATTTACGTCGATTCGCGCCCAGCTCCCCGACTGCCGCCGTGAAAAGACGGCGCGCGGTCGGGAAGCAGTTAAGAAATCAAAAGCTTTCAAAGACACTTGGTGAGGGGAAGGGTTTTGGGTCTTATAGACCCCAGATCTCTCCATAAAGAGTACCTGTCATATGCTTATTGCTGTCACAAGGATGTTTACAAAACAAAAAGCTGCACTTTGCATATGTGCTTAAGGCTTCACACTCTAAAGCATGCAAAACATTGTTCATTTTTATAAATGGAAAACAATTGCTGGGAGGTTGAGCACCTGGTCTTATGACCTGTCAAAGTCATGTAACTGGCCTCTAGTCTTATTACAGAGTGTTTTTTGTAGCATTATGTAGAGAACATTCTGATGAGAACAACAGGCTCCATTGTGTGAATGAATCGCATAATGCAGGCATGGTGTGGAGTGAAAACTGCAGTGTCAAGCAGAGAGAGAAGATAGTAATATCCACACCAGTCATAAAGACTGTGGCTTAGAGCAGAGCCATCACAGGCAGCACACAGCCACTATTAGATAATGTTGCTGACGGTCAGAAGTCCCCAAAATAAAAGATTTAACAGAATGTCCCTGTTTGTCAGTGCCATCCAGCTGAATCTACCTTGTTGATGCCCCTTCACAGTCTGTGCATTTTTTAGTGGTGGAATAGTGTACTATGTATGTATCTATAAATTTAGTTTGCGATCCCTATACACTAATAGGTTCCTTTCATTCAGCCTGAGGCTCCACAGATTCCTCAATCCAAAAAACTTTTTTTTTTTCATTTTGGATAGAGTAAGAAAGGGTTATAACCCCCGTCAGTTTTGTTTTGTTGTCATCTGTATCCCCATTGGGGAGATTTACTTTCACTTCCTGTCACATAACCAAAATAGGAAGTGAGAGGAAATTCCTGCAAATTAAGGGAAAGCCTTGGGGCCCCCAGAAATAAGGACCCCATTGGAAGATATCCTTTTTATTACTTTTCTGGGGACAACCCAAAATTTGTGATTTTCTATTACAATTATTTTGATGATAATGGTAAATAGGACAAATAGAGAGGGGCAATCTGCCCAATGGGGGCACAGACAGCAATACAAACCTGACCGGTGTTCTAATTCAGCTTCACTCTTTCCGAAACTAAAAAAATAATTTGCCTTTAGTTATACTTGGCCATATACCAATAAAATTTGGTTTGAAATTTTCGAAATATTTATTTTTCTAGTAGTCAATGGGGCCAAATTGAAATTTGTTTTTAACTGCAGTGATAGGAATATCAAAAGAGCAGAATGGTAAATTTTTCTCTAACATAAGAAATTCTAATAGTGAATGGGATTTTTGTTTGGGAAAATTCCATTGATATGTACTCTGATTGATTGATTTACTGATTGATTGGGATGTACACTGAAACAAAGTTTGTAAAGTCTTTTAAGACATTGTGCAGTGATCAAGGCTTGTTTGCCGAAACTACTCTGCCATTTGTATTTTTGTACTCACTGGTGTGGTCTACATGAATAAATCAATAGAGGATTACGGAGTTGCTGGCTGTTTTTTCTTATCTTTTAAGAAATTATCGAATGTACTGACAAGATTTTTGAATATTCATACATAAATCTATTAGTGTATGGCCAGCTTTAAGCTATCCAAGCAAATGAGATAGGAAATGGCAGGACAAAACAGATGGACTAGGGTGGTAAGTAGTAATGGGTGTTCATTTAAATTAAATTGTATTTCCAAAGAAAAATGTAACCATCCTATTTCATTAGAGTTCCTAGCTTTGCATCAGGAGGGGGCAGACCTAATCTCAACTTGGGCAAAAGCCAAGATCCCATATACAGCCCAGGCCTGGGATCCAGGTGGATCCATAGGATTGATCTAAATCTTTACAAATGTACTTGCACGCATCACATCAGCACTGCCGTTATACTAAAAAGTTTTAGGTCATATCAGATTAATTAACCTCAAAGAAAAAGTCATACTTACCGTCTTCTGCATGATACAATTTCCGTAAAATATCCTGCAATTGCTTTAGCGTGTCCTTTGCTTCCTCCATTTCCTTCACAATCAACTCTTCATCTTTCTTGAGATCAAACTCTACAGAGACATTAGTTAATCGTGAATTTCAATCAAGTTCAAAAAAAATATTTAGCAAGGATGACCATAGCAAAATAACTACTACATGGCAAAATATAAAAATACTGTATATGCCAATAGATTAACTGCTGACTAAAATATATGCTGAAAAGTTTACAGATTTACTGATTACAAAATGGAGCTTGCAACCAGTTAGTACAGCATTACAGTCCACATATAATCTATACCTTTTATACAGGATAAGGTTAGCTATTGCCAATGGTCATGTGTGGGGTTGCCACCACATTTCTGAGGTTAAGCAATCAAAGAACGGGACAAGGTGGTGACCCTAGATTTGTGTGAGCAATTAATATCGTAGGGGTGTCATACAGTGCATGCAATTCATGCAAAGATGAGTTATTCTTGGGGACTGGCCATGTATCACTAATGGGCACACAGGCAGTAACTAAGCTCATTATAAATGGCTCTGACACCTTTAGTACTACAATGAAATTATAGAGCAGCACTGTTAGCACAGTCTGCCAGTAACTCCCTTTGGTCTTGCACGTAGGCACAAGACAAAGAAAAAGGAGTTCCCTTCTACTTGTTGATGAAATTTATATGCACTGTACAGGTTTTTTCTACATATGCAAATTTAGTCAGCCTAATATCAAAGAGTATTATCACTTGATAAACCTATATAAATATATATGGACATGGGGAAGGTCATGCATACTTATTTAATATGCAGGGCATGCTGCCTTGTTAATAGTAATGTACAGTGATTGTAAATTCTAGCTTTTTCTGCCAGATTTATGACCTGGTCTGGCTTAAAAACAACTGTCATTCTTTAAGGCTAATCTTAACAGTAATCAACCCGGGTTTCTATTGGTGGCTTTTAATTAACCAAAAAAATACATGAGGAATAGACACTTTTGTTTTCCTTGCAGACATGCACTACAGATTTTAATATACACAGGGAAAACATTCATACAATTGCATACATACATTTTGCTAACCATGTCTCTATCCCCTGTGGATTTTTGTTCTAGTCTGGTATTTAATTAAACATTATTGCAATGGAACAAAGATCTACCTATCTAGCTATCTATCTCTCTATCTAGATAGATAGATATTTATTGGAAGCATGTTTTATTTTTTTCATTTTGGATAAGGTAAGGGGTAAGGGGGAGTTATGACCCCCATAAGTTAATTTTTCCATCTGTGAGAATTACCTGCACTTCCTGTCCCATAGCCAGAACGCAAAGTGAGAAAAAATGCCTGCAAATTAAGGGAATCCCTTTGCCCCTAACCCCCAGAGGACACCGCGGAGAGGGAAAAGAACCAGCAGAAGAAAGAAGACCCCTCAGAAGAAAGAAGACCCCACAAAAGAGCAGAAGAAAGAAGACGCTGGAGCCGATTTAATAAAATACTTTAGAAACCTGTGTAGTGTTTTTTTTTTACATTTTCCTTTTAGGTGAATGGGTAGGGGTACAATGCACCCCATACTCATTCGCATAGGGTGGGGAGTCGGGATCTGGGGGCCCTTTTGTTAAAGAGGGCTTCCAGATTCCAATAAGCCCCCCGCTCACAAACCCTGACAACCACCGGCAAGGGTTGTCGGGAAGAGGCCCTTGCCCTCATCAACATGGAGACAAGGTGCTTTGGGGTGGCGGTGGCGCAGAGCCCCCCCGCCCCTAAGCACCCATACTCCCCATGTTGAAAGCATGCGTCCTGGTATGGTCAAGGAGGGGGCGCTTGCTTGTCTCCACCCCTTTTCCTGGCCTGCCAGGCTGTGTGCTCGCATAAGGGTCTGGTATGGATTTTGGGGGGACCCTATGCCTTTTTTTGGCATGGGGGTTCCCCTTAAAATCCATACCAGACCAAAAGGCCTGGTATGGATTTTGGGGGAAACCCTATGCCGTTTTTTCGGTGTTGGGGGTTCCCCTTAAAATCCATACCAGACCGACAGGCCTGGTATGCTCTTGGAGGGGGACCCCATGCCGTTTTTCTTTTTTAAATTTGGCGTGGAGTTCCCCTTCAAGATCCTCAGGGCACAAGTCACTTGCCAAAGTTGGATCAGTTAAGACAATGATGCAACTTTGATCAGTCTTCAATGCATTTAAATGGGCTGAAGTGGGATCAAAGTCGGACAAAAGTAGTACAGGAACTTTTTTCAAAGTCAGTCCGACTTTGAAAAACACAAGCTGGACCAGTTAAGATGGCTCTCATAGGGAGTCATTGTTTTTGTGACGTAATGCGACTTGTGCTCCTAATGTCGGTCTGAGAATCGGACTAGTGTGAACCTAGGCAGAGTATTAGTGCCTTATCTCTTGCTGCTTTTTCTAGCTATTATTGTGGAATACCCCTGCTCTCGCCCCCAGGGGTGTCAATAGTGGATGTGCCTTTCCGGTTTGGATTGTTGGTGGAGTGGGGTTTTGACTCCAATGAGTAAAACAGTATAAGTGTACATTATGATGTATCTGTATTTATATTCATGTATGTTTATTTTGTTGTGAATGTATACTTTTCTAGAAAAGATATTTGTATACATCTATGGTTTTCTAGATCATTGTCCCGTGAAGTCCTCCTGAGGAAGCTGATCCATCCTGTGAAACGCGATGAGGCAGTAGCAAGGTAAAGAGGTCCCCCCACACACACCTGTAAATCGCATACGATGTGTAGCACCGATAATTTACAGGGGAGTCCACTATGCTAAATAGGGATTTTTAATTGACTAATTTTAAAGCTGATGTATACATAGTTTTTAGTATTCATTTCATGAGATGAAAGGTTGTTAAAAATATTTTTACTTTGTTTATCCTTACGCACCAATAAAAGTTCACAGTGTCCTCCCTTTGGGGTTGTTTTGCTTGAATTATAATTAGGATGTGTTGAGTGTATTGAGGCATATGTACTGCTAAGTGTAAAGAGGTGCATGTTGTATTTTGTATTTATTTGGGGTATAGTGTGGTGTAAGCTGAGTGTATTGGGGTGCAGTGTGAATTGGTTAGTGGTTCCTGCCCTGGCTATCTGTACAATTTCACTATACACTTCACCATAACAGACTTATGAAGAAATTTGCACCCTCGCAAATTCCCTATTCATAAACTGGTGCACATTTGCTAATTGATAGAGAAAATAAATATGAAATATATCAATCTGAGAAACATTGTTTCTATATTATATCACATTTTGTTACAAGCACACCGATAAAAAGTTGTCAAGTAAAAAAAGAAGTGGCTATACCTGGGCAATCTTTATCAGTTGTTGTGTTAGATATTTCTGGATTCTTATCTTGTCTTAACATTTCCTCTAAACAAACATGGAACCTAAGAAAGAATGTAAAGTTATTTTTCTTCTGATCTGTACACTGCACGTATGCCATAATTTAAGATCACTTGAAAAAATGTTCATATACTTTATGCCTGGGGTAAACATTACTCAATAGCAAGACAACTACTGTATGCTGCCAAATATCATCAACATGCATACTATTATAGAAAGAATTTAAGTGGAGCTATTGCTATCACCAGATAAACATGTTCACATAATACGGTCATTAACAATAAATCGGTTGCTATGAATGAAATGGAAGTAAACACAGTTTGTCTCCATTCTCAGACACTCCTTATTTCACCCTCTTCTGTATTTGTTAGTCTATGCTCTTATCCAGCTTGATAAGCTGCTTTTTGAATTATTTTATTAACATTTTTAAATCTTTGTATATTATATTTATGCAGGATTACAAGTTAGGTTACAGATCTTACCTTCCAGATGTTCGAAGACTTAGATCCCTCATCATTAGCGTGCGTTCCATTTTGTGAGGGTTATAGCAGACAACATGAAGGGGACATGGACTGTTCTCAATACCAACTAGCAAGCGCTGTGTCTTTACCACGGGAGCATCTCCAACACAGAAATAATACACAGCATCCACCTGCAGTTTGACAAAATAAATATCATCAGAGCCATTTCAGATTGACAAGAAAAGTATTTTTTGAAATAGTGATAATGCTAAGAAAGACACCATAGCCTGACCATGCAAATAGGTAGAATACTCAAGGCAGTATTTAACCACTTGCTTACTAGGCACTTAAACCCCCTTCCTGCCCAGACCAATTTTAGGCTTTCTGCGCTGTCGAATTTTGAATGACAATTGCGCGGTCATGCGACGTTGTACCCAAACAAAATTTTTATAATTTTTCCCCACAAATAGAGCTTTCTTTTGGTGGTATTTGATCATCTCTGCATTATTTCTGATCGCCGCTATAAACAAAAAAAGAGCGTCAATTTTGCAAAAAAAACAAATATTTCTTACTTTTTGCTAGAATACATATCCAAAAAAATATATATATATTCGTCGTTTGGCCGATATATATTCTTCTACATATTCTTGGTAAAAAAAAATCACAATCGCCGTATATTGATTGGTTTGCACAAAAGTTATCGCGTCTACAAACTATGGTAATTTATTTATGGCGTTTTTATTATTATTTTTTACTAGTAATGGCGGCGATGTGCGATTTTTATCGGGACTGCGATATTGCAGCGGGCATGTCGGACATTTTTGACACTTTTTTGGGACCAATGACATTTATACATTGATCAGAAATTTAAATATCCACTGATTACTTTATAAATGTCATTGGCTGTGAAGGGGTCAACACTAAGGGGGCAGTGAAGGGGTTAACAGTATTCCCTCATTGTGTTCTAACTGTGTGGGGGATGGGCTGGCCGGGACATAACAGATCTCACTGATCCCGACCACAGGGATCAGTAGATCTGTCATGCCCTCCTTCACAGAAAGGAGAACCGCCGTGTTTACATTGGTGGTTCCCCGTTCTGCAGCTCTGACAGGCGATCGCGGGTCACGAGCGGACATCGAGTCCACCCGACCCGCTGGCACGCCCACGCAGCGGCCGCGCACATGCGTCGCCGCCTGTGAGTGCGTGTTGGGAGCGTGCACAGGGGACGACGTACATGGACGTCATCCTGCAAATTCAGATCCCTGCTGGAGCCGTACTTCAGCAATAACGCGGATCTGAAGGGGTTAAAGGGTAATTCCACTTTCATGGGAAAAAAGTTCTGTATACAGATGATATACAGTAAGCCCCATAGAAATGTCATTTTTAGCTTGTGTGATTGGCACGCTGATTTTCCAAGAGGTCTGCACTAAGATACAAGTCATATTTTGGACATCTCCTGGATCAAAAATTTAATTTTGGTGAGAAACTCCCAAAGGGAAATCAGGTCTAAAGGGATGCAGACCCTGCAGCTTTCCCCATTAGAACCCTGCAAGTGCAGCAGCTAGTAGATAATTATAAAATCACTCCCATTCTCATTCATTTTGCATATGGACAAACAACAAGCTTTTTTCTTCAGAATAACAAAAGATAGGAATCTGTAACAAAGTTTTTCACAATCCATACAATGTTACATAGATCATCCTGAGTGGATTTTTTTTTTTTCAACAAAAGTAGAGTTACTCTTTAAGATAAAAACGTTATCTGTATAGGGTTTGATACTTTTTAGGGCCTTTAGCAGACTAATCCATGCATTATTCCTAACCCTGCAGTTTTCCGGCTACAGTCTCCGAAAACGGATCTAGTCAAAGGCAACACCAGCTATGAGATGCAAATGGTCATTTGAGAAAGAGCAAATGATATATAGATCTTTATTGTAAGGCTTATTAAATAGCAATGGGCTACAGACCAATAGTACCCAATCATATATTGGCCCTTGGAGTAATGTAAGTGATATATAAACCTGGGAGTACTAACAACAATAAGTTAAAATTACATAATTACAGCAATAACAAGCTAGCAATATCAGTTAGGTAGCCCAGGTGCAGCATAATGCCTCCCATTGACAGTAGAAAACTTGTATTGGTTTTGCATACTCCTGTACGCAGCACTCAGGTTTAGAACAGCACTGCTATATACACACACACACACAAGCACAGCAGCGCACAGCCATTCATGTCAATGGGAGGCTGCACACTGCACCTGATCTGCCTGCGCAGAGAAAATATGCCAGCAATTACGATGAAAGTGCTCAGTCACCCTTATTCCGATTTTGCAACAGCCCACAATCAGATTTAGCCCTGGTTCACACTGATGTGGGAAACGCAGCGATTTCTGTGCGTTTCTTGCACTGCATAGCAATCACACTGTGTTCATTTAACCTGCTGCAGGTATCAATTAAAGGTTAACAACACCAGCAGGTTCAAAACGCAGTGCGTTTGCCTGGACCGGATCGCATGGGTATGTACACAAGCGTCCACACCTTTTTCAAGCGGATGCTGTGCGATTTGAGCCATTCAAATGCATAGATTTAAATCACACCTTACAGAATAGCATATGATTTGCACAGTAATGCAGTATGCGAATCACATGCGATGTGACAGTGTGAACTGGGGGTGAAGTGGGAACTTTAACTAAAGACAAAACTTTGTTTTTAATTGTGGAGAGAGTGGAGAGGGATTAGAACACTTGTCATTTTTTTATTGCGGTCTCTGCCCCCATGAAGGAGATACACCTTCTCCATTTGTCCTGTTTACCATTATCATTGAAAGTGAAAGAAAATCACAAATGTTGGGTTGTCCCCAGAAAAGTAATAGAGGAGGAAATCTTCCAATGGGGACACTAGATATGGTGACCTCGGAGTCCCCAAGGAATTCCCTTAATTTTCAGGGATTTCCTTTCACTCCCTGTTTGGCTATGGGCCAGGAAAAGAAGGGAAATCTCTGCAATGGGACACAGATGGCATAAAAAACCTGACAGGGGTTATAACCCTCCTTTACTTCTATCCAAAATGGAAAAAAAAGTTTTGCCTATACTGTAGTTCTACTTTAAGTTTTAGGACTACTAAGGACTAAGACCCTATACACACTATTCGTTTTCTGCAGATTTACCAAAACCATGTAGTGCAAGGGCCTGCCTGATTGCATGCAAATTGAAACTCCTCAAAATTGACGTCCTTTTTTTCCCACAAATAGAGCATTCTTTTGGTGGTATTTGATCACCTCTGCACTTTTTATTTTTTGTGCTATAAACAAAAAAAAAGCGCCAATTTTGAAAAAATAACATTTTTTTTTACTTTTTGCTAGAATACATATCCAAAAATAAAAAAAAAACACATTTATTCCTCAGTTTAGGCCAAAAATATATTTTTCTACATATTTTTGGTTAAAAAAATTGCAATAAGCATATTTTGATTGGGTTGCGCCAAAGTTATAGTGCCCACAAACTATGGAAATTGGTTTATGGCGTTTTTATTATTTATTTATTTACTGGTAATGTCGGCGATCTGCGATTTTTATCGGGACTGCGATATTGTGGCGGACATGTCTGACATTTATGACACTTTTTTGGGATTAATTTTCTGTGAACAGGAATCCAACTTTGAGCCCGACAATACCAGGCACCTTGTGCTCTGGGGATCTTGAAGGGGAACTCCACGCCAAATTATAAAAAAATAAATGGCATGGGGTCCCCCTCCAGGAGCATACCAGGCCTGGTATGGATTTTAAGGTCCCCCCAAAATCCATACCAGCCCCTTATCCGAGCACGCAGCCCGGCAGGCCAGGAAAGGGAGTGGGGACGAGCGAGCGCCCCCCCCCCCCTCCTGGACCATACCAGGCCGGGTGCCCTCAACATGGGGAGTATGGGTGCTTTGGGGCAGGGGGGGGCACTGCGTCCCCCACCCCAAAGCACCTTGTCCCCATGTTGATGAGGACAAGGGGCTCTTCCTAACAACCCTTGCCCCTTACCGGTGGCTGTCGGGGTCTGCGGGCGGGAACTTATCGGAATCCCGGCCCCCCACCCTATGTGAATGAGGATGGGGCACATTGGAGGCCCCGTCCCCATGATGTGACATCCTGGGGCAGAGCTGTGACATGGGGCGGGGCCTCTGGGTGATGTCAGCGGGTGACCCTGCCCCATGCCAATATAAGACACAGCGGAGAGGGCATTCGTGAAGGAGATTGCGTCGTGTCAACATGGGAAGAAGAAGAAGAAGAGAGGAAGAACAGAGGGAAGAGGACAGCGGAGAAGCCCAGCAAAAGACACCGCAGAGAAGGAGAAGAAAGAAGACCCCTCAGAAGATAGAAGACCCCACAAAAGAGCAGAAGTTTTTTACTTTACACTTTTTTTTCAGGTGAATGGGTAGGGGTACAATGTACCCCATACTCATTCACATAGGGTGGGGGGCCGGGATCTGGGGGCCCTCTTGTTTGGCGTGGGGGTTCCCCTTAAAATCCGTACCAGACCAAAGGGCCTAGTATGCTCCTGGAGGGGGACCCCATGCCATTTGTTTTTTTAAATTTGGCATGGAGTTCCCCTTCAAGATCCCCAGAGCATAAGTCGCATGCCAAAGTCGGATCAGTGAAGACACTGATCCGACTTCAATGCCTTTCAATGGGCTAAAGTAGGATCAAAGTCAGACAAAAGTAGTACAGGAACCTTTTTCAAAGTCAGTCCGACTTTGAAAAACACAAGTCGGACCAGTTAAGACGGCTCTCATAGGTTATCATTGTTTTTGTGACGTAATGCGACTTGTGCTCCTAATGTCGGTCCGAGAATTGGACTAGTGTGAACCCAGCCTGATACAGCGATCAGATCTAAAAATAGTCATTGGCAGGGAAGGCGTTAACACTAAGGGGGGTTAAATGTGTTCCCTGTATGTGTTCTAACTGTGTGGGGGCGGGGCTGCCAGTGACATAACAGATCTAACTAATCCCGATCACTGCGATCAGTAGATCTGTCATGCCCCCCTCACAGAGCGGGGAACCGCTGTGTTTACATCGGCGGTTTCCCGTTCTATCCCTCTGTGAAGGGATCGCTGGTCTCCGGCGGGCATCGAGGCCGCCCGACCCGCGGGCATGCTCACGCAGCGTGCGGCGGTGCGCGCACGGCTGCGAGAGCGAGCCTGGAGCGCGCAAAGGGGAGGACGTCAATTGATGGCCTCCCGGGAATTCAGATCTGCACTGTAGCCGTCAATCAGCTATAGCGCGGATCTGAAGTAGTTAAGTTTTATGTCTTAGAACTACTCTAAGTCTAACAGTTTATTAAAACTCAGTGAAGGAAACTATTCCAGTCCCTTGCTAAGGATTCATCTCTGCCTCCTGTTCCAATCATTCAAAATTCCCTGATGAAGCCACATGGCATGACGCAATGCGTAGGGCCTTCAAATCCGGAAGTGATGCAACACACCACATTTTATGCACTGTTTTACTTAGTTAAATGTAAGAGGCTTTCTTATTGCAATAAAGGGTTGCTGTTTTACAATTTTACACTATAAGAGGCATTGCTTTATTCTAACATGTTGCTGAGCGGATGTACAGGAGACGTAAAGGGACTGCAGGAGTCTTAAAGCGACCAGTGCCTTAGCACCCTGGGTATTTATCTATTGGAGGTGGAGAGAGCTGGAGTATCGTACCAGCCCACTGAACATATTATTTAAAGTCAACGTAGGTCCCTCAAATTTAGTCCATCAGGCTATAAAGGCTAAAGTCTAAAGCTTTAGCCTGATGGACTAAATTTGAGGACCTAAATTGGCTTATATTTTTTATGACTTTTTTTATTATAGCGGCTGCTTAGGTGTCAATTATCGTTTTCTGTTCCTAAGCGCCAGATAAGTGATATTATTTATTTCTAGGCTGATATATATTATTCAAAGTCCCACATTCATTTTACATCAGGTGAAAGTTCTGTGAGCACAGGACAGTGGCACAGAGGTGGAAGCACACTATATTGTTCATTAATGATACACGTGAATATAATCTGATTAAAAGAAGGTGGCTGGCACATAGCACGTTTGGAGCGTGGACTTAAAGCGGAGTTCTGCCCACTTAAAAGTCAGCAGCTACAAAAAGTGTAGCTGCTGGCTTTTAATAATCAGACACTCAACTGTACCACGGTCCAGCGATGTGGCTGCCCGACGCTTTGCTCCTCTCCCCCTCCCCTCTGTGGTGCCGGCATCACAAGTGTGGGTGCCCGGCTGTGGCTTCACAGCCATGCGCAGACTGCGCATGTGCAAGCCGAGCAGTGCATTGAGAATGGCCGGGCAATCTTCTGGGACCTGTGATGTGTTCCAGAAGATTGCAGGGAGGGAGGGGGGAGAGGTGACCTTCCTTCCAGTGCCACGGTGCCAGGAGAGGAAGTGGGAGCTGGGTACCAAAAAAAATTACATGCCAATTGCGGCATGTCAGGGTCAGGGGGTCACCTGTATTTAAAGCGGAAGTTCCACTTTTGGGTGGAACTCCACTTTAATTTCAGCTTGTTTATTACCCCACTGAAGTCACTATTAGCATTCGCACTTCATACTGGACTTTTATGTGGAATTGATATTTGCACCTATGTTATTTACTTATTTACTGTCTTAACATTATTGAGTTTTATTGCATTTTAGTTCGGCTGCGCAAACCCATATCACTTTTTTATTAACTAAAATATGTCTCCTGGAAGAACAAATTGTGAATAGATTAGTAATAAGGCAGGCATATAAAGATTGTAAATCCAGCCATCAACAAAAGGACTGGATGAACGACCCAACCCTCATTTGGGTCACAGTGAATTGCATCCTTGACCCATCTTGCACTAGAGATCATAAAGGCTCATTCCTGTTGGCATATTGACCATTGAGGTATTTACTGTCCACAACTGTTCAGTATTGCAGGATGCTTGCTGCAGAATCATTATGGACATCCTGTGTAATCATCTGGTCAAATACTTCCTCAAATCTTTGCCTGGGACAGGAATTGGGAACTTTTGTGTCCTCTAGTGTAAGACTTCTTTAACGATGGATCATGGATGTGATTCAATGGGACCCAAGGGTGTGTCCCAAGGTTGGACAATGAGTGTGTGTAAATGATTTAGAGACAGAATGTGTGTCTAGCCTAATGAAGACCCCCTATTCTCTCTTCTGTAATAGTGAACTAAAGCAGGCTATACATATCAACACAGACAGGGTTGATGATCATATCATACCTATCAACACAGACAGGGTTAATGCGGGAAGCCATTGTCTTCTCGCGGGGGGGGGGGCAGGGGAGAAGACAGTGATTATTGCTCACAGCTATATTAGGTTGGTTATACCCAAGTTGGTCGATCAGTCAACCTGGTACATTCAGCCTGCCCATACACGGTTCGAATCTCAGCCAGTTCAGCAGGATTCAAACCATGTATGGCCTGCCTAACCCTTTAAAGCAGAGATCCACCCAGCTAAAAGTCAGCAGCTACAAAAAGTGTAGCTGCTGATTTTTAACAATCAAACACTCACCGGTCCCACAGTCCATCGATGCAGCTGCCCGACGCCGCGCTCCTCTCCCCCTCCCCTCCGCGGCACTGGCATCACAAGTGTGGACACCCGGCTGTGGCTTCACGGCTGGCATGCGAGTTGTGAATGGCCGGGCAATCTTCTGGGACCCGTGATTAGTCCCAGAAGATTGCAGGCAGGGAGGGGGGAGAGGTGAACTTCCTTTCGGCGCCGCGGTGCCAGGAGAGGAAGTGGGAGCTGAGTACCTCTGAAAACAGGGTACCCGCTCCCCACCCCCCAAAAAAAATGACATGCCAATCGTGGCATGTCAGGGGGTCACCATCACTTAAAGCATCCAGCTTTAAACATTTAAATATTCATATTTTTGTCTTTCGTGCAGGTATTATTGCAATTTGGTAGGCTCAACATTTTCATTACCATTTGTCAATAAACACAAAATTACTTGTATGTATTCCTTGCACAACATATCATTGCTGTGTCGCTGAACATTTTCATGAAATATGGTCTATGCTATCAGGTAACAATTTAATATTGTTATGTGTGAGATCATATTTCAAATTACAAGGCCAGGGATTGCAAGAGTCACACTGGTTATCTAATAGCCAACAATAGCCTGAAAGGAGGTAGAACTTGATTTGCCCAGGTATAATTTTAATCTGTTATTATGTCTAATTGCTATAACCTCATAACATTTCACAACTATCAGAACATTCCACTACAAAACATGCAATATACTTTACCATATAATTAACTGCTAAAAAATAGTACATCAGTACATTTACATGCGAGTACATTTACAACCTGGTCTTCCAGGGCTTCTGATAGAGCTTCAGCTGCACTATCTGCATTGACCACTGGGGAGTGCTGAAGATTCCAAATCCACTCTACAGCTTGCTGTATAGAATGCTGAGCGACATGAATAACTTTCTGATGCCACTTCACTGGCTCCTGAGAGACCCTACAAAACACAGCACAACTCATTGATAAGTGCTTACAGAGGGTAAAAGATGAAGCAAAGTCCTTAGCTTGTTACATAAATATCTCACAATTTAAGATTCCACCTTCAGAGGCATGGATATTTAGGAGTGAAAAAGTAACTTTACTAAACTCTATATGCATCTATACTGGCAGCATGGCATGACCTAAATGCAATTTCAGAAAAAGAACAATACTTCATGTGAATTAATAAACAGGGGTCTATTAACCACGTGAGCTACGGAAGATTTACCCCCTTAATGACTAGACCATTTTTTGAGATACGGCACTGTGTTAATTTAACTGACAATTGCGCGGTCGTGTGGCGATGTACCCAAACAAAATGTAAGTCATTTATTTCCAAAAAATAGAACTTTTTGTTTTCACCACTGCTTTTTTATTTTTTGTGCTATAAACAAAAAAAAAAAAAGACTGATAATTTTGAAAAAAAAACAATATTTTTTACTTTCTGCTATAAAACATATCCAATAAAAAAAATATTTCTTAATCAATTTAGGCCAATATGTATTCTGCTATATATTTTTGGTAAAAAAAAAATCCTAATAAACGTACAGCCGTGGCCAATAGTTTTGAGAATGATACAAATATTAATATTCACAAAGTCTGCTGCTTCAGTGGTTTTAGATCTTTTTGTCAGATGTTACTATGGTATACTGAAGTATAATTACAAGCGTCAAAGGCTTTTATTGACAATTACATTAAGTTCATGCAAAGAGTCAATATTTGCCATGTTGACCCTCCTTTTTGAAGACCTCTGCCAATCGCCCTGGCATGCTGTCAATCAACTTCTGATCCACATCCTGACTGATGGCAGCCCATTCTTGCATAATCAATGCTTGGAGTTTGTCAGAATTTGTGGGGTTTTTTTGTTCACCCGCCTCATAAGGATTGACCACAATTTCTCAATGGGAATAAGGTCTGGAGAGTTTCCTGGCCACGGACCCAAAATGTTTGTCTTGTTCCCCAAGCCACATAGTTATCACTTTTGCCTTATGGCAAGGTGCTCCATCATGCTGGAAAAGGCATTGTTCCTCATCAAACTGTTCTTGGATGGTTGGGAGAAGTTGCTCTCGAAGGGAGTTTTTGTACCATTCTTTATTCATGGCTGTGTTCTTAGGCAAAATTGTGAGTGAGCCCATTCCCTTGGCTAAGAAGCAACCTCACACATGAATGGTCTCAGGATGCTTTACTGTTGGCATGACACAGGTCTGATGGTGGCGCTCACCTTTTCTTCTCCGGACAAGGTTTTTTCTGGATGCCCCAAACAATCAGAAAGGGGATTCAGAGAAAATTACTTTACCCCAATCCTCAGCAGTCCGATCCCTGTGCCTTTTGAAGAATATCAGTCTGTCCCTGATGTTTTTCCTGGAGAGAAGTGGCTTCTTTGTTGCCATTCATGACACCAGGCCATCCTCCAGAAGTCTTCGCCTCACTGTGCATACAGATGCAATTACACCTGAATGCTGCCATTCCTGATGCAAGCTCTGCACTGGTGGTGCCCCGATTTTTTTATGGGATTAAGTTCATTTTCATGGCAAAGAGGGACTTTGCAATTAATTGTAATTCAGTAATTCATCTGAACACTCTTCATAACATTCTGGAGTATATGCAAATTGCCATCATAGAAACGGAGGCACCAGACTTTGTGAAAATTAATTTGTGTCATTCTCAAAGCTTTTGGCTACGGCTGTATATTTATTGGTTTGTGCAAAAGTTATAGCGTCTACAAACTATGGGATATTTTTATTTATTTATTTATTTTACTAGTAATGGCAGCGATCAGCGACTTATAGTGGGACTGGGATATTGCGGCGGACTATCCAGGCGCTAACTGACACTTTCAACACTTTTTGGGGACCTGTGACACTAATACAGTACAGTGCTAAAAATATGCACTGTCACTGAACTAATGACACTGGCTGGGAAGGGGTTAAACATTAGGGGCGATCAATGGGTTAACTGTATGCTTAACCAGTGTTTTCTCACTGTGTGGGAGGTGCTTTTACTAGGGGAATGCATTAATCCATGTTCCTGGTTAGCAGGAACACAGAATCAATGCCTTCCCCACTCACAGAATGGTGATCTGCCTTGAGGGGGGGGTGACCTTGAGGCTTAGTGGCTCGGGTGCAGCCAGGAGTGGAGAGAGATCCTGGAGCAGCACAAGGGAGCAGGAGAGCAACAGAGAGGCTACAGGAAAGGCTCTTTAAAGGATCCACCGGTGTTGGTGAGTGACAGACCCTGGGAGCTGGAGAAGAGGACTGGAGCATGCTGGGAGGAGACAGTGGACGGTCTGTGGAAGGTGAAGGAGTCAGTCATGGTACAGACAGTGAGGTAGGCTGGAGTGGCCTGGAAGAGGATGGGCTGGGAGCCGTAGTCCATCAAGACCCGGCTATCACAATTGTACTTAGTTACACTCTGAGGGCCCATGGCCTTACAAACTGAGGGCCCTTGGCCCTTGCCTGCAACAGGGGTTCCTGAGGTCCTGCTGGCAAAAGTGCAGGCCTCACCATGTGCTAGTAAGGGTGGAGGAAGATGTAATGGAGGCTTGATAAATGTCCCTTTAAGCCTAACAGTGAAGAAGCAAGCGTTGTGCAGGAGAGAGGAAGGAGAAGAGTAATGGTCAGCAAGTGCCAGTGCTGGAGGAAGAAGGAGTGTATAAACGGCAGTGTATATAGTATGGTACTGTATCGCTGATCTTTGTGGCATCCCACAGTCGTCCCTATCCAAGTTTATTCCCTCAATAAAACAACAACAAAAAAAAAAAGTACCGGCCTGTTCAGTAACACCGGAAGCAAGGAAAAAATGTGTGATTGAGGGCAGAGACAGGTGAACCACAATTACCAGCCACCCCTAAGGGGGCCATTGGCTACACAAAAAAAAATACCTGCTGTTATTGGTCAGTGGGAGGAAAATACCTGGTGTTGTTTGAAAATGGGGGGAAACACACCAGCTCATTAATCAGTGGGAAAACATGCCCTGCATCAATGGTTAGTTAAAAGGTCAAGAGTAAACAATGCAGAGTTCAGGGGTTGCTAGTAAGTAATTCGTAGCCTGCATTACTGACCTCTGGGCTTGGCATTACTGACTATTGACTGACTACTGAACTGTGTTCAGTAGTCAATAATACAGAGTTCAGGGGTCAGTAATGCAAAGTTCAGGGGTCAGTAATGCAGACTGCAGAGCTCAGGAGTCAGTATTGCAGGGTCAGGTGTCATTAATACACTGTGCAGACCTCAGGAGTTATTAAAGCATGGTGCAAGAATGAATAATATAAGGAGTAGGTTCAGGGGTCAGTAATGCAGGTTACAAGGTTAGGAAACAGCAAATGCATAGTGCAGGGTCAGGATTCAGCAATGCAGGGTCAGGAGTCAGTAATGCGGAGTGTATGGTCAGGGGTCAGTAATGCAGAGTGCAGGGTCAGGAGTCAGTGGTGCGGAGTGTATGATCAGGGGTCAGTAATGCAGAGTACAGGGTCAGGAGTCAGTGGTGCGGAGTGTATGGTCAGGGGTCAGTAATGCAGAGTGCAGGGTCAGGAGTCAGTGGTGCGGAGTGTATGGTCAGGGGTCAGTAATGCAGAGTACAGGGTCAGGAGTCAGTGGTGCGGAGTGTATGGTCAGGGGTTAGTAATGCAGAGTACAGGGTTAGGATTCAGTGGTCCGGAGTGTATGATCAGGGGTCAGTAATGCGGAGTACAAGGTCAGTAGTGAGGAGTGCAGAGGTCAGGAGTCATAATTACTGAGTGCAGGATCATGGGTGAGTAATGCAGAATGTAGGGTCAGGGTCGCGGAGTGCAGGGTCAGAGGTCAGTAATGCGGAGTGCAGGGACAAGATTCAGCAATGAAGGGTTGGGGCTCAGTAATGCTGTGTGCGGGGGCATTCACTTATGTGTATATATTTTTTCTTACCCCACCCGTATGGTTTGCACAATGGTAGAGAGGAACATAGCTGAGATATAACTACCTGTCCTGGCACACTAGTGCCTCGTGACCTGCCTCTTGCATCCAGCCCAGGCACTTGTATGTGATGTCACATACAAGCATAAGGAATGGATGCGCCGTTATGAGCTCAGGTGTGTTCCAACAGGAATATGAATCTGCCTGAGCTTTCAGCTGTACCATTCTGCTAAAATTAATTCACAGACTAAATACTGTGCCAGGCTATGTGTGCCCACAGACACACACAGCGTGGCTCGGCCCTCCCGACAGCATTTGATTGACAGTAGTAGGAGCCAATGGCTCCTGCTGCTGCCTCCATGTCCAGTGAGGAGAGAGAGCAGCACTGCTACTCACGGCCACAGCTCTGGATCGAGATCGGGCTCAGGTAAGTAATTGGGGGGGGGGGGGCTGGGGGAGATTAGCTTTGAAAAGATTTTAAAAAATCTTTAGCCTTTAGAACCACTTTAAACTAGGTAAGAAAATCGTCACTTTTATGGCCCCTTAGTACGTCCTGTCCAACTGAGTGTGTGAATACAAATTTTCCCATTTAGGTTATCTACGAGATCTTTTACATTTGTTTTAATTACAAAACACATTTAAAACTTGGAAAACTGTTAAGGTATATTTATAATCTCACTTACCAAATGAGGTTAAACTTGGAAATATGTGCCACTTGTTCTCTGATAACAAGGCATATGGCATCACGGCATAAATCATACTGTACTTTAGAGACTGCATTTAAGTCTAGAATAATGACTATAGATTGTTCTTGGATCACACCAAACACCAGGCGGCTTGAGCTCTTTAGCCAATCCAATCTTTGATTATATAATCCAATAACCTCTGCAAGAGATTCAGCCTTCTGCACAACTTCTTCCTTCTTCGCTGTCAACTTTGTTTAGAGAAAAATGAGGTAAATTACTACATATAAAGAACTGGTTACAATATGTGAATGATAGGCAGCATGCACAAAGCTAAACTCTAGTAAGAGAAATATGCAGGCACCATTGCTGATCCTTTCCTGAAAATACTTGCTCTCTGGCTGCCTCTAGCTTCAAAAATAAAATTTTTTGTACATATCTTTACTATTGATATAATCATTTATCAGAGACAAATCTATAATTGTTTTGTATAGTGATATGTAACATAAAATTATTGTGAGCACTTACATTGTATATTTTACCATTGCTATTATATTGTGGAAAGAGTCCATTTGAATATCGTGAAGACACGGGGCGTCCTAGCTTATTAACATAGTCTGCACAAAAAGAAAGTTACGATGCAGATAAGCAAGACTACAAAATATAAGTGTACATACAAAATAATTGTGAATTATATTAAAAAAACATACTATACATTGATTTTTCAAGACTAAACAATAGTAGAATAAGCTAAATATGTCCGAGTCCCTGAAAGGCAATTAAAATGTGTGTTGTCTCCTATTATTCTGATAGCTGTTTGCTAACACCTAAAGCAGAAGATGCTGGAAAATGCAGTGTAATTGCAGATTGCTACAAGGCACATAAGTAGTATTCCAGGATAACTCTAACTAATCAGCACTTACCTGGATAGATAAATGGAGGGTGTCATCCAGCGTGGCGGGGTACGGGCTGCGGCTCCAGGCTGGCGGGTGCAGGGTCCAGGCAGCAGCTCCAAGCTGGCGGGTACGGGGTCTAGGCAGCGGCTCCAGGCTAGCGGGTGCAGGGTCCAGGCAGCAGCTCCAGGCTAGCAGGTGCGGGGTCTGGGCAGCAGCTGCAGGGTGGTGGGCTTCCTCCCTGGCTCCAGCAGCTTCCTCCATGGCTCCATGTCAGGCATCCAATAGGATCGCCTGATGTTTTGGCCAATCAGTTAAACAGGTTTCAGACCTGCTTCCTGATTGGCAGGGAGAAGATTTAGTGTGAAAATAGCGAAAATTCATCATCACATAAGTGGCTTGGATCAGGACGCAATGCTCTGTGCCCCAAGCCCACCCTTTTTTTAAGCCTATTAGAGCAACCCCCCCATCCCCGCCATAGGAATTCATACGTCCTGGGTCCTGAAAGGGGCCGGATGCATGGATAGGGAGGGCTGCGGCGGTGTTAAGAGGGGCAGGGCACCCGTGCGCCCACAATGCATGGGCCACCACTGCCCCTTGTTAAAATAACCACATTTTGTTGCTTTGCAGCCTGAAACGAAGACAGACAGTCTTTGTTTTATCCAGCTGTATTTACTAGTGCAACTTATAACATCCAGTGAAAAAAATGTAAAAATTCAAAAACAGAATCACCGAGTTGGAATTAGACACTTATGTCAGTATTTTGTTGAACCACCTTTTGCTTTAATTACAGCCTTTAGTCTGTTGGGATATGTCTCTACTAACTTTGCACATCTAAACTTTGCTATATTTGCCCACTCTTATTTGCAGAACTGCTCAAGTTCAGTTAAATTTGATAGTGACCGTTTGTGGACTGCAGTCCTCAAGTAATTTCACAAATTTTCAATGGGGTTTAAGTTTGGGCTCTGTCTAAGCCATTCAAGGACATTCACCTTTTTTTCCTTCAACCACTGTGTGGTCATTTTTGCTGTGTGCTTTGGGTCGTTGTCTTGTTGGAAGATAAACCTTCTTCTCATTGACAACTTTCTGGCAGAGGGCAGCAGATTTTCCTCAAGAATTTGACGGTATTTTGCCCCATCCATTTTTCTTCTATCCTGACAAATGCTGCAGAGAAACACCCCCATAACAGAATATTACCACCTCCATGCTTTACTGTAGGAATGGTGTTATTTGGATGGTGCGATGTACGGGATTTACGCAAGACATATTGTTTGGTGTTGAGGCCAAATAATTAAAATTTAGTCTCATATGACCATAACACCTTTTTCCATGTGGCCTTAAAATCACGGTGCTTTTAAGGTGGTCAGATGAGACTAAAATTGAATTATTTGGCCTCAACACCAAACAATATGTCTGGAGGAAATCCAATACAGCTCACCATCCAAACAACACCATTCCTACAGTAAAGCATGGAGGTGGTAATATTCTGTTATGGGGGTGCTTCTCTACAGCAGGGACTGGAGCACTTGTCATGAAATAGAAGAAAAAATGGATGAGGCAAAATACCGTCAAATTATTGAGGAAAATCTGCTGCCCTCTGCCAGAAAGTTGTCAATGGGAAGAAGGTTTACTTTCCAACATGACAATGACCCAAAGCACACAGCAAAAATGACCACACAGTGGTTGAAGGAGAAAAAGGTGAATGCCCTTGCATGGCTTAGTCAAAGCACAGACATAAACCCCATTGCAAATCTGTGGAATGACTTGAAGACTGCAGTCCACAAACGGTCACCATCAATTTTAACTGAACTTGAGAAGTTCTGCAAAGAAGAGTGGGCAAATATTGCAAAGTCTAGATGTGCAAAGTTAGTAGAGACATATCCCAACAGACTAAAGGCTATACTGTAATTAAAGCAAAAGGCGGTTCAACAAAATACTGACATAAGGGGGTGATCCTTTTTCCAACTCGGTGATTCTGTTTTTATTTTTTTTACCTTTTCTGACATGTTCTATCTTGGATGTTATAAGTTGCACTGGCAATTAAAGCTGGATAATACAAAAAACTTTGTGTGTCTTTATTTCCGGCTGCAAAGCAACAAAATATGATTATTTTAAAGGGGGTGATTCTTTTCTATACCCACTGTACTTACCTATTTTCATGCTGCTCTGGTCTGGTTCCCATGATCTGGCTCCACTGTGTTAGCCAGCACCGCTGCAGGGGAGAGGAGGAATCGCCGACAACGGATAAGCCATAGTAAGCTTTCGGGTCAGCGCTCAGGCATAACTAGCCGCTGTCAAGTGCTCTCTCTCCTCTCCCCTGTAGCCAGTTGCTGGCTGACCCAGGGGAGATCACATGACTGGACTGGAGCATCCTAAAAATAGGTAAGTATAAGCATCTTTCTTACACAGGTTAGCAAGTATAGGTGTTAGGAGGGGGGAGGGAGCATTTTTAGGATTAATTAGGGTTACCCGGAATTCTACTTTAACCCTGTATTTACAAAGCTAATACTGCCATGTTTACTGTAGGTGTTTCACAAAATTAAACCAATATAATTCATTACTGTCACGCTGCAATCTTTCTAATGCTGTTGCATACTGTTGCTATCAACAGCCAAAGTACACGCTGACTGTGCCAGAATGACTGACTCCCATGCTCATGTGGCAGAGCTGTGTAAATATCTGGACTGAGTAGACAGAAATAGAGTACAAATCCCTTGACAGATGAAAGAGCTCTCAAATACGAGGGGTCTTCAAAAAATTTCTGCTCTCCATTTAAAAAAGTGCAGAAATTTTTGAAGAACCCTTGCATGTATTTTGTATTTACCTGTTTTCTTGGAGTTTGGCTTTAAAATACAGATAATAATTGATAGTTCTGGTTGTAGCTTTAACAAATTTTGAGCAGGCTTCAGCAGGTATTTTCCAAGTATCAGTACTGCCTAAACCTAGCCAAAAACCTGCCATAGACATTCCCCGTCAGCTGCTGCTGGGTGAGCTCTAGACACAAGAAACCCTGCATGCTGTCATGCATAATTTAATCGTTGGCTGCTTTTCAGAGCTTGAAAAGGAGCTTAAGTATTTGCAGAAAGAAATTTTATCACATGCTAAGGTTGCAGTGTAATGGTCAGTAATGCACTTATAGTTAAGATGCACAAAAAGTGTCATATGCTGTTTGAGAAATCACGTTCCTAACTTTCAATCAGTATTGCCATAGCTTAGTCTTTTCTTACAAATCCAGCACATGCTGATGGATATTTCATCGAGTGACGAGGAGAGAAATATCCACAAGTGAGCATCATAGCATCTCATCAGAAACAGAACTTGTCCAGAAATACTGAGAGTGATGGTAAAAAGCTGCATCTCCTGTGCCAAAGCTATAATCTTGGAAAGAGCCTTGGCTCTGAATAACTTTTTGGTTATACATTGCAGGGGCTCATTTTCATTATTAACACAACCCCACTTCCTATCCACCTCTATATCATTGTATCAAACATTCCATTACTAGAAAAAAAAAAAAAAATAGGAACTGCGAGATCAGAAGCTTGTTGCCCGGTTTGGCTAGATATGGTATTGGTGCCATGACCGCAACCACCAAGAATATCTCTTTTCCTTTCGATGCTGTTCACAATCTCATCACATGTTTCCTGTAAGTCTAACTGATCATCATTGTGGTTTGTTAAATATAGCATTAAAAGGTTTTTTTTTTAAATCTGTTTAAGTGCAAGAAAACTGTTGAGCCTACCAGAAGTACAGTGTTGTCTTGTGCACTCTGCAGGACTGTGTAAATAATATTATCAGCTCAGTTAAGCGCACTTCTGTGAATTTCAGAACATAACACTTTCCCCCATGTTATGGAAAGAAAGAGGGGGAGGTGTTATGTAGTCTTAAATAAGAATTATCACATTTTTTTCCATTATTCAGTTCCTAATGGGACAAAGTACATATACTATATTTTTTGGGTGGGTTCCTGTCCAAAATCGCAGCCAGTGTTTCTCAACCAAGATATTCACCTGGGTGCAGTCTGGGTTTTCTCAGGGTGCTGCAAGCATTGGACCCTGTTTGCCTTGGATCAGCATCATGAGTTGCCATGGTGCAGACAGGTCAACCAATGGCACTCTAGGGCCAGGACTCACTCATTCCTTGCTATGGTGGTAGCAACAAGTTCACCTACACCATGGCAACTCATGACTCGGATCCAGGGCAGGTGGCATGCAGGGCCACTCTCATCGTTCAGGAGAAGATGGAAGCCCACCTCCTCCAGAACTCTTCGACCTCCCACCCATCTGCTGTACTGCCGAAACCAAAAGGTAGGGCTCTGATGTGAAGAGGGTACTGTGTGATGGGGGGCTCTGCAATGGGGGACTTGTGGGACTTGGGGGCTCTGCAATAAGGGTAGTGTGTGATTGATAAGAGACAGGAGGTTCTGTAATGGGTGCCTCTGATGTGATGGGGAAAGCTCTGATTTGATGAGACCATTGAAGTATAGGGATAGCTCTGATGTGATGAGGGGGTTCTGGTGTATGGGGAGGAGCACTAATGTGTAGGGGGACTCTAATGTGATGGGGGCTTCTGATGTGACGGGGTGACTCTGACATGTAGGGGATATGCTGAAGTGATGGGGGGGCTCTGATGTGAAAGGAAGCTGTGATATGAAAGGGGGCTCTGAAATGATGGGAAAACCTTTGATGTGATGGGGGAACAATTGATGTGAAGGGGGGGGGGGGCTTCTGATGTGAAGGGGGCTTCTGATGTGAAGTTAAATTCATCAAGGTTATTGTGTGCATTGCGCCAGGCTCAGATTTCCCATTGATAGATAACATTTATATTTTTTTGCATTTTAGACTGGGGTGTCTCAAAGGTTTTCATACTTTTAAAGGATCTTTAAAAAGTTTGAAGAACGCTGTTCTAGGGCACCTAGGAAGATGGGACCAATAACTTTTTCCCACCAGGAACTGAAAAAAATAAGGATAATTCTTAAAGAAGAAATGCAGAAATATAAAAAAACAAACATACATATTTGCCTACCTGCCGCAGCATCGGTCTGATACTGCAAGCTATCCCCCGCCAGCTCTAAGCCGGAAAACCGAGAGATCACATGACTGCCTATTGCTCAGTTCTCGGGTCCATTCTGGTGTGCTGGTCTGGGCAGGGGGCGGGAGTGACTGGTTCAGGATCTCAGTGGCGCACTGAGAGGCATAACCAGTTGCCAGTAAGGTATCTTGGTGGATCCAGACAATATTGTTGGGACCTCTCCAGAGTCTGGAGTGGCTCTGTGACATCACCCGACAGTGGGTTAAACCTGCTGTTGGCTGATTCTGTGTCACAGGAGAGCACAAGTAAGTGCACTCCTGTGAACCACATGAGTAGTGTAATCAAAAGAGCTTTGGCTATACTTCTTTTTTAATTAACACACTTCTTGCCCTAGAGTGACAATGCTGCTTCTCCATAAATATGGTACGATAAGTGAGGTTTGTCACCCTAGTACAGGAACTGTGTTACTGGCAGGATTACCCCATCTAAGAGCTGGTAAGCTGCAATGTGTTATATTTTTGTTTTTGGAAGAATTCCTGAGCTGCCATCACAAACTTATTTTCAGTCACAAGGAAAACAAACTATGACTAGGAAACAGTAGGTACAAAGTAGGCAAAATACTCAGTAGAAGAACTGATGGCTACAAGAGAACAATTGAGTGGTACCATGGCTCAAAGTCAAAGTGTAAGATTCACCATGCCAATGTGATTGGGAAGAAGAACAAACTATACAGTTAAAATATCAGGCACTTGACAGTGATGAACCAGCCTGCAAAAAAGGGAGGCAGGCATAAGGTGTGATCTGGAGTGCATATAAGGTTTCATAGGGTTGTCATCCAGTCGTTACCAGGAACTGTACCTGCTCTTTCAATGCAAACTGCCAAAACATTGTAGATACAGTAGCTGCATTAGACTAATCAGAACAATCTAAGCCTTCATTCTCTAAAATTGTTATCCTCATCAATAGATAGACTTGTGTACAACCAGCCTGCCCATACATGGATCAAAATTCAGCCAGCCCCTGTTGAACAGGCCAAATTTCGATCCATGCTTAGCTCTACCGCTGATGGAGATGAGCATTTGATGTATATTACACTACTTAATACATAAATTAATAAAGTGAGGGACATCTGTCTACATTCATCAACACAAAAATAAAAATGTTATTTGGTCATGTCCATAGTGTTTCAGGGAAGCTACTGAATACATGAACTGTAATGTGTACAACCTTCCCTTTGCTGGAAACCGAGCTGTGCCAGGATCTTATGCAATGTGAGCTTCTTCTTTTTGAGACCGAGGGACTTCAGCCATACTGTTGATGAAACTTGAGTCTTTACATCCATTTTTGATTACACTTATTTCCAGACACCAGAAATTCTTTAATTAAACATCTAGAAATTAATAAAAGAAAATTGAAATGATGAAAATATGGGAATTTACATTGGTATGTGTTTATATACAGTAGCTGTGGTATGTTAACAAAATGTCATGTTTGTATAAAGTTAACAAGTGAATGGTTTTTAAACAGCACCAAGATAGAAGAATTACACATTTCTTGAGACTTAAGCCTTGTACACACAGTGCAATGGTTGTACAACCAAACGTACAACTTTGGACCAAGTTGAACGTTGGCTGTTGTATCTCGCGTACTAACATGCACTAAGTGATCGTACAACCAAGCCGAATGTAGTGATATGTTCCAAGCGTATAACAAGGAAGTATAGGTGCATGTGATTTGTGAATTAGGAATGTAGGTTCCCAGAGCAGACACTTCTGGGCGTTCATGAACTTCTGAGCATGCCTGTTTCGCACGTACAACTTTGGTGGACCAGCTTCTCTGTACAACAAAAGTTTTCTAGTCTGCTCATCCAACTTCTGTTGTACAACCATTGTACGACGGCTGTTGTAATCGCGCGTACTAAAGGTCAGATGATCGTACAAGCTGATTGTACGACCGCTGTTGTACAACCATTGTACCATGTGTACGGGGCTTTAAAGAGACTCTGTCATCAGGCCATTCATTCCAACCAAAATCCTCCAATAAGATCATATGTGCATGTAATATATTTTATTTTTAGCTGTAAAGGTCTCCTGATGTAGATATCCAAAAGTCCGTAGACTGTCGCTGTGAATCGATATTTTAGATGTGATGTCAGCAGCCCAATCAGACTTAGGGCTGTCACTTATATTACCCCCTATAGCAGCCTTTCTCAACCTTTTTGAACATGGAGGCACTTTCAGGTACCTGAGAACCCCTGCTAATAACTACTTAAGCTCACAGTACATTAGCCTACTGGTCAATGGGAAGAATGCTTGTTACATGCTTTGCCACCCTGATTTTTTCTTTTGTATGCCTTACCAACCTGATGGCGAGTTTTGTTCACGTTTAATGGTCACCCACCCAGCAGATCCAGCGCTGTCCAGCTGAGATCTTCTTCTCTTCTGGCAGCGCTTTGTCCTGTACCGCCATCTTTCCCTGTGACATCATCGGTAGATGGCGGCTGTTCCAGGTTCAGCCAGCATGCCTCCCGATGACACACTGATAGGCCCTTCCTCTCCTCCTTTCTTCAATGAAAGGCTATGCCTCCTGGGACATGTGATGTACATATCCCAGGAGGCACAGCGAGCATTGTGGGCCTCATTCGCCTAAGGCTAGTAACGTGAATGGGGAGGTGGGGCAGACATTCTATCAAAAAAAAAAAAAGAGGTAAACAAAAAGAGAAAAAAAACACCTCTATTCCTGCAGAGGAGGGGAGCGTACTTGGGAGGCTGAAGATCCGCTCACAGGTAGCTACACACATTTTTGGTGTCAACAGTTATATGTTGGAGGTGTATAAATCGGTCATTTCTCAAGGAATCCTTAGCAATAGAGATGGGCGTGATGGAAAATTTTGTTTAGATTTGTTTCATTCATTATGTAAATCATTTAATTTCATCATAATCGTTATGTTAGAAGGATTCGTTTTTGGAACGTTAGTGTTATTTTGGGAGAGCATATATTCTTTTGTTCCAAATTGATTCGTATTTTGGGAAGTTGTGTTATTCTTTTGTTATTTCGGAAGATTAACTATATTTATTTTAATTCGTTATTTCGGGAGATTACTTATGCACTCTGGGTCATCCCTGCTAATCCAACCCACAAAGAGAAATGGAATGAGCTGATTGGATGATATCAACTGAAGTTACATGCATCCGAAAGTAGCGAATGGAACAAAAATAATTTCGGATTCATTTGTTATGTTATGATTCGGAGATTCTGATGAATTCACCTTCATCCAACCCAAACACAATAAGTAGGAATCATCTTATTTCACTTTTATACCTTAATTTACTTGCAATATGTTTCCATTTCATATATAATGCATTTTTTATAATGTTGAAAAATGTTAATGGAAAAAGAATCAGCTGATTGTACAATCAATCAGAATAAAATAAATGAGCCTGAATTAATATGTACTCATTCGTTATGTTATGGAAAGGCTTTTTTTTCACAGGAAGAGCTGTAAAAATGGTTCTGGCCAGCTCAGTAGATTTGTTTAAGGCCTCATACTCTGGCTTTTTTTGCAGCTCTCCATGTTAGTCAATGGCCCCATAAAAATGCCGACGTTTTTGAGCTGTAGATGGCCTTGGCGTTAGTGAGCTGAAACTAGAACCCACGGCCAGCGTGTTCTGAGGCTGTAACGTTTTGGCGTTTCTTGATGCCGACGCCACAAAACGCTCATTAACGCCAACTAACGCCGTACCGGCGTTTTGACGCCGACGTTTTTAGGTTGAAAAATAGCAGAGGGATGATTTTTTTTTTTTAAAAAACACCTATTGACGCCGATGCTCACTAACGCTCACTAACGCCGATGCATAACGCTGAAAAACACCAATTTTTTTTTCCTTGACATCGGGCCCGACGTTTTGTTTATTTTTTAACAAATGTCCGTGTGTATGAGGCCTTGATTTTTTTCTTAAATGCACTTAATATAGTTGGATACTAATATTTATAGCAAAGTTGATCCAGGGAATATCCGATTACCTTTTGGGGGTTCAGAAAGGATTTTTTTCCCCCACTGGAGCAAATTGGATCATGCTTAAATGAGGGAGGGGGGGTTGCCTTCCTCTGAATCAACTGTGGGTATAGGATTAAATACATGGAGGTTTCCAATTTGTGTATGTTTTTTCTTTTATTCTTATTTTTTTTCTGTGCTGGTTGAATTGGATGGACTTGATTAACTATGTAACTATGTTATTAAATTGAATTGATTTCCCTATTCCCAACTGACTTGTTTGTTGGGCCGCACATATACAAATTAAACAAATGGTCTCTCAAGTTCAACCTTGATATGAAAAGAATTTTATTAGAATATTTACACTATGCTCACTAGAATAAACTATAGCATCATGTCATCCAAATGGAACTAATAAATACAAATGAATTCATGTTAATCTATTTCAGATAACTTGAAATTTGTTACTATCGTGATTCAGAGATCCAAATTTCTATTCGTAACCAAACCAATTGCACAGGTCTACTTAGCGACTTCTAGAGGAACCCTACAGTTTCATGAAAACCTTGTTGAGAAAGCCTGCTCTATATTATTCCCCTTTGTTCCTTGCCCAGCAATTTTTTAAACAATTAATGGAAAGGAAAAGCACTGCAAGAAGGCAGTGAATACTTGATTTTTCTGTGCTTTCCTTCTATTTTTTAAGTTGATCTCTTCAAAGCAGAGCTTGAACCAACTTAAGCCACATCGGGCTGATTTGACATGTGATCTGACATTTCAAATCGCATGCCATATTAGAACCTATTGCTTTGACTTTGTGGCGCTGCACCGATTCCCAAAAGTAGTTCCTGTCCTACTTTTTGGCAACTTCGGGGGCGATTTCAATAGACATCTGTGCATGAAACCGCACAGATGTCTCACAAATCGATTCAAACCCGCATTCCGTGTGAACCTAGGCTTAGGCCTGTAAAGGTGCGGCAAGTATACCAGCAGATAGCTATGGTTGGGATCCCAGGTGTTCCGATCAGATGAGACTGCCTAAGCCTGGTACACACTATGAGTGTCAGCTCCAATCGGAGCCGCTGTACTAACTATGCAAAGTTAGTACAGTGATCTCCCCCGCTGAGCAATCTCCCCCGCCAGAATACTCCGATCAGCGCTCTCTGCCACTGACTAAGATCGCTGATTGGGGGTCGGTCGGCTGCTGGTTTTCCAGCATGCACATCCGACAGAAGCCAGCCAAACACATGGGCCAAATGTTGCCTGTTTTTTTTAACTGCCCCGATGTCTCCCGACATTTGGCCTGTGTATACAGGGCTTTAATCTGTATAACTGAATGAAAGGCTAAAGCCTAGAGCAAACGTTAAAGTGATTGTAAACTATCACCCATTGAGTTTAAAATAGAAATGAAAGGCAAAACATTTGTGTATAGATATAAAAGAACATTATAAATACCCTTTTTTCTCTTTTTCATAAGTGATCGCATTCCCTCTGTTCTCAGCTGCATAAGAGCTGGGGGAGGAGAAGCAGCAGTACACTGAACTTCCCAGTGAATGGATGTGGAGCAGGGGTGTGTCAGGCCAAGTCTGATCATTGGAGCACACTGAGTTCACAGCATAGCTAGAGAACTGACCAAGCTGTGGTCTCCCATTTAATGTGGTCAGTTTTTAACAAGATAGCAGAGAGACTGACAGGAACACCAGGGATTTCACACAAAGGAAGTAATAAAAGAGAACAAGATACTTTCTCATACAAATACATGGTACAGCAGGAATATGAAGTCTTGCCAAAACAAACACTTTAAGTTTTTTCTCATTCAACCCAGCGGGCTGAATGAAAAAACACTGAGAGGTTGATGTAATAATAAAAAGCTTTCTGTGTGTGGCAGCCTCTCCAGCACCCCAAATACTTACCCTTACCCTTCACCCTTACCCCTCCTCTCTGCAGCGATGTCCATGAGCGTCTTAGCTATGCAGGACACTCCTCCTGATTGGCTGAGACAAAGCAGTGGCGCCATTTGCTTCCACGGCTGTCAATCAAAATCAGTCAACCAATCCGGCTCAGGTGCCTCCATAGAAAGCTGCTGGCTGAGGGGGCACTCGATAGGAGGGAGGGGCCAGGAGCAACAAAGAGGGACCTGAGAATAGGACAATCCGGGCTGCTCTGTGCAAAACCACCTGCACAGAGGAAGTAAGTATAACATGTTTGTCATTTAAAAAAAAAAACAAGCCTTTACAAATCACTGTAAGCTCATAGAAGCTGTTAGCAATTTTTTCTGCTCCTAGAAGCTAAATGGTGTCATGCTATGTGTCCATTCACACTACTTTAGGATATTAGCATTTTTTGAGCTTCTGTGTCTAGGAGCAGAAATAAAAAGTTTTTGTGGAGTTTCCTGGAGCGTTTTTCCAGCAGAAACGCTGCTAAACGATCCTAAAATCTATTAATAGCGTTTGTTTAGCTTTTTTATCCCTTTTACTGCAAAAATGCCAATAAAATGCTAATGCTCCCAAACGCTCCTAAAACACTGCTAAAATACTATTACAAAAAGCTATTACCAGTGTTTTTTTATCTAGTGATTCTTCCAGCATTTTATTTTTAGCTTAAAAAATAAACGCTAGTGTGCAATGGTATATTTAACCACTTGCCGACCGCTTGCCACAGCGTGACGGCGGCAAAGTGGCTCATTATCGCAAACCGCTGTCACCTGATGGCGGCTGCGATAACTAGTATTGTGAGCGCACGCTCGCGCGCTCACTGTGTTCCGGGGGGCCAGGGAGCGGATAGGGCGGACTCGATCGCCGCGGCTACCCGCGACCCCCCCCCCCCGGAGCGACAGAACGGAGGTCCGTGTAAGTAAACACGGATCTCCGTTCTGACAGAGGGGGAAGGGCTGTGATCACAGGCTCCCTGTATATGGAGGCCGTGATCACTCCCCTCCCCCTGCCAGGCCAGCCCCCATACAGTTAGAACACACTGAGGGAACACAGTTAACCCTTAGAGCGCCCCCTCCAGGTTAAGCCCTTCACTGCCAATGGCATTTACACAGTAATCAATGCATTTTTATAGCACTGATCGCTGTATAAATTCCAATGGTCCCAAAAACGTGTCAAAATGGTCCGACATGTCCGCCGCAATATCGCTAAAAATCGCACATCGCCGCCATTACTAGTAAAAAATAAAAAAACCCCAGAAATGGATTCTCATCATTCGCAAACGCTGCAACTTTTGCGCAAACCAATCAATAAACGCCGATTGCAATTTTTTTTTAACAAAAATATGAGGAATATAAATCGGCCAAAACCGATGGAAAAAAAATGTTTTTTTAGATTTTTTTTTGGATTTGTATTTTAGCGAAAAGTAAGAAAAATTTTCTTCTTGCAAAATTGTCGCTCCTTTTTTGTTTATAGCGGCGATCAGAAATGATGCAGAGGGGATCAAATACCACCAAAAGAAAGCTCTATTTGTGGGAAAAAAACGACGCAAATTTTGTTTGGGTACAACGTCGCACGACCGCGCAATTGTCAGTTAAAGCGACGCAGTGCCAAATCGCAAAAAAAGTGCTCTGGTTCTAAAGTGTGAAATCCTTCCAGGGCTGAAGTGGTTAACAGACCAAAAGAGAGCAAACAAGAGAAGTACGTTTTTTAGTGCTTACATAATCTTAAAGGATAAGTTCACCTTTCGTAGCATGTTACACCCATATTCAGGGTGTAACATGTTACAAATGGATCGGCCCCTGCACATCCCTGATCTGACAGCTAGCGTAGATCTTCTCCCCAACCCATCCCCATTTTTTTGCGCTGTGGAACGCCGTGGTAGTTCATTATGTCTTCCTGTCAGATGTTATCTGCTTGGGCACACAGATACACTGGCAGATCTGCTGAAGACCTGCATGGCACCAGTGATGTGCTGGTGCAGTGCTTTACAGGCTCTAAAAAATAAATAAATAAATTCACTTTTTTTACCTGCAAAAATGTGCATTTATTTTTTTTTCTAAAAAAGTGAACTTATCTTTTTTTTTTTTTTAAATCAAATCATTTTTATTATTATTAAAGTTTACGTAACCGGTTCCCCACCGCCCGCCGTCTTTTTACGGTGGCAGTGGGGGAGCCCTGCGCGAATAGCCGTAAATAAGCGGCGATCTGCATTTAGCCACCAGGGGGCACGCGAGTGTGCCCGCGGCTCGCGAGGACCCGATGTCCGCCGGCGAGCCGCAATGAGCGGCTACGGGGAACCGCCGATGTAAACACGGCGGTTCCCCGCTCTGTCAGTGGGGTATGAGAGATCTACTGATCCCTGTCACTGGGATCAGTTAGATCTCTCATGCCCATGTTAGCCCAACCCCCCCACAGTAAGAACACACCCAGGGAACACAGTCAACCCCTAGCTCTCCCCCCCCAGGTTAACCCCTTCAATGCCAATGACATTTATACAGTAATCAGTGTACATTTAAATTTCTGATCGCTGAATAAATGTAATTGGTCCCAAAAAAAGTGTCAAAAATGTCCGACATGTCCGCCCCAATATCGCATTACCGCTAAAAATCGCAGATCGCCGCCATTACCAGTAAAAAATAAAAAATAAATAAAAACCTCAGAAATTAATTCTCACCATCCGTAAACGCGGCCACTTTTGCGCAAACCAATCAATAAACGCCGATTGCATTTTTTTTTATCGCAAATATGAGGAATTATATAAATCGGCCAAAAACGGTGAAAAAAAATGTTTTTTTATATTTTTTTTTGGATTTGAATTTTAGCAAAAAGTAAGAAATTTGAGTTTTTTTGCAAAATGGTCGCTCTTCTTTTGTTTATAGCGGCGATAAGAAATGACGCAGAGGCGATCAAATACCACCAAAAGAAAGCTCTATTTGTGGGAAAAAAAGGACGCAAATTTTGTTTGAGTGCAACGTTGCACGACCGCGCAATTGTCAGTTAAAGCGACGCAGCGCCGAATCGCAAAAAGTGCTCTGGTCCTAAAGCTGCGAAACCTTCCGGTTGGTAAGTGGTTAAACAACATACATCATACATACACATATATGCCACAATCCCCCGGAAAAAAAAAAAAAAAAAAGGAAATCACAATATTACAAAATGATCCCTCCCTCTCCCTTAACCACTTCAGTCCCGGAAGGATTTCCCACTTTAGGACCAGAGCACTTTTTGCGATTCGGCACTGCGTCCCTTTAACTGACAATTGCGCAGTCGTGCAACGTTGTACCCAAACAAAATTTGTGTCCTTTTTTTCCCACAAATAGAGCTTTCTTTTGGTGGTATTTGATCACCTCTGCATTATTTCTGATCACTACTATAAACAAAAGAAGAGCGACAATTTTGCAAAAAAATCTAAATTTCTTACTTTTTGCTATAATACATAACCAAAAAAAATATAAAAAAACAATTTTTTTTATCGGTTTTGGCCGATTTATATTCTTCCTCATATTTTTGGTAAAAAAAAAAATTGCAATCTGCGTTTATTGATTGGTTTGCGCAAAAGTTGCCGTGTTTACGAATGATGAGAATTAATTTATGGGGTTTTTATTTTTTTTATTTTTTTACTAGTAATGGCGGCGATCTGCAATTTTTATTGGGACTGCGATATTGCAGCAGACATGTCGGGCCATTTTGACACTGATTTGGGACCATTGGCATTTATACAGCGATCAATGATATGAAAATGCTTTGATTACTGTGTAAATATCACGGGCAATGAAGGGGTTAACCTGCAGCGAGCGCTCTAAGGGGTTAACTGTGTTCCTTCAGTGTGTTCTAACTGTATGTGGGCTGGGCTGGCTGGGGGAAAGGAGTGATCGCGGCTCCCATACATAGGGAGCCTGTGATCACATCCCTTCCCCCTCTATAAGAACGGAGATCTGTGTTTAGATACATGGACCCCCATTCTGTCACACATCGAGTCCGTCCTACCCTCTCCTTGGCCCCCCGGGAATGCAATGAGTGCATGTGCGCGCGCCGCTCACAGTGCGCGATCTCGCAGCCACCGTCACGTGACGGCGATAATGAGCATAGTTGCCGCCGTCAATCCACGGCGGGCAGTCGGCAACTGGTTAATATCCACCAACCCACCTTATATAGGATTGTTGTACTCTATTGTTCATTTAATTAATATTTCTGTTAATTAAGATCAGGTCTTCAGTATTGCCAGCCATTTTTCCCAAACTCTTTCAAACGTCTCAGTGCCAGTCTCAATGTAAGTATGTATATTTTTCTCTAATTAAGATAGTGTTCATTTGCAGTTTCCATTCGGCAGTTGTTGGTGGGTATGGAGACATCCATTTTTGAACTATAAGCTTACGAGCCTGATATAAACTCCTACCGATAGGTATATAATCCTTGGACGTACGCAGGAAGTCATCCATCATGCCCAAAAGACACATGCTCGGATCTTCCATTAAGTTTACCTTGAAGATGGATTTTACTGTTTCAATAATATCGAGCCAGTAATGGTGCAGTTTAGGATATCCCCAAAGCATATGAATCAAATTAGCTGGGCTTTCACTGCATTTAGGGCAAAGAGGAGACTCCCTGTGGCGCCACTTAAACAGTTTCTCTGGGGTATGGCATGTCCTATGTAAAATAAATAATTGAGTCAATCTCTGTTTTGGAGATAATGAAGTCAAGGGAAGGGCAGCTAATGCCAAGTTCCATTGATCTTCTGATATAGGACCTAAGTCTTTTTCCCATTGTGTCCTTGATGGTATAATATAAGCCTCCTGGAATTTACCCTGCATGATACTGTATACTTTGGATATACAGTAAAACCTTGGTTTGAGAGTAACTTGGTTTGAGAGTGTTTTGAAAGACAAGCAAAATTTTTAAATACATTTTGACTTGATATACAAGCGATGTCTTGGTATACAAGTAGCATCACATCACAACTGAGTACAAAAGAGAAAAGAAAATGGGGAGTATCCAGCTTTAGTAAATCAACCACTTAGGTCTCATACACATGGACGTTTTTTGACGCCGGCGTTTTCTGGCATTTTTTGCAGCTCTCCATGTTAGTCAATGGCCCCATAAAAACGTCGGCGTTTTTGAGCTGTAGATGACGTCGGCGTTAGTGAGCTGAAACTAGAACCCACAGCCATTGCGTTCTGAGGCTGTAACGTTTTGGCATTTTTTGACGCCGACACCACAATATGCCAACAAACGCCACCTATTATTATACTGGCGTTTTCCGGCATTTTTTGACGCCGACGTTTTTAGGTTGAAAAATAGAGGGATGATTTTTTTTAACCGCCCACCGTCAAATGACGGCGGAGCAATCCTACTCTCACAGCGGGTGGACGTCATATGACGTCCTCCCTTTAAGCCGGGATTGCGCGCGATCGGGCGCGCGCATCCCGGCTCTGTCGGTGGCGGTGTGTCCCCAGGACACCACTTTTTACGGCCTTTTGCGGTCATATTATTATCCACCGCAAACAACCGTATAACACCACAGCCGCAGTTTTTTA
>BLSH010488601.1:997280-1007886 GCA_018402905.1 Glandirana rugosa | reverse complement strand
TTAAACGCAGGAAAAAAAGTGTGTTTATCTCGAAAGAAAACCACCATAAATTATTGGCGACCAAAAAAATTAAAAACACGATATTTATTTTTTACTAACTTTTAAAACACTTTTTTACGAAAAAAGAAATAAAGACATTTTTTTTAAACGTTTAATCATTAATAAGAAGTATTTAAAACCGGTTTTAAATATGACGATGGATAGAAACCATTTTTATTGGGTTTATTCATATATAATAAACCAGGAACACTTTCAATATCTCAGATGTAGTTTGTAGACTCTATAACTTTCACAAGGACCAAATAATATATACTTATTTGGGTTATTTTTACCAAAGATAGGTAGCAGTATAAATTTTGGCCAAAATTTATGAAGAATAATTACTAATTTGCAAATTTTTTTTACAGAAATAAAGAAAAAAGCATTTTTTCACAAAATTTTCAATCATTTTTTATTTATAGCACAAAAATTAAAAAAACCAGCGGTTATTAAATACCACCAAAAGAAAGCTCTATTTGTGTGAAAAAAAGGACGCAAATTTCATATGGGTACCGTGTTGCATGACTGAGTAATTGTCATTCAAAGTGCGACAGTGCTGAAAGCTGAAAAATGGCCTGGACAGGAAGGGGGTTTTCGTGCCAGGTACTGTTGTGGTTAAAAAATGCCTATTGACGCCGACGCTCACTAACGCTCAAAAACGCCGATGCATAACGCCGAAAAACACCAACTTTTTTGCCTTGACGTCGGGCCCGACGTTTTTTTAATTTTTTTAGAATCGTCCGTGTGTATGAGGCCTTTAGTCTCTACGTCTCATTTTTACCTGTAGACCCATATCCAACAGACAGGGTGTGAAGCCGTGCAGTACTATATGGATTTTTTCCCGGCACCAAGTGCTAAATAATTTATGTGGAGGGTAAGTCTGTATACCCTTGGTATGGATATGCTTCACCATTCATATATAATATACAATATAGACTAGGTATACCTCCTTTTCTTCCTTAGGCACCCATACCAATTTAACCTTGGGTACCCCCGATGGTAGATCTTCTTGTCTGGCAGCTGTCTGGAGACCCTTACCAGGTAGTACTTCTTGCCCTTTTTTTGTACTAATAGTGTAGCAGCAGTGACAAGGTGACCTATAACAACACCACTATAATATAAATGTATATACCTAGGTCTGAGGCACACGCCCATCTGCACCTACGTCCATCCGCCTGTCCCTACTCCTACTCCTATTGCCTCCTGTGTCCGCCCCCTGAGAATTTTTCCTTTGAGCACAGACAGCCAATCGTAAGCATCACAGATGATACAATTACTTTAGAGTGATATATAATGTACGGTTACACTATATTATAAAGTTATACTTATGGATATGTTCTCTCTTCTACCTAAGTAATCTCAACCCATGATGTGAGAGGTCCTGAGGAAGCTTGTTAAAAGCGAAACGTGTCGAGCTGCTCTGCATGAACATTGTGGTACAATGTATCGCTCAAAATGTATCCGATACGGTTTAGAGATTATTGTATAGGTTGTCTTCTGGGAATTGTCTGCTCTTACTCTGCAATTTCTCAATATTTTAAAATTCTGCCTTTTAACAAATTTTCAAAATAAATACATGTTATTTTAACAGACTTTGAGTGTGTTGTCTCGTGGTGTGCCCATAAAGTCCACTCCAGTTGGGGATACTCCACATTTTCTTTCTTCTAGTATATAGGACGGTGGCACGCTCTGGAAAGCTATCTTTACTTCTGAGAACAAAAGAGAAGAGAGGTGCCTCTAAAGCCTCGTACACACGGGACGACGATCATATACAACAGGTCGTACTAACGACCGCTGTATGCGATATCGATCGTTCGTATGCGCAATTAGAACAGTCGAACATATGACAGTCGTACAAGGGAGTTGTATGAGCAAACTAGAAAACTTGGTCGTACCAACAAGCTCTCATACGACCGTTGTATCGTGTGTACAGAGCAGTTGGTACAACAAGTTATATTGTGCAAAACACGCATGCTCAGAAGTCAGGAACAGCTGGATGCTAATTACATGCACCTGAACGTTGGTCTTTCTGCGGTTGTACGATCGTGTAGTGCAGTCAGTATGCTAGATACAACAGCCAACATACGATTTGAGACGATCAAGTCAGGATATGTACGATTGCCGTCCCGTGTGTACGAGGCTTAAGTGTAGCAATATGGTTACATTTAGCAACTCACATGGTTGATGATTAAAACAGGCACATCTAAGTATGCAGGCATCTGGGGTAAAGCGGTCCACATAGACTGTGGAATGTATATTCCTTGCTAAAGAACATCATTTTTTATCAAGTTGTTATGGGTAAAGGTCCGCTTTAAGCGAAGTTAGAAAAAATTTACTGGAGACCATCTTTAAAGACGTCAGAGGGCAAAAATAATTAAAGCGGAACTTTACCCATAACAACTTGCAAAAAAATGATGTTCTTTAGCAAGGAACATACATTTCAGATTAATAATTATGCCACCAAAATGAGTGTGTGTTGTAAATTTCTTCCAGCATTGCTCCTGTTTCTTCTTGCTGGAGGCTGCCATTTTGCTGAAGCCCAGAGCCCCTGAACAGCAGTAAATCATAAAGCAGAACTAAACCCATCGATTTAACGGTTTCAAAAAACAGTTACATTCCTGGAATGCTGGGATTGCTAACTGTTACATTTGCTTGTATCCTCAATTAAACTCTCAAACCATCAAATGGCTGGTGTCATAACTAATAACATGTACAGCACCACGGCAGTTGCAGATCAAGCAGAAGCAGCTTTCTTTGCTGTAAAGGATAGGAGCCCTTAATTGCTTTAATGGTCCATTCATTTTCCTGTATTCACTCAATATGTTGAGACAAAGTGGAACTAAAATCTGCTTCATCCACTCCAGCATTGCAACATCCATGAGCTTCCCTATCACTGCTGACATCTTCTTCTGATAGTTCAAGAATCTTTCACTAGTGGGTCCAGAGTGACATATCTCCCATGCATGTACATGAGAGTTAAAGCTGAAATGTTTTCGGGCTTTTTTTGGTATGCAGCACCAAATACATACGCTATGTATAATGGTGTGTATCCCATCACTTTCTGTCTGTTGTCTTGTTAAAATCTTTCTTACAGTGCCTCTTTTTTAGCCCCTGGATATTGCCCTGAATGGCTATCTTTGGTGGTGTGAGAGTTAGGTTGCCCATACACACATCAGTTTATTTTGTTCAGCCTTCTGGCTGACCAAAAAAAACTGAACAGATTCATCCATCCATTCATTCGGGGTGTATGGGTATGGAGGAATTCTCCCTGCTGTGTCATGGTGTTCCGACAATGGGACTCCTCTGCTGACAGAATCCACGATCAGTGCTGTAGCCCAGTGTTTTTCAACTCCTGTCCTCAAGGCACACCAACAGGTCATGTTTTCAGGATTTCCCTCAGATGAAACAGCTGTGGTAATTACTAAGGCAGTGAAACTGATCAAATCCCCTGTGCAAACTCATGGAAATCCTGAAAACATGACCTGTTGGTGTGCCTTGAGGACTGGAGTTGAAAAACACTGCTGTAGCCAATTGTCTGCAGTGCTGGTTGAAGCAAAACTTTTTAACAAGAATGTCTGAGAGCACTTAGTCCTTAGATCAACTGTTCTCAAATGGTTATGGCCATAGATAGATTAATATGTGGCTGGTCCCTGCTGAACAGGATGAATTTTGATCCATTCTATGGCCAGCTGCCGCCGCCTTTGCTGGTGAGGGAACCCAGCAGTGTAGCCTTTCAGCTTCACGACCGGGTCCCCACTGCGCATGCACGAAGCGCGCTGCGCTCTCTCACTGGCCCGGTAGAAGGGAAGGGAGGAGGAGGGGGACTGAGCTGCTGACGTACTTCGCCGTGGCCTGGTCTCCTGGAAGTGGGGACAGTGAACCTGTCAAAGACAGGTATCTGCTCCTCCCTCCTCCCCCATAAGTGATCAGAAATGACGCAGAGGGGATCAAATACCACCAAAAGAAAGCTCTATTTGTGGGGAAAAAAGGACGCCAATTTCATTTGGGTACAACGTCGCATGACCGCGCAATTGTCAGCTAAAGTGACGCAGTGCCAAATCTCAAAAAGTGCTCTGGTCCTAATGTGTGAAATTCTTACGAGGCTGAAGTGGTTAACTGTTAGTGCTGCTAGTGTGAAAAGTTGCACCAATTGCCCACCCCCTTCTGCCCTTAGGGCAGCTTCACACGACAGCGACCTGAACGTCGGCAGGACTTTGCCAGGCAACTTCAAGGCAACTTTGAGGCAACTTCAAACTCGATTATGCCAGGCGACTTTGCCTGTGACCAATCAGAGAAGGGAGGGAGGGTGTTACCTGGGTAAATTATTTTCTTTTTCCTGTAAAGTCGCTTCAATATAGATGGGGATCCGACTTCTATTGAATTCTATGGGCACAAGTCAGATAGAAGTCGCCTTGAAGTAGTACAGGAACCTTTTCTGAAGTCGGAGTGACTTCAGTAGTGTACATTAAGAAGGCTCTCATTCACTTCAATGGGATTTCAGATGTCAAGCGGTTTGGGGCGACACAAGTCGAAGCGCAAGTTGCGACAGTGTGAACTGGCCCTTAGGCTGCATTCACACAGGGGTAACCCGACTTCAGCGTGACTTTGCTAGGCGATTTCAGCGCGACTTTCAGGGTGACTTCAGCGCAACTTTAGGCGACTTACAAAACGACTTATGCCAGGCGACTTTGCCTGTGGCCAATCAGAGAAGGGAGGGGGCTGCCCCAAATAAATTCTATTCTTTTCACTGACAAAGTCGCTTGCATTTAGATGGTGGATGCAACTTGGAGGCAACTTCCATTGAATTCTATGGACACAAGTCAGATAGAAGTCGCCTTGAAGTCATGCAGGAACCTTTTCTGAAGTCGGAGCGACTTCAGTCGTGTACATTAAGATGGCTCCCATTCACTTCAATGGGATTTCACTTGTCAAGCAACTTGGGGCGACTTGAGTCACCCCTGTGTGAATGGGCACTTAGTGTAGAATAGAGTGGAGAGAGATTGGAACACCTTTTAGTTTTTAATTGCTGTAACCCTGTTGAAGAGATTCACCTACTCTTTGTGTCCTTGTCTACCGCTATCAGAGAGTGAAAGAAAATCCCACATTTCGGGCTGTCACTAAAACAGTGATAGAAGGGAAATCTTCCAATGGGGACACAAGTTCTGGTGACTATCAGGGATTCAGACATTTTGGGGGGGAATTTCTTTTCACTTGCTGTTTTTGCTATGGGATGGTAAATGAAAGGAAATCTCCCCAATGGGACCCAGATAAAAAAAAAAAAAAAAAACTCCTCTATCCAAAATGAAAAAAAAAAAAAAAAAAAAAGGTTTGCATTTAGTTCTACTTTAAATAAACCCCAGCACCAAGAAATTTTGTAAGCCACTGGCATATTTACATTGTAAATTGCTGCGTAAATTCAGTATAATAATAATAATAATAATAATATCCTCCATGGGTGCCTCCCTGAGGTGGGTGAGGGGAACCACTGTGCCCTCACACGCTGCAGAAGCGGTGCATACGCGTGGCGTGTGGGCGTTAAAGCCCACGCTTTTGCTGCCGAACATATGCGTTGGGTTAATCACTGAGGACAACAACTCTAATTTAGTGATCATTTTCTCCACTCATGTTTTAACCACTTCCATACTGGGCACTTAAACCCCCCTCCTGCCCAGACCAATTTTTGGCTTTCAGCGCTGTCGCATTTTGAATGACAATTGCGCGGTCGTGTGTCGCTGTACCCAAATAAAATTTGCTTCCTTTTTTTTCCCACAAATAGAGCTTTCTTTTGGTGGTATTTGATCACCTCTGCATCATTTCTGATCGCCGCTATAAGCAAAAAATGAGCGACAATTTTGCAAAAAATAACAATATTTTTTACTTTTTGCTAAAGTACAAATCCATTAAAAAAAATTATTCATCAGTTTTGGCCGATATATATTCTTCTACATATTTTTGGTAAAAAAAAAATAAAAAAATCGCAATCGGCATATATTGATTGGATTGCGCAAAAGTTATCGCGTCTACAAACTATGGGAATTGATTTATGGCGTTTTTATTATTTATTTATTTTTTACTAGCAATGGCGGCGATCTGCAATTTTTATTGGGCTGCGATATTGCAGCGGACATGTCGGACATTTTTTACACATTTTTGGGACCAATGACATTTATACAGTGATCAGAAATTTAAATATCCACTGATTACTGTGTAAATGTCATTGGCAGTGAAGGGGTTAACCTGCAGGGGGCAGTGAAGGGGTTAACAATGTTCCCTGGGCGTGTTCTAACTGTGGGGGGGCGGGGCTGGCTGGGACATAACAGATCTAACTGATCCCAGTGACAGGGATCAGTAGATCTGGTATGTCCCTTATCACAGAACGAAGAACCGCCGTGTTTACATCGACGGTTCCCCTTTCTGCAGCTCTGTCAGGCGATCGTGGGTCTCGAGCGGACATTGAGTCCGCCCGACCCCCGCTGCCGCCAGGGGGCGCGCCGGGAGCGTGCACAGGGGACGACGTCCAGGCATTTCAGATCCGCGCTGGAGCCGTACTTCGGCAATAGCGCGGATCTGTAGGGGTTAAGGACTCATTCACAGAGGACTGTGCAGCAAGAACTGCATGTGTATACATGTCCAGGGGTGATGTGTACTATTAATCCGTAGGCAGAAGCCTGTTAAAAATCACCTATTTGTCCTGTTTACCTTCATCACCAAGCATAAAAGTGAAAGAAAATCCCACCTATTGAGCTGCCCACAGAACAACAACAGAGGGGTAATCTTCCAATGGGAACATTAGTTCTGGTGGCAACATGGGTTTCCCTCACTTTTTTGGAATTTTCTCTCACTTCCTGTTTTGGCTATGGGACAGGAAGTAAAGGGAAATCTCCCCAAGGGAACACAGAAGGCAAAAATAACTGACAGGGGTTATAACACTCCCTTGTTCTATCTAAAATGGACAAAAACAAGTTTTGCTTTTTAACTTTACTTTAACCACTTAGCAACCGCCCAGTTTTACTGCTACAGGGCGGCAGCTGTGCACTAAATCACAAATATATATACGTGATTCCGGACTTCCATCTGCAGGGCGTGCGTGCGCACCGCCTGCAGGTCGCTTTTACTGTGAAAATTCACAGCAGGAGCTGATCTGCGGGTGTCGGGCACTCGATGTTCTCCGGCACCCGCTGTTTGCCAGTGAACTACACAGAATAGGGATCTGCCTATGTAAAGGCCTCATGCACACTGAGGCTGATAAACGGACATTCAGGGGCATTTGGATGTTTTTTCCAGCTGCCCCTGAACTCATTTAATGTTATCTTATCAGTACATTTACACAGGGTCATTTAAGGTCGTTTCCAGGCAGTTGAGCTTAGAGGCTTTTTTTGAAACGCAAAAAAAATGGGTTCAGACACCAGTTCAGAGGCATTTGAAATGCCAAAGAGCTTGTAAACGCCGCTAAACGTGCCTAAACGCTGTAACTCATGTCTAGGACTGTTTAGTTTACAGGCACTTCTATTTGTAAAAAAAAAAACACACTCCTAGGCGCAAACGCGGCTAAACGCAGCATGCAAAACGGGCGTTTTAGACGGCGGCTTCTAACTGTCAAAAAAATCGTTCAGGGGAGGTTGAAAAAGCATCCTGTGTGCATTAAGCCTAACAAGACAGATCCTATTTCTGACGGGGGGGGAGGGATGGATTCTGTGTCCCTGTAAAGCAGGTACTAGAATCCATGAATCCATGTCTTCCCCTACTAAAAGCAGCACACGCAGTAAACACAAACACTGGCCAGGAACACATTTAACCGTTTGATCATCCTAGATGTTTAATCCCTTCCCAGCCAGTGTCATTAGTACAGTGACAGTGCATATTTTTAGCACTGATCACTATATTAGTGTCACTGGTTCCTGCAAAATGTCAAAAGTGTAGTGTCTGATTGTCTGCTGCAATATCGCGGTCCCGCTATAAAATCGCTGATCACCGCCATTACTAGTATAAAGAAATAAAAGTTCCATAAATATATCCCATAGTTTGCGAACGCTATAACGTTTGCACAAAACCAATCAATACACACTTATTGGGATTTTTTTTTACCAAAAATATGTAGCAAAATACATATTGGTCTAAAGTTATGAATTACATTTTTTCATTTTTTTTTTTTTTATTAGATGTTTTTTATAGCAGAAAGTATATATATATATATATATATATATATATATATTTTGTCAGTCTTTTTTGTTGATAGCGCAAAAAATAAAAACTGCAGGCGATCAAATAGCAGCAAAAGAAAGCTATATTTGTGGGTAAAAAAAGGGCATACATTTTATTTGGGTACAACGTCGCACGACCGCGCAATTGTCAGTTAAAGCGACGCAGTGCCATATCGCAAAAAATGGCCTGGTCAGTAAGGGGGTAAATCTTCCGGAGGTCAAGTGGTTAATTGATCCCCGTTATGGGACATGCTACTGCAATGAAAGTATATATCCGTTCAGTCATATCCCACTCTATGGGCCTGATTCTCTGGTCACCATGTCTGATATGCCCCAAAGCCTTAGAAATCAAAGCAATCAGCAAAATAGATGATTACAGCTAATCACAAATATATCGATTTGACATAGACCTGCCTTACACTGAGTGCAAACATTCTGCAGCTCATATATCAAACTATTCCATCCCCATGACATTGCACTGACCTGTAGAGAGGTATGCAGGGATGAGCGGACCCCGATCATTACGTACACGGACCGGACTCGTCCACTTGTTGACTGTGGAAACCATGGTTGCTAAGCTCCGACCAATCATAGAGCGGCTCACACTCCGGCATCGTGCAGGGAAGGCGAGGGGCGGAGCACGGAGGAGCTCTTGTTCTGCAGCATGAGCTGATTGGCTCCCATTGAGGTGACGTGCCTGTACCTGCTGTAGTGCTGTGTGTATATGGTGCAGAGGTCTGATAACAGTTGTGATCTTCGGATATAGGAGCTCATCGCTAATTCTCATTATTCCAGGAATCAGAGAAATTATTTTTTTGGATTTAAAAAGTTTGATGTACTATGAGCTCAGTAAATGGATGTCCAGCAAGAAACGGTTGTCACACTTGGAAGTTTGTTCAAATATTTATCAAAAAAATGCCAGATTATATTATTCTATAGATCTTCTACTAAACTCATGGATGTATTGGTCTCCTAAAATGGTTACAATCAAAGCATACTGTGAATGATAACTCTCAACTGAACTGTCAAGCCATCTGGTGGTTGGTATCATAAATGAGCACATGTGCAGTGCCATGGCAACTGCAGATCAAACAGAGGCTAATGTCTGGTACACATGGGCCAAATGTCGGGAGACATCAGCCGATTAAATAAAAACCCGTCCGACATTCGGCCCATGTGTGTGTCAGTCTGTCCAACAGAAACCAGCCGTTTAGCCGATGTTCTATTGAAAAGTGCCTCCCTGTCTGATGATTTGCGCATGCGCAGTACACTCCAGCTGATATGTTGATCAGCTGGTGTAAAAGGCATTATCTGACGATCTGCAAAGGGAGAATGTAATCCTCAGATTCTGCCTGCCTCTCTGCTTATGCGGGATAACTGAATTGAAGGACGAATTTGGGTGTGTTGCAGGGCGGGCCACCATCCTTCAACACACCAAATGCCACCATCCTACAACACACCAAATGCCAGCGTCCTGCATCACACCAAATGCCAGCGTCCTGCATCACACCAAATGCCAGCGTCCTGCATCACACCAAATGCCAGCGTCCTGCAACACACCAAATGCCAGCGTCCTGCAACACACCAAATGCCAGCGTCCTGCAACACACCAAATGCCAGCGTCCTGCAACACACCAAATGCCACTGTTCTGCAACACACCAAATGCCACCGTTCTGCAACACACCAAATGCCACCGTTCTGCAACACACCAAATGCCAGCGTCCTGCAACACACCAAATGCCAGCGTCCTGCAACACACCAAATGCCAGCGTCTTGCAACACACCAAATGCCACAGTCCTGCAACCCACCAAATGCCACAGTCCTGCAACACACCAAATGCCACCGTTCTGCAACACACCAAATGCCACAGTCCTGCAACACACCAAATGCCACCGTCCTGCAACACACCAAATGCCACCGTCCTGCAACACACCAAATGCCACCGTCCTGCAACACACCAAATGCCACCGTCCTGCAACACACCCAAAGCCGCACACCATTTAACACACCAAAACCCACCCTGCAACACGCCCAAATCTGAGTGTCACTTGAGCAGAGAGGCAGGCAAGCGGACAATGAAATTCTCCCTTTGCAGATCGTCAGATAATGCCTCCAACGATCTGCACATGTGCAGTGTTGCCGTCACACCAGCTAATCAACATATCAGCTGGAGTGACGTTGCGTACTGCGCATGCGCATATCGTCAGAGACATTATCCAACGGGATGCATTTTTCAATAGAACACCAGCTTCTGTCAGACGTGCATGCTGGAAAACCAGCAGCCAACCAACTCCCGATCAGCGCTCTTAGCCAATGGCAGAGAGAGTTGATCAGAGTGTTCTGTCGGGGGGGGGGGGGGGGGCA
>BLSH010488601.1:959626-972615 GCA_018402905.1 Glandirana rugosa | reverse complement strand
CAACACCCTCCTGCAATATATTGCAGGAGGGTGTTAGCGCGAGGGCGCGCGGGGGACCCCGCGCGTGGACCCTCGTAGGCACTGGCGGCCCAGATTGAGGGGGTCCCTGCCTGTCACATAGCGGTGCTGTGGGCACTTCAGATCCTGCCCACAGCACCGCTGCATCTCCCCTCTCCCCCCTCTCCCCCCTCCCCTGTCACACCGCACCGATCGGTGCGGAGAGGGGGGAGACAAGCCGGCACTTCCGCCGGCTTGTTTACATGTGATACTCCGTCATTTGACGGAGCGATCACATGGTAAACGGCCGCTCCAAGCGGCCATTTACCGTGATCTGTGATGCGCCGGGTCTCATAGACCCGGCGGTCACGGATGCTCCCAGGTGCGCGCCCCAGGGGGCGCGCGGGAGCGCGATTGTGGGAGGACGTTATATAACGTCCTCCCACAACAATGGGTGCCACTTGCCGACGTGTATCTACGATACACGGTCGGCAAGTGGTTAATTGTTTTATACCTTTTTTTTTAATTTCTTCAGTTGCTTCCTGGTTTCTTGCCTAGGACAAAATGATGTCTTACATCCCAAAAGTCTTCCAGGACATTTTTGTTTCTTTCATCTGGAGGAAGGGTAGAGGGATTTTCTCAGCTAAGCACACCCTCCAGCCTGCTTGCTGGAGCTAAGGGCAGATGGATTCCAGGAAGTAAAGCATGGGGGCATGAATAGATGGTTGAGTTTGCTTTAAAGTGATTGCAAAGTCTGTTTTTTTTTTTTTTCTTTAAAAATAACTAACATGTTATACTTACCTCCTCTGTGCAGTTGGTTTTGCACAGAGCAGCCCAGATCCTCCTCTTCTCGGGCCCCTCTTTGGCTCTCCTGGCCCCTCCCTCCTTTTTACCATCCAGATAGAGCCTTGATCAGAAGATATTTCTTTCTTACTAGGTAAAATATAGTCTTGGTAAACCACCCTGCTCATCTCAAGGGCTCTCATCCTTGGTGAATGGATCACAGTTACTAAAAAGCCAGTCTTTAAGGATGGGGGGTTAGTCATAATCATTCTAGAGCTTTAGGAAGTGCTTTGTGGCTTTAAGGCCCCTTTCACACGGGGCTGTCCATTTTCATGGACTCCGCTTTGCTCAGCGGGGGGATCGGTCCGTTGATCCCCGCTGAGGCGGTGGATGACAGTTCCGTCTCCGCTCACTGTGCAGAGATGGACCTGTCAGAGCCCCGCTGTCTTCTATGGGAGATTGGATGAACATGGATCCGCCTGTCTGTTTTCATCCAATTCGATCCGCCAGACGGATTGAAAATAGGGTTCCCGTCCGTCTGGATTTAGCGGACTGGATCGGATAGTGGCGGGTGTCAGCGGATATGTCACTGCTGAATCTGTCGCTCCATAGAGCGTCCGATCAGGTCCGCCTGAAAGACAGACAGGCGGACCTGATTGGTCCGCAAGTGTGAAAGGGGCCTAAGACCTTTTTTCCTGGTCCTCAAGTCCAGGTTGGACCCTGGCGCCAATCCTGAATACCATTCCCTGTAATATCATCTGACTCTTGTTGTTACAGCCTTTATTCCAGATCCACAAAATTCACACGTGGACAGGCTGAGTTGCCCCTTTCCATATTGCAATGAGAATCTTTGAACATGAATTATTTCAGGGTTGGAGGATTCTAATATTCAACCTTCTGACCTACCTGGAGGCTAATCAGTTAATATCCCCTCCAAAGTTATGAGAAAGAATACCCTTACCAATCACGGTTTTGTTGTCTAGCATACGTCTTTCATCCATGGCTCTTGATGAAGATCTACAAGGACAGAGCCATGCTAATTTGAAAATACCACTCTGGCTACACTGTCCAAGATCTCTCCTCTTGTGTGAAATGGAAAACTTCCCTTTCTGTGACAGGACAATGTAAACTGTCATTCCTAACTCCTACTTTGGTGGTGACAATGTTGGTTTTCTGTCCATTTCATTAGCAAGCTACGCGGATATTTTAAAGTGACATTCCTTAAGCATGTTAATTCAGTGGCACCTTCATAACACACTCCATTATCTGTTTCAAGTGCACTCGTTCTTATCTAAGCTGTGAAAAAGGCCATTTGGGGAAAAACTGGAGTCACTGGGGCAAGACTTGAACAGAAGTTTTGCTCATTGATTATTTACCAATAAATTATTTTTTATCTGAAGAGTCCTTGTTTGGCAGCAGTTTCTGTAAGTAATGGAAAAGGGTAGGGTTCCTTTACAGTGAAAGTTCGGGGTAAATCTTATCTAATCTTAAATCTGGCCTCACTCACATTCTAAGATCTAACTAACATACTGTAGAGGAAAGATTTCTATACTTACCTATACTCAGGGTGCTCTGGTCCAGTCACGTGATTGGCTTCCAGTGTTGGCTTCAGAGGAGAGGAAAGAACAGTGACAACGGTTTCAATGCCTGAGCATTCATGTCACCCACAGACCTACTTTGAGGTATCTGTTATCTGCTGTCCCTCCTCTCTCCTGGAGCCGGCACTGATAGCCAATCATGTGATCAGACATCTTTCCTTCCACGGGCTACTGGGGTGGGAGCAGATTTAAGATTAGATCATTTTAGCCTGGACTTCCACTTTGAAGCCACTGTGTTGTTAGGACTAAAAATTGTAAACTACCGATATTTGAAGAGCTAATATGGCTGGCGTGTTGGATGTCTGGTCCCCTGCTGATTGACGTAGGAGCCATCAGATGAAATCACAGAGGACAGAATGGACCAGGCATTTGATACACATAGAAGGAGGATTCATTCTTTATAGGAGAAAATTATCTTAGCAATAGATTTGCTTTATTCACTTGCCGACTAGCCGTTGTCGTTTGATGGAGGCAGGTTGGCTCTCCTGCGCGAATCGCCGTAGCTGTACGGCGGTCCCTGCACAGGAGATAGCGGGCGTCGTGGGAGACATTTTATCCAAGTTACCATATTTACACCATGATGTAGCCACTGTAGCCTGCATGTTATTACTTTGGGTAAGAACCAATGTATACAGTTGTTTTTTAACACACATGCTGTAATGAGCTAAATTGCATGTGTCTAACTTCCCCATAATCAAAACAGTGAGGGGAATTCAATGAAGCATTTATGACTATTTTCTGGTGGTAAGTCCCTTTAGAACTACTTGCACCTAATTCAGACATGCAATTCAAGTAGTTATTAAAGGAGAAGTATAGCTGAAGCTATGTTGGCTATACTTCTCCTGTGGATCACAGGAGTGTATTTTGTTCTGCACTCCTGTGACTCACTTTCAGCTGACAGTGGGCTAAAGACTGACGTCACTCAGCCAGTCCAGGCTTAGGAAAGATGCCGCTGAGAGCCTGAACCAGCCCTTTCCACAGCCCAGTACTCCAGTGTGCCCTGGAGGGGCAGAGCAGAGTACTGGTGACTGATAGTCACTGCTCTCTGCTCAGAGAGGAGGGAGAGAACTGAGCGATCGGCTGTGTTTGATCACTCAGTTCTCGGGGGACAGCTGCAACTGGAATCAGTACTACAGCCATCTAGGGGAGTATGATTTTTTTTTGTGATTGCCATAATTATCTTTTTACACTGCCACTTTACAGTGGATGTAGACCCGACCCACCACTCACCCTGTATAAACGAATGGCACAGTATTAATTTTTATATACATGCAAGCCTCCTGTATGTATCCCTACCTTGCAAATCTTGGAATCTGTGGTTGGGTCTCTTTTCTGGAGCTCAGTGGGCGGAGCTGTTATGTCACAAGTCTCCCCACCCACCTCTACACTCGCCTATTCTCCTATTCCTGAGCTTTGAGTAACATCCAGTCAAAACTCAGGAAAGGCACCACATGACTTCAGCATGCCCAATCATACTGAAGTGTGGAGCGGCCAATCCTGGGAGAGCTGGAGAAGAAATGAGGGGAGATGTGAAGCTGGAATCGTAACACACTCTCTCTCTCATGTCATGCATGAGATAAAGAAATCAGATGTCATTCACAGCAGTGGGGGATGTGGCGACACAAACTTACAGTATCTCATAAAGGTGAGTACACCCCTCACATTTTTTGAAAATATTTTATTATAACTTTTCATGTGACAACAGTGAAGAAATTACACTTTGCTACAATGTCAAGTAGTGAATCTACAGCTCGTATAACAGTGTAAATTTGCTGTCCCCTCAAAATAACTCAACACACAGCCATTAATGTCTAAACCGCTGGCAACAAAAGTGAGTATACCCCTACGTAAAAATGTCCAAAGTGTCAATATTTTGTGTGGCCACCATTATTTTCCAGCACTGCCTTAACCCTCTTGGGCATGGAGTTCACCAGAGCTTCACAGGTTGCCACCGGAGTCCTCTTCCACTCCTCCTTGATGGCATCATGGAGCTAGTGGATGTTAGAGACCTTGCGCTCCTTTACCTTCCATTTGAGGATGCCCCACAGATGCTCATATGGTTTAGGTCTGGAGACATGCTTGGCCAGTCCATCACCTTTACCCTCAGCTTCTTTAGCAAGGCAGTGGTCTTCTTGGAGGTGTGTTTAGGGTCGTTATTTTGGAATACTGCCCTCCGGCCCAGTCTCCGAAGGGAGGGGACCATGCTATGCTTCAGTATGCCACAGTACATGTCATGGTTCCTTTAATGAACTGTAGCTCCCAAGTGCCGGCAGCACTCATGCAGCCCCAGACCATGACACTCCCACCACCATGCTTGACTGTAGGCAAGACACACTTTTCTTTGTGCTCCTCACCTGATTGCCATCACACACGCTTGACACCATCTAAACCAAATAAGTTTATCTTGGTCTCATCAGACTACAGGACATGGTTCTGGTAATCCACGTCCTTAGTCTGCTTCAGTAAACTGTTTTCAGGCTTTCTTGTGCATCATCTTTAGAAGAGGCTTCCTTCTGGGACGACAGCCATGCAGACCAGTTTGATGTAGTGGCGTATGGTCTGAGCACTGACAGGCTGACCCCCCACCCCTTCAGCCTCTGCAGCAATGTTGGCAGCACTCATACCTCTATTTCCCAAAGAGAGACTCTGGATATGACGCTGAGCATGTGCGCTCAACTTCTTTGGTCAACCATGGCGAGGCCTGTTCTGAGTGGAACCTGTCCTGTTAAACCACTGTATGGTCTTGGCCACCGTGCTGCAGCTCAGTTTCAGGGTCTTGGCAATCTTCTTATAGCCTAGGCCATCTTTATGTAGAGCAACAATTCTTTTTTTCAGATCCTCAGAGAGTTCTTTGCTATGAGGTGCCATGGTGAACTTCCAGTGACCAGTGACCAGTATGAGAGAGTGAGAGCGATAACACCAAATTTAACACACCTGCTCCCCATTCACACCTGAGACCTTGTAACACTAACGAGTCACATAAAAATGGCTAATTGGACCTAATTTGGACATTTTCACTTAGGGGTGTACTCACTTTTTTTGCCAGGGGTTTAGAGATTGATGGCTGTGTGTGGAGTTATTTCGAGGGGACAGCAAATTTACACTGTTATACAAGCTGTACACTCACTACTTTACATTATAGCAAAGTGTCATTTCTTCAGTGTTGCCACATGAAAAGATATAATAAAATATTTACAAAAATGTGAGGGGTGTACTCACTTTTGTGAGATACTGTATCTGTGTGTCATGTTTTTATCTTGCTACAAAAAGACAAGAGAATTGCTCAGAGCTGGATTAACTCTTTGTGACAAGGCTGGGCACAAATGACTTGCCTTCCTCTACTGTACCAGGTAGAAGTCTTCATTAAAAATTTTTTCAGGTTTACATCCACTTTAGGAACCTGTCATTGTAGCAGCTACAGATTTTTAGATGACTACAGCCAGTTTGCAGATGAGGAAACTAGCTGTAATTTGGACCAGCTTAGGGCTCTAACCCCATCCCTATCTCTGCCCAAAAGCTATACATATTCAAAGGAGCTGGAGATTTCACACATGGGAAATTATTTGAGTCACAGAGAAGGTGGAACTAGTCTCACACAGCCGCAGTTGCCTGTTGTGTGGGAAAAGCCTGACGGGGAACTGACAGACTAGCTCCCCATAAGGTCCACCTATATTTGATTGACAGCCAATGGCAGTGGGTGGATTTGAAACCTGCTATTGGACTGAATATTGGCTATGGATTTGACCACTGCTGTGCACTGTCATTTAACAGTAAGGTGGACCCGACGTGGAATTAGTCTCTCATTTCCCCATCAGGCTGCGCCCACTGCACTACAAAACTCCTTGGCCATGTGCTGGTCTTTGTGGCGGGCATGGTGCACTGGCGAAGGAGTGTCCAGTATGTACTCTCCAACCTCAGTTCTGAGCTCTGACTAATTCATGTACCTGTTTCTGAAAGGTACATGAATCCAGTGAAAGTACTGACTTTTTTGGTAAGGCGGCACACTGAAATTCTAAAGAAATACCTTTTATGAATTCCCCTGAAGGTCAGTGCTTCAGTGCAGTGCACTTTTATCCCCTGTTAAAATCTGGAAAGAACAGGATACCCCCTCAATGGGACTTTAAATGGTAACGAGACCACCCAAAATTGTAAAACAGTATCACTCATCTTAGTGATGTTCCATAAAAGATTGCATGCCGCAAAACATGGTTATCATGAACACTTTACAATAGCATAGTGCATGTATGTGCATATCAAGATAAAAAAAAAACTTTTTCTCATATCCTCCTGTTAATACTCCTGATGAAAGGCGTGGACCTGAAACGCGTTGGGTACTGAATATTCTCTTCGGATGCTGGAGTGTAACAATGTTTTTTTGATCTTGATATGCACTTACATGGACTATGCTATTGTAAAATTTTCATGATAACTATATTTTGCTGCATGCAATCTATTATGGAACATCACTCAGATGAGTGATACTGTTTTTAAACTTTGTTTGAATAAAATTTGATTTTTTTTATAATTTTGGGTGGTGTCGTTACCATTTAAAGTCCCATTGAGGGGGTATCCTGTTCTTTCTAGTATATAGGGATGTGGTAACCACCATCCTGTTTTGCAATAGTGAAGATATTTTTGTGTGCTGCATGTTTAAAAAAAAAAGATGAATGCACACCTTAGGTATTAGTAGGCATTGGGCATTTTCCCATGCCCGGGGATCCGCCATTGGGCATTTTCCTGTGTTATAGTGTAGCCAATGCCCCCCTTGGGGGTGGCTGGAAGTTGGGGTTCACCTGATCACACTGCCCTCAGTCACACATTTTCCTCACATCCAGGGTCACAGAACAGGCTGGCACTTTGTTTTTGTGTTTTATTAGAGGATGTGAACTTGGATGGGGTAGAGATGATTATGGGATGCCCATGGGTCAAACAGTTCTTTACATCGGGACCTCTATATACAATGCTGTATATACACTTCTCCTTCTTCACTCCAGCACTGTCACTTGCTGCACGTTTCACTCCTTGTTCCTCTCTCCTGCACAATCACTTGATTCACAATACTCCTTGTTCCTCTCTCCTGCACAGTCACTTAGCTCCGGCCTAGCTAGCACATGGTGAGGCCTGCTATAGTTGAAGTTGGACCTCCGGATCGCCCATTACAGGCAGAGGCTAATAGCCTCCAAAGTGTAGCAAAGAACAATGTGGTAGCAAGTGTGATAGACTACAACTCCCAGGCCATCTTCTCCCAGGCCCTGTCAGCTCCTCCAGCCACAACGGCCTCCTCCACTGCCACAGCAACACCAAATTCGCACACTGGTTTCTGCAACCTTCCCAGACTGTCTCTCACCCCAATCCGCTCTGGCATGCTTCCTCCAGTTTCCCAGGGTGTGTCGCTCACTGACTCCTGACACTTGTAGTTCCTCACTGAAGATCTCCCTCCAATAATGCTCTCTCCCGCTGTCCTTTCTGCTCTGCCTTGTGCCTCCCCTCCAAGATCTCACTCATCTTGGCTGCACCCGAGCACTCCAGGCCCGGGGTCACCCCCCTAGACTGGGAGCTCCCCCTGGGCCATGACAGCCTCAGCGCTATCTCATCTTCAAACTTCCATCCAAACACTCCTCCCAGACTGGGCTGACCCTGGGTATTTGAGGAGGCCTGCCCTCTGCCAATCCAGGTTGGGGATTGGTCAGGGCTCCTCGGAATACCCCAAATGGCTACACCTCCCCTCCCACCTCTCTTTCCAGAAAACACCAAGAAGCTTCTGGAAAGAAATGGGAGGTCCTAATGACACCACCTGTTAATCACCCAGCCCTACCCTGAGCCACTCCCAGCCCAAATTCAAAACAATCAGGCCTGCACTAAGCCAGACCTGACTAAATTTGCCTCACCTAGCAAAAAATCTCACACTAACACCTGCCTTCCGTAGAGTGCACTACAATAGTGTGTTGGGGGGGGGGGCATAAAATCAATGACAATGCATCAAAAAGCATGGTGCATGTGTTTAGATGTGTTTGCAACAGGTATTAACAAGCCTTAGTCAAAGGCTGTTACCTCCACTTTAAAGTGGTTGTAAAATCTCATGGTTTTTCACCTTAATGCATTCTATGCATTAAGGTGAAAAACCTTCTTTGCTGCAGCTCCCGCCAGAGCCCCCCTTTTTCTCACCTGAACCTGTCCATTCCAGCGACGAGCATGAGTCCAGCGGCTCCAGCCTCTGTCTCTGTTCTCATTATGTAGATTGATAACAGGGGGAATCGAGAGCACGCCCGAATGGGTGCCCCCATGGAAAGCGGCTCTCCGCGGGGGCACCTGATGAAGGGGAGGAGCCAGAAGTGCTGGGGGGCACCCCAGAAGAGGCTGTTCTGTGCAAAACCCTTGCACGGAGCAAGTATGTAAGTATAACATGTTTGTTACTTTTATTTTTTTTTAAAAATGCAAACCTTTACAACCCCTTTGAATTCTAAAGTGAAAAACGCATTAAAAACATGTATCAATAATGCATGTCAACGTACAAAGGAAATGTATTTTGACACATGATCCCTAGCTAAGGCCTTATGCACATGGACAGTGAGTGATGTAAAAACCCAGGCATTTTCCCATGCCTGGGGAGCCACAGGTGCTGTGTACAAGTTCAAGAGAAGGTGGAGAGAGAGGTGCCAAGCCACCACTGGTGCAGTAGGATTTTATTTAATATATATAATGTTATGAAAAATGATTATGCACTCACAAGCATCTCAGAGTGGTAGGCATTGAAACAGCTCAGTCTGAAGCTGACAGGGGAAAATCCAGTCCTGGCAGGAGCTGTTGGAATCGCAGAAGTGCTAAAGGAGCGGATACAGCAAAAGAAAGTCACCAGAGAGCCGACACGGAAGACTCAAAGCAGCTGTCAAGTGTCAGGACAAAGTAACCAATCAGGAACATGTTTTGGAGGCCAATTCATGCCTCCTTCATCAGCCTCTATGTGCAGACTGCCATACAAGTAAATGGCTGTACCTGGCCATACTGTTGTAAATGGCGATGCCCATTTACATTGGTAAATACCTGCACACACTTGTATGACGCGTTTCCTGAACATGAAAGTTTCCGGTTAGGGAAAATCATTGTATGTGCATGCAGAAGTAAATGCACAGATTTTTACACCCAGTATTTTTATGCCTCTCACCGTCTGTGTGCATTGAGGCCTAAGGCTATGTTCACGCCGGCTGTAAAAAAATGTTACTGTTGTTTTTAGAACAACTGTTCCTGCATATACTGTATGGTACCTGCTTCTAGATCCATTTTTAAAAAAAAATTGTAATACTGTCCTGTGTTTCTTTTTTTAGTACCAGAATGCATACACATGTCCTCAGATAAAGGTTTGGATTCTGTGTTATGGGCCTGAATGCAGCACATGCTTACACCTGTGTGAATGCTTCCATTGAAAGAGTTGCATTGAAATGTACACCCCTACGCACACGCATAGATCAAACAGCCTCTTAAAGGAGAAGTTTGATACAAACATACATACTCACTTCCATTTTGCTTCAAGTGTCCCATCTCGGTTCTAAGCCTGAGAACTGAATGATCGCCACTGCTGATTGTTCAGCTCTCTGTCTTCTTGGAGTGGAAAGCAGTGACTGCCAGTCACCGCTCTGCTCCTTCAGTTCTCAGGAAGCTGGGGGGAAGATGCAGATAGGTTCCTGAGAAGTGCAGCCAACTGTCAATCAGGCAGCTGGGTGGATCCTGACAATGTTGTCAGGATCCTTCCAGAACCTGGAGCAGCTGTGCCACCTCAGCTGACAGCGGGCAATTGCTTGTTATCAGCTGACTCTGGGTCACAGGAGTGCAAAAGTAAGAGCCCTTTCACACGGACTGTCCACTCTGCACAGCGAGCGAACACAGACCTGTCATACACCTGCTCAGTGGAGCAATCCCCCCTGAGCAAGCAAACCATAACACGGAGGCACCCATGTGAAAGGACCCTAAGTGCACTTCTCTGATCTTTTACCATACATCGCCCTTAAAGGGTAGCTAAAGGCAAAACCTTATTTTTTTGTTTTGGATAGAGTAGAGAGGGACTAGAACCCCTGTCAGTTTTGATTGCTGTCTGTGCCCGTTAGAGAGATTCACCCTCTCTATTTGTCCTGTTTACCATTATCATTGAAAGTGAAAGAAAGTCCCACTTTTTGGGTTGTCCCCAGAAAAGTAATGGAGGGGAAATCTTCCAATGGGGACACTAGTTCTGGTGACCTGGAGGTCCCCAAGGGATTCCCTTAATTTGCAAGAATTTCCTCTCACTTCCTGTTTGGCTATGGGACAGGAAGTGAAGGAAAATCTCCTCAATGGGACACAGACAGGGCCTGTCTGGCCTACCGGGAAATTTCCCGCTAGGCCGCCTGACCTTGGGCCGCTTTGAGCTGTGGCTGCAGAGGCCAGGGCCGATTCTGGGCGAGTGCACTGCGCTCCAACGCCAAAGCTTCAAGTGCAGTCCTGCACTCCCTCCTCCTCTCCTTGCGTGTGGCACACACAGCGGCGATCTCCCACTGTGTCATGGAGCTGGCGTTTGAACTGCTTGATGGCACTGTAACAATGTCCCACCTCCTAGACAGGCTTCTGTGATTGATGGAACACTGATTCAATGCTGGGAAATTGAATCAGTGTGGTGTGTGTCTAGGAGGCGGGACTTTGTTACAGTGGCTGCCTGGACAGCAATTCAAATCCAAGCTCCATGACACAGCAGGAGATCGCAAACCAGGCACTGGTAGGCTGCATTTGATGGGCACTGCACTGGTGGGCTACCTTTTGTGGGCACTGATGAGGCTGCTTTTGGTGGGCACTGATAAGGCTGCATTTGGTGGGCACTGATAAGCTGCATTTAGTGGGCCCTCATAAGCTGCATTTGGTGAAGCTGCATTTGGTGGGCACTGATAAGCTGCATTTGGTGGGCATTGATGAGGCTGCATTTGATGGGCACTGATGAGGCTGCATTTGGAGAGCACTGATGAGGCTGCATTTGATGGGCACTGATGAGGCTGCATTTGATGGGAACTGGTGAGACTGCATTGATCTCTTGCACCTGAGAGGAGGTCAGTAACCGCTCCGCCAGGCCAGTCTGAAGGGGGGTCAGTGATGTAAGGGGGGAGTGAATACAATAATGTAAGACGTGCTATGAACGTATAAAGAGAAAGTTCAGGTGCATGTAATTAGCGTCCAGCCATTCCTGACTTCTGAGCATGCGTGTTTTGCATGTACAACTTGTTGGACCAACTTCTCTGTACACACGATAAAACGGTCGTAGGACCGCTTGTTGGTACTACCAAGTTTTCTACAAAATGAACAAAAACTTCCGTGCAGGGTCAAACTACTTATAAAAAATTAGTCCATGAGTCACTTTCTATAGGGAAAGAGGCAACAAAGAAGAACAGGTATAGAGACAGGACCAATAATCCCATATAAAGTGCTCGTGGTCAGATGGATGAAGGAGTTTCACTCTGTGCTGGTTGTGCCCCACAAGGATGTGCACTCACCGTCACTCCAGTGACCACCTATCGCTAGTGTGTTCAGGGTAGGCTTGATGGGGGAATCCCCCTCTGTGGCTCTCCTCTATAGCAGCACTTCAATGGTTTGCTAGACCGCCGGCGTAGTAAAATTTTCCTGGACCCATGAAAAATCTCGACCGACGCCTCACTTCCGGTGAGGTCTCGTCATTACGATCAGCTGGATCATAATGATAAGACCTCACCGGAAGTGACGCGTCGGTCGAGATTTTTCATGGGTCCAGGAAAATTTTACTGTAATTTTTTACAAGTAGTTTGACCCAGCGCGGAAGTTTTTGTTAATTTTGTTGTATTGTGGTTATAAACCATTGCACTGCCGCAGCGGGCCACGTTCATAATAGAGTTCAGTACATTATTGGTAATCCTAGGCGCTGAAGCATAGTAATCTGTCATTACCAAGTTTTCTAGTCTGCTCATCCAACTTCTGTTGTACGACCATCGTACGTCGGCTGTTCTAATCACGTGTACTAACGGTCGTACGACCTGTTGTATATGATCGTCGACCCGTGTGTACGAGGCTTAAGGGAGCACTGATCTAAAGGTTCCCCCTTATATCAATAACCCCCCCTTACCTTAGTGTATTTTTTTACAGAAAGTGATCTCTGGTCACCAAAGCACCCCCCCCCACATTCCCAGAGTTCCTGGGGTCCCTCTTGAAGATTGCTCCACTTTTAAGTGGGATTTGCTCATATATATATATATATATATATATATATATATATATATTAGCATCAGCACTAGCATGTTAAAAAAAAAACATACTTTTGGCATGATTACTACGCTTCTAGCCTGCAACGGAACTGCATACCTTTTTTACTAGATCAGACGTGTAAGTCGAAAACAGCAGGCTTTTTAGTTTTAGTGACAGCTTTCCTCGTATGATTACCCTTCTTAAAGCCTGCTAGCCAGAAGCATACTTTTAAGGTCAGGCTTTAAGCGTAACACACATGTCCCGAAATGGACCTAATTTAATCGGAGTCTTGGACACATTAAGTGTACACAAACCCAAATTTCCCTACTCCACCGTTGGGATTATATATATATATATATATATATATATATATATATATACTCG
>BLSH010488601.1:907396-921618 GCA_018402905.1 Glandirana rugosa | reverse complement strand
ATAGCCCCCCCCCCCCCCCCGCAGTGAAAGAATGGAGGTCCATGTATGTAATCACGGATCTCCGTTCTGCTGCATATGGAAGCCGTGATCATCCCCTTCCCCAGCCAGGGCAGCCCCACACAGTTAGAACACGCCCAGGGAACACAGTTAAGCCTTAGAGCGCCCCCCTCCAGGTTCACCCCTTCACTGCCAATGGCATTTACACAGCAATCAGTGCATTTTTATAGCACTGATCGCTGCATAAATGCCAATGGTCCCAAAAAAGTATCAAAATGGTCCAACGTGTCCGCTGCAATATCGCAGTACAGCTAAAAATTGCAGATCTCCGCCATTTCTAGTAAAAAAAAAAAAAAAAAAAATAACCCCAGAAATTAATTCTCATCATCCGTAAACGCGGCCACTTTTGCGCAAACCAATCAAACGCCGATTTGCGATTTTTGGTAAAAAAAAAGAGGAATATAACATTTTTTGGGATTTGTATTTTAGCAAAAAGTAAAATTTTTTTTGCAAAATTATCGCTCTTCTTTTGTTTATAGCGGCGATCAGAAATGACGCAGAGGTGATCAAATACCACCAAAAGAAAGCTCTTTGTGGGAAAAAAAAGATGCAAATTTAATTTGGGTACAACGTTGCACGACCGCGCAATTGTCAGTTAAAGTGACGCAGTGCTGAATCGCAAAAAAGTGCTCTGGTCCTAAAGTGTGAAATCCTTCCGGGGCTGAAGTGGTTAATGGGTTGATTCAAGAAGAAAAGTTTAGAGACTCGAGTTTTTTTTTTTATCTATTTAAAATGTACACATACTAAGCATTTAGCCACACATTTACATTACAGGCCTAAAACCTTTTAATACAGTGTTAATGTTTTATGATCATAAAATGTTTAGCAAGATAAAAAAAGCCCTCAAAAGTGCTACTATGCTTGTCAAGACTTAAATAGGCTGATGTGGACTTTCGTCTTTCACCGTGACTGTGAATGATATGCCTAGTCTTCATGTGAGCTGTAAACACTGCTTTCCAAGAACTCCTGTAACTAGAGCTTGTGTTGCTGTATGTTAACTTCTATATCATCTTCAGAGCTAGGAAAACCTATACAGACCATGTATGTATGTTCTGTATCCTGTGAAAGATGAGTGGGGTACTTGTGGATCACAATCCATAAGCATTGGGTTTACAGCTTTATCTTCATTTCCTGTCTAAGTGTTTTGAATATTCAAAAGCATGCAAGTTGACAAACCTGAGAAGATTACATACAAGATTATACACTGTCTACGTATACATGCACTAGTTTTTTGTTTTCCGTTTTCCCAATGCATTCACGTGCACCCCCCTCCCAGTGTAGTACGTCAACATCTATTTACGAAATATGTGTCATGCTTAAGTTGCCATTCATTGTCAATGGCACTTCAAAAATGTCTTTACCTTTAAATGTTTTATTGTTTTACATGAAAGAACAGTGTTTAAAATGTACAGTTATATAAATGACAGCGTGGTTTGACAGGTGCGCCTTTGCAGTAGCTTCAGGTATCTAATGGTATTGTTGCAAAATACCAACATTAATAGTCACTTATAGCGGAGTTAATCGCATTAAAATAAGCATAAATACGAAGTAAAGATTGTTTAGGCTTACTTGCCCTCCAGGCACCCCTATGGGGAACACGCTGTGCACTGAAGGGGAGGAGCCATTTGTCATCCCGCCAAGGGTGGGAATAACAAAGTCACAGGGAGAGTTTCAATACACCTGTCAATGTAATCAGATCTAACTGGGAAAAACAACTTTCCATATGTGGACAAAGTATAAGGACAGAAGAGAGGAGGAGTAGAAAAAGGGAGATAGTAAGGAGGGAGGGAGTCCGCAGAGGCGGTCTATGAGATTACTTCAGGCAGCGCTCGTACCGGGGCTTGCAACTCACCATGGCAAAAGGACTTCTTGTTGAAATGTAGCGGGAAGAAATGGCTCAATCCAGGGTTTCCACAAAATTTCGAATTTGGGGAGTCGATCTGATTCAATAGTGTCTAGTTTGGCGTGGACCATATAAGTGGTGACTCTGTGCTTAGTCTCGGCTACCGCCAAGAGGGGATTTCCACGCCTGGGCTATTGTTTGCTTGGCAACAGTAAATAGGGGAACCAGGCACTTAAATTGTTTGTGAGATAAAGTATCTATCTGGTTTTAAAAGCAGTAACGCCATGGAAGGCTCTGGGGTTAACGGTGTGTCCGCCAGTCGGGACGCTATATCGAAAATGGATTTCCAAAAGGTATGTGCTATTGGACAGGACCAACCATGTGTGGAAAAAGGTTCCTATTTCCGAACAACCTCGGAAGCATTGTGGAGCATAAGATGAGACCTATTTCGCGATTCTAGAGGGCACTAGGTACCATCTAGTTAAACTTTTGTAATTCGTCTCTACTTGAGTGTTGGGTGAAGAGGCTTTAACGGTGGACCATTATGAGGCCCATTGGTCAGAGTCTAGAGTGAGTCCTAAGTCGTCTTCCCATTTATGGACATAGTGTGGGGCTTTGGGGGTTGCGGAAGCTAGGATGTGGGAATAGAGGACAGAGATGGTTCCTCTTGCGTGTGGGTCTTGTTTACGTAAGTTTTTGAAATAGGTGAAATTGTCCAGTGGGGCCTTACCATGGATCAGTGGTGCGTAAAAATTTTTAATCTGGAGACAACGGAAGATCTCAGATTGGGGGATTTTATGTTGTTCTCTGAGTGCTGGAAACGATAGGAAAGAAGAGGTAGAGACTAGGGCGTGTAATCTAAGTAGCCCTTGAATGGCCCAGGTGTGGAAGGCCTGGGGTGATTCCCAAGCAGGTAAAAAAGCAGGGTTTTTGAGAAACGAGAGTAGGGGGTTATGAGGAGACTGTAAACAGTGCCTTAGTTTCAACCTGTCCCATAAAGAGATGAAATGTTTGGTAATAGGGCTATGCAATGTGGGGCAATCTTTCTGACTAAGCCATAGTAGGTTGGATAGTGATTCGATTGTTACCCACATGGGTGTTTCATGAGTGGTATGGTATTTGGGTAAGCTAGCTAGGTGGGCCGCCTTGTAGTAAATGGATAAGTTGGGCATCCCTAGACCCCCGTGTGACTTTGGAAGGAAGAGCATGGGCCTAGAGACCCTTGGTTTGATAGCACCCCAAATAAATTTAGTCGTCCGAGTTTGAAGGATGCACAGGAAGTATGCTGGGATGGGGATCGGTAGGACCCTAAAGAGGTATAACCGTTTAGGCAAAATGCACATTTTCACAACTGTAATCCTTCAGAGCCATGATCTAGGAAGAGGGGCCCATTGGTGCATAAGCTTTGTGACCAATTTTGGCATAGCGGGTTAGTTTAATAAAAAGGGCTGTGCTGGATCAGCTGAAAGTTGAATTCCCAAGTATGGGATTGATTTTACTGCCCCGGAGAACGGGAGAGCTTCCTGTGCTGCGTCTAGTTCCGCTGAAGAGAGCGAGATCTTCAGTGCTTTGGATTTTTGCATGTTGACCGCTAACCCTGAAACTTTAACAAATTTATTAATTATAGGTAGTGGGTTGGGACCAGAAGTTTATAGGGGAGGACAGGAATAGGAGGATGTCGTCCGCAAAGAGATTTTGTGGTGGTATCCACCGAGTTCAATGCCCGTAATTGTCTGGTTCAACCGAATCAATTGCGCTAAGGGCTCTATAGCTAGTGCGAACAAAAGAGGTGAAAGCGGGCATCCCTGCCTTGTTCCTCTCCCTATTCTAAACTTTTGTGACTTATAACCAGCATATCTGACATATGACTTTTGGTTTATCATATAATGCTGCAAGCCAGCGCAGAAAGTGAGGTCCAAATCCCCATCGTAGAGAATAGAGGAGATATGCCCAAGACAATGTGTCAAAGGCTTTAGTTCTATCCAGCGAGAGGAAGCAAGAAGGGATGCGGCGCCTTCTGGCTGCATCGGCTATAAGAGATGCCCGGTGGACATTGTCACTGGTCTGTCGTAACTATATGAATCCTGTCTGGTCTCTGTGTACGAGTCTACCAATGAATGTGTTCAGACTAGTGGCCAGGATTTTGGTTAGTAGTTTTATATCTAAGTTTAGAAGCGATATCGGTTGGAAATTAGCTGGAAGGGAATCGTCGGAGTTGGGTTTTGGGATCATACTGATTATGGCTGTCATCGTTTCCTCTCTGAAACTGTTGATTAAGGATTGCGTTAAATGCATTAGTGAGAATGGGGGTAAGGAACTCCGAGTAAGTACGATAATCTGCAGTAAAGCCGTCAGGGCCTGAGATTTTGTTTGGTTTTAAGTTTTTGATAGCTAGTGCCACTTCTTTGGGTGTGACTGGATTGTCCATGAGGTCGCGCTCGGCTGAGGTTGCCTGTGGCGAGTCCAGTAGATCAAATGGTTCACCGTGGGCATACAGTGTTGCTAAGTGATCTTGGAATTTTTTGACTATCCTGACCGGGTTACTGGTATAGGAGTCTTTACCTGTCTTAAGCTTGATGGGTTTAAACGGTTTATCTAGGGATCTCAGTGTGTGCGTGCTAACGGCGTGTCTGGTTTATTGGCTTTCATGTAGTATAAATGCTTAGATCTCTGATCAATTTTGTTTGCATCTTCTGTTAGGAAGAGGTCATATTGTAAACGTGCCATGTCCAGTGTAGATTTTGTATCAGGATTGGGGTTGGAGGAAAATGCTGTATGGGCCGAGAGGTAATCGCTATCAAGTTTGTTGCGGTCCTTCTTTAAAAAAGATAATTGCTTTTGAATGGCGCCCCGAAGAGATGGTTTGTGGGCTTCCCAAAGCGTAATTGGGGAGACATCAGGGGTAGAGTTAAGATATATGTATTCCCGGAGTGCCTGCTCAATGTGAAAAGGGTGTGATGGATGTTTTAATAGATTCTTAGGTAAGGACCACGTAGTGTCATGGGCTTTAGGTATTAGCGAGGACAGGGAGGTGAGGACTGCACAATGGTCAGACCAAGATATTGGGAGAATGGTGGATGAGAGAATCTCGGGAGCCAACCCTGTGGTAAGAAATATATGATCTATGCACGAAAACCTCTTGTGTGAGTGAGAATAGAAAGTGTATTTCCGTTTGCCCGAGTTAGTTTCACGCCAGGTGTCAATAAGGTTAAATTGATTTAGAAGAGATTGAAATGGGTGTTTAGGTGGTGAAGCAGAGGGGAGGTGAGGGGATTTATCAAGGAATGGGAAGATGACTTTGTTGGAGTCCCCACAAAGTAGTATTGTGCCAAATTTATGAGATTTGATAACTTGCAGGAGGTGGGAAACAAAAGCTTGGGGGTGTTTATTTGGGGCATAATAGGAAACTTTTGACACCGCCATATCTGTTAAAAAACCTGTCAGTAATAAATTATCTCCCTTCCGGGTCTTTGATTACTGATCTGGGTGAAAATGGAGTGGATTTGTGGAACGCTATCAGTGTTCCCCGTTTTTTTGTGGTGGATGAAGCGGTGAAGACCTGCAAGTAAACGCTATTGAAGAATTTAGGGGTGCTCCGTGGTGTAAAATGTGTCTCCTGTAGACAGATTAGGTGGGTTTTCTGTGCTTTAAAATAGTTAAACGCCTTAGTGCGTTTTTGAGGAATGTTGAAGCCCTGGACATTTAGGGTAGCTTTGTTTAAAGGTGCCATGGTGAGAGCAGTATAAGAAGCAGCTTACCGGCCGAGGCTGAAGGATGCCTGTCTGGGTTCACCTGTGCGGACTCATGGAATAGAGTGGGATCCGAGAAGAGCTGGAAAGGGGGACAGAAAGGAAAAAGACAATGTTAATACAGAGCAAAATATAAGACAAACATTTGAAGACAAACCGTGCCCGTGAAGGGTATAAAAAAAATCCTTCTCCAGGGGAAATGTTCCCTTGTCGATGGCCCACATATTATGGCTGGACCAGTGAGGAGGGACAGGTGGAACGCACGGGACCTCTTTCCGGGGGTACCAGCCGGGAATTGGGATAAAAGGGGTGATACTTGGCTGCATATCTGCTTGGGGTGATTGGGTGACGTATCCAGGCTAGGTAAACCTAGAGTGGGGTACAAGGGATTAAGGAAAAGGGGGGGGGGGGGAATATAGTCCTGGGAATCTACAGATTTGATTAGAGAGGAACGGGGAACGTATCCCAGGTAAGTTGGGGGGCATAGGGATTGACCACTAACAAATGGAGAAGGGGGGGTCATGTAGGCGGACTATCAGGGGCTAATGTTCAGAAAGCTGTCCTTCCAAAATCCATTGTGGGAGGATTTTTGCAGTTGGTCTGGGGAGCAGGGATGAACTGCCAGCTTGAAGTCCATTATAGCTTTAGTAATTATTGGCGAGAAAGGGATAAATAAAGGATGAACTGAAGTAGGTAATCAAAAGTTTCTGGGTGGGATATGGGTTGCCGGTAATTGTGTCATTGCTGGAATGCTAATACAACAATAGAGCCGCAGAAATGGTTTGTCAGAGGAAGGCTCAAGAGGCAGGGGAGTCAAGGGGGGATTGCAGCGGTAAGGGGAGACTCAACTCGTGGTCACTAAATGGTTGTAGGAGGGGGCTTATACCCCGTCAACTGCATTAGTGTGCCCATAATGTTGGGGCTAAGAAAGCAAACCATCCGATGAAGAGGCTTCAATCCATTGAGTCCTCTTGTGTATGAGGTGGTGAAGCAAGCCGGCTCCTCGTGTGCGTGTAGGTGTCTTCAGGGCCACCTGAGGGGAGGCATAGGTTTGTGCAGAGAGGTTGAGGCTGACCGTCGACGTGAGGGTCCAGTTCCAGGAGAGTTGTCTGTTAAGTGGAGCTCTTGCATGGTTTGCGATAGCTCGTCGAGTCAACTGCATTTATATTTAGAGACTTGGTAGGAGAAGCGGTTCGAAAATGGGAATCCCCACTGGTAGATGGTATGCCATTTTTCCAGTTCCAGCAGCAATGGTGTCATAGCTCTGCGTTTGGCGATGGTTTAGTTGAGATAAATCAGCAAAAAGCTGTTAGTTATGGCCCTGAAAAGTGAGGGTTTCCCTACCGCGGGCAGCCTCTAAAAGTTGCTCTTTTATTCTATAATAATGGAACATCGCAATTATATTGCGCGGGGGGCCCTCTTGCTTCTTAGGGGTCAGGGCACGATATATAAGGTCCATCTCTAAACGTTCGATCGGGATCGATGATTGGAGCTCCTGGAATAGGGCTGTGGTTGTGGACTGTAGGTCGATTACTGTCTCGGGGATCCCGCGGATGCGAATATTTGATCGTCTAGCCCTGTTTTCATAATCCTCTAGTCTGGTTTGAAGAGTAAGGTTTTCTTCCTTTAAATTTTCAATCTCAGCTGAATGATCCTGTGTAGAGGCCTTTAAGTCATCTTTCTCTTCTAATGCTGTGGTGCCGATCCCTAACTCTGATTTCGTTAGTGAGGTTGCTTGTGATGTGGTCCGATTGTTTGTTTGTTTTAGGGCTTTGTGCAGCATTTTCTCTATTTGTTGTAACAATGCTGGTGGGGCTGCTTGTTCTGGAGCGGGGTACTCGCAGTCCGATTCCTCCAGGATGGAGGAGTTTGTTAGCAGCTGCTTCAGAGCGCGGGTTCCCTTCCCAGGAGAAGCGTGTGAGGAATGTGGGGCCGTCGCCATTCTGGCATAGCCGCGGGCCTATTAATGGAGGCATTCTTGGGTCTGCCTTTTGTAGCCAGGACCATACGGAGTGGCAGCGGTCTGTGGAGATGCTCGGGCGAGCTGTCGGTCTGCAGCGCGCGGTGTTTCCCGGCTTTAGATCCCCTGGAGGAGCGGAGCTCTAGGGTCGCATGTCCGAACTGCTAGGGCTGTGCATGCGCTCTCTCGGCACTTGAAAAACTTTTCTAAAAAAATCTAAATTAACCTCTTTTTTTTTTTTTTTTTTCTTGCCATGTTTTCTTACTGTAAAAATGAGCATATGTGTCATGCTTGGCCCACACACTGCAGTATTGTGAATAAGGGCTATAGTTGCAGACATAGGAACACCTGGACAGTTCTGTGCCACACCTTTTTGTCCACCAGTATGAAAGAAGTACATGTGTTTAAATGTCATTTATTTTTGGGCATACAAAAGAAGGTTATAGGAGAATAAACAATCTCAAATTCAATAATCTGCAAGTCAGAATAGAGCAAAAGTGAAGCTTTTGCTTATAACAGCCAGTGGTGTTTCATCGTTCACTTTTTCATCTTTTACAAAGTAAATATTATTGGTATAAACCAAACCTGATTGTTCCTGTTTTATCAGTGTATTATTAAATGGAACTACCCACATTATTCCAAAGTGGCTTGTTTTATCAAAGCCTCATGACATCTCCACTAGACAAGATCTTCCTGTGTATGTGAATGAATTTAAATATTGCCTTCATTGCTGGAATACCTGAGCTATTTTTGTAGCGGTTTGGAGTACTGTGTTTTGAATTTTGAATTTGATCTTATGGGTCTGGATCAGACTTTAGCCATGTTGCTTTGCTTTTGAATTCAGTAAATGCTAATATTTCAGATCCTACTCTGCTGTATGTGACCTATTTTCCCCCCATGCAAGTCTGCGTAAATTATGGAAAGTTTATTGCTAGTTACTTGATATCCATGGGGACAAAGCATAAAGCTGCCATTTGGGTTTTTTTTTTGTTTTTGTATATCCAATCTTAAATTAATTGAACAATCTTACACAATAAGCATGCTTGTTTTCGTCCCTGGAAGCATCAGTTCGATCCTTTGTGGTCCTGTCATATGTGTTTTTTCAAATATACTGATATTACATACATTTTTAGTTTCTTTTTACTTTGTCATGGCGTATAGTTGCTGTTCAGGGAACAATCTTGTGTAGGAAAGATTGTAACATCTGAAGAAATATACAAGAGTCTGTCTTGCATGGTCTTTTCACAGGCACGATCTGGGCATCCCCCAGGTATGCTGCTTCAATAAACTTTTTACCTCGTGTTTCATTTTAAGCAGTACTAAAATCACTGGTCCCTGCCGAATTAGATTAACAGAATCTCGGTTAGCACCTGGGTTATTGTGATATCAGACAGGCACACTAATCTCACTCAGTCCACATGCATTCTATGAGTACCCTGCAGAGGAAAATCCTCACTTAGCAGTGACAGACTACAGGCATGGGAGCATATGGAACAAATAGTAAGGGTTCCACTTCATGCCCTTAGGAAACTCCAAATTCTTTTCCGGTTGATGGCAGTTCCCACTTTCTTGAGCAAGGTCTTGCAAGCTCCTTCACAGACGTGCAACATGGGGCATGTCTGATTCCTCTGGAATTAGAAGATACTAACACCTGTAAACACTTCTGCCTTTCCACCCCCTTCCGACATTACAATCTCAACTGCCTGGTGTACTTGCATATGCAGGGGGATTGCTGACTATTTATACAAGACTGTGGAAGATTTTTCACAGGCAGAATTTCAAGAAGTTGCTTTTCCACCTTTTTGCCACATGCTAGGTACTGTGGATGAAGCAGTACAGTCTAGTCTCTGGATAGATACACCTAGTGCTGCTTATACCCCCCCCCCCCATATTCTTCCAAATGAAAATGAGAGACTGTTCCTTTAAAAGTTTTTCCCTATTGATCTTGATCAAGCTATTTGGTCCTATAATAATTAGCCAGACTCACACAGAAGTTATTCCCCCTTTTTCTTTTAATTTTAATGCCTTTTAGATCAACCTACTGTTTCTATTGAGGGCAATTCCCCCTCTTTTAAGGTTTCAGTTAATGGGCATTTGAAGATAGTTTTAAAGACCTCCTTAGACCATGACAAACTGGGCTGGAGAAATCAATAGTGAACTTTCTCAGTCATGCTGCAAGATTACCACTCTTTCTCTCAGCACTGCTCTTTTGTGTATATGCCATGGAGAAAGCCTTTCTGTACATATGTACTGTTGTGACATAAAGCTTAGTTGGTGTACCACCCTCGTGAAAGGCACCTTTGCTCATGGTCTGCAAAGAGGAGTTCCTTTTTGGTGGTTCCCCCTCAGAATACACTGCAGTGGCTACTAGGGGAAGGGCGTTCCTACCCTACTATCCTCAGTCATGCTTCCCTAGTGAATGAGCCTCCCCTCCCATAAGGATTTGATCTGTTACTCACCGCATGGTGTCCTCATCTACTGCAGGTCCTTCAACTTCTTGCAGACCCTCCACCTCTAAACCCACCGGACCTATTTAAATACCTTCTTTGCATGAAAGGTTTGCCCTCACCCCTCGTGTCCTTCAGATTGGTACACAGTCTCTCTATGGCTGTCCTCTGTCATTGTGAAATGACAAACACCCATTTTTATTTGAACCTGGAGATCTACACACAACGCTACATAAAATATTTTGCAGTGGTACATCAAATAATAAGTAACATAGTAATAAAAGGGAACGTTCTGAAATGGATGTATATGAAATAATTTTAATTGTCTGCCAGTGAAACTGATCACTTATTAACTTTTACGATCTGTTTATTTTCTCTTTCTACACATAGAGTAGGCATAACGCTAGTTACATTCTAGCTGCTGTATCTGTCTCATTTGAGTTCACTAAATATGTGGAGAAGATTTAAACGTGTTCCATGTACCTCTCCTGTAATCGGTTAGATGTGCATACAGTGGATAAAATAAGTATTGAACACCTCACCATTTTTCTAGGTAAATCTATTTCAAAAGATGCTATTGACATGAAATTTCACCACATGTCGGTAACAACCCATGCAATCCATATGTATAAAGAAATTTATAAATTAAGTTATGTGTAATAAAATGAAATGACAGAGGAAAAAAAAAAAAATTGAACACGCTAACTGAAAATTGTAAAATCCTTTGTCTGTAATAACAGCTACAAGACGCCTCCTGTATGGAGAAACTAGTCGCATGTGATTTTGGCCCATTCTTCCACACAAACAATCTTCAAATCTTCTATGAACTCTCTTTAGTTCTTTCCATAGATTTTCTATTGGATTCAAGTCAAGCCATTGGCTGCACCATTCTAGGAGCCTTATTTTCTTTCTTTGAAACCAATTGAGTGTTTTTTTGGCTTTGTGTTTTGGGATCATTGTCTTGCTGACATGTCCATCCTCATTTCATCTTCATCATCCTGGTAGATGGCAGCAGATTTTTATCAAGAATTTCTTGGTACAATTTTCCATTCATCCTTCAATGACCTCAAGTTTTCCAGTACTGAATGCTGAAAAACAGCCCCACACCATGATGTTCCCACCTCCAAACTTCACTGTTGGTATGATGTGCAGTGCCATTTGACCTTCAAACATGGTGTGTATTATGGCATCCAAAGAATTACATTTTGGTCTCATCTGCCCAGACTATATTCTCCCAGTATTTCACAGGGATATTCACTCTCTCTCGAATTGTTCTGGTCACCAGTATCACTGGGGATAAAGATTACCCCTATGCTATCCAAAATGAAATAAAAAGTTAAAGTGGTTGTAAACCCCTGAAAAGAAAGATGAACGTTTTACTTGCCTTGGCCCAAAGCACTTGGTGTGATTATTTTTTTTTTTTTTTTTTTTCTGTATGCTCTGTCATTCCTCAATTATCTTCATCAGTCACTGCTGACAGTCTATGATGATATGAAGCAATCCCAGGAGGCATCCCAGTTCCATCCATCCAGCACACAGCGGGCAGATACCAGACTCAGTTGTGCACGTTTCCCTAAAACTGTGTAGAGGGGTAGATGTGTCCTTTCCCTCCACTAGATTTTCAGATTACACTCAGCACCCTGCACCATTTTGTGTAGTGTGTGATAATGGATACCCACCCCCTGCCTCCTTGAAGGAGAAATGCTGTGTAAGTTCTGAACTTTCAAGGGCTGTAGAGAAGAGTTGGGTGCAGATCAACAGGCACAACTTTTGAGTGACTAATTCGTTATAAGCAGCTGATGAACTTTCAAGGTTCTGATGAGAAAAGTTGCAGTGTCTGCATCCCTTTGGAAGTAATTAACCCTGACTTGTATCTTAGCTCATTGTTCTTCACCAAAGCTGGAAATTATGTTTCTGGGGATGTTCTGCGTACGTTCTTTGTTCAGATTGTCAACTATTGTTTAAGTAGTGCGGATGGCCTTTTTTAAGTGGACCTAAGCTACAAAAAGTGAAGTTTTGCTATATTTAATAATTATAGTTTATATAGGAAACCTCTAGAAATGCAAAATGCACCCAAGTAGTAAATTGATGTAGTCCACTCCCTCACCTACGGCATCCTATCTGCAGGATATGGAGGGGTATCCGTCTGAAGACTTGCACGCATGCATGGTCTGATCTTTTTCTACTGCTCTTCCTGCTTCTTGATAGCCACCCCACCAGTCGTCATGGGGCAGCTCTGACACAAGGAAACAAACTACCAATATGGCTGCTTCTACACACAACACAGAACAAGGCACGGTAATTCTATTATGAAAATATTAGCTGCAGGGAGACTATAGACCAAACTCGTGACTGGTCATTCACCTGGTTTGGACGCAGTATTTATAGTTCAGGTGCTCTTTAAGAATTCACTCCTGTTCACGTAGCGATATATGTATGAAAATCTGATTAGTATGAATGACAAATTTTAGCACAACAAAAATTGGTCCTATTTTGTGTAACATGTTTATTTCTATGATTGTAAGCTTCCGTCTAGTGGCTTTATACAGCTGTATTTTTCCTGATTGAAATATTTCAGGAAAAATAATGTATTATGGCCACTAGATGGCACAACCATTGGAAATAATATACTAAATATGGCTTCTTGGCATTCCCTCTATTGCCCATGCTCTGCTGGCTGGGCTTTATTCCTACCATCTCTGAATGGTTCGTCCTTCTTCCTGCCAACTATGGCTCAGTTTAGAGGACTTTGTGGAAGCTGGAACTTTGATGGTATTCTGATGGACCTTTCACAAGATGTGCGTATGTAAATGCATATGATTAGGTTTTACTGTGTGTCGCTATTAGAGTTAATTGCAATAAGGCTGTATGCGCTCTGTCCTGTTTATTTTATTAATGCTGAAGTGCAGTGTGCAGAACCCTGTGACTTAGGCTAGCCATACATGTTAGATTTTCTGTCCAATTTTTCTTTAGATTTACCATAAACCATATAATATGAGGTCAAAACTAAACAACACTTTCAATTATTTTATCCAATCAGGCAGGTCCTTTTACTACACAGTTAAAGGTAAATCTAAAGAAAATTTAACATGTATGGCCAGCCTAAAAGCAGAACTTGACCCAAAAGGGGAAGTTCCACTTTGTCTTCCTCTCCCATGTTTGGCATATCATTTTTGGGAGGGAGGGTGAGGACCAGTAAGTGTTCTTTTTATTAAGTTAGCAGTTACAGTATTTGTAGGTGCTGACAATGGCTTTTAAAGTGGTTGCCAAGTCATGACAACCACTTTGAACTACAGATAAGCCTACAATAAGGCTTCCCTGTAGGTCCAGGAAATATCTCCTAAACCTGCACATTTTAGGAGATATCCCCTGTATCTGCATGTGCCGCCGTCATTGGCACATGCGCACTGAAGAATCGGCACCCAGGGTAGCCCAGGGTGCCGTTTCTTCCGCATTCGTGCCATAAATGACGGCTCCCGTGCGGATTTACAACCACTTTAAGTGTAACCAAAGCCAACCAATTCTGATCTGCCCAGTTATAAAAAATGAGGGGTTCACAGCTTCTCTTCTTACCATCCAGCACATAAGTGAGGGGTTGCATTCTCTGCAGTATTAAACTCGAAACCAAAAATTAAATGTATTGCAATATTGCAGCTTACCAATCATTAGATGTGGTGGCTGCATGTGTGCATCTCAACAACCCCCCCCCCCCCCTGTTTTTTTTCACCTGGTGATCTGGCCAGAAACTCACCTCCTGTTTTAGAGTGCCTACACTCTGGATGAAGGAGCACAGGGGGCATCTTTGGACAGCAGAAGTGTTAAATGTACTAACACATTGATGCCAAACTCCAGCTCACTTTTTTTAGTCAACAGCAATGTTTTGTTTTTTTTTTCTTTTCTTTTCTTTTCCTCCCTTTTGGGATAAAGGTTTGACATAAAAGCTGATCATTTTAAGTACCCCTGTCAGTGTTCTATGGTTTATCTCTGTAAACCAATACATCTGGATGAGAGCATGTTCTTTTGAAACATGACAGACTTACTGGCTGAGTCACGGAAGAAAGCCTAAAAAGGAAACTAATCTATCCTAAGAATTGGTAGGCTGCAATATGTTTACTTTCGGGTTTAATACTGCTGTAAACCATTACTCTTAATGCTTAACCAATACT
>BLSH010488601.1:892081-907386 GCA_018402905.1 Glandirana rugosa | reverse complement strand
TGAAGGTAAATCTCGAGACCCGTTTCATTTTCTGTTGTCCAATAGACAAGACGTTAAGAGAAATGTCCCTAGTAAAGATGGACACAGAAATAAAATGTTAAAGGGCTCTAATCCTTCACCCAAGATATAACAGAAAATGTTGGCTGGAGTTTTGCTTTAAGTTTTTATATGTATGCCTAATGGAGTAAAGGAGGTGTATTAAGTCTCAGGCATATTTATAACGAACCATAAGACTTAATGCAAACTAGCACTTTGGCCAATGTGCATTGAATCCTAGCGTTTTCTGGGACCTGCAAGGCACAGGTGCTCCACTGATTGATCCTAATGTTCATGACTGTATGTAGGGACATATGCTTGGAGTGCAGGGATTCTGCGTTTCAGGGCATAGAGCTCTAAATGGAAGTATCACACGGTACAGCGTCAAGCCGATGCACAAACCGGCCTGTGATAGACTTTGACAGACTGTTGGCAGCAGAGCTTGATGCTGCAACTGTGCCTCCTGGGTGCCTGAAAATGCCAGGATTTGGTGCACATGGCCAAAGAGTTAGTGTGCATGTGGCCTAAAAATGTGCTGGAATCTAAATAACTGGAGCATCTATTTCACATCTAATGACTGTTAGTCAAGGAGCTCATGAATGTCAAGTACATTTTGATTTGTTGCTTAAATTTGATTATTTTTATGTTATTTGTGTTGAAAGTTCTGGTAATGTTACTTTTTTATTGGCGTTTAAATAGAAAATTGTTCTCGCAGGGATACGAAGGGCCAGTTCACACCAGAATGCAGTGCGGGAAACCCACATTACGTGTGCATTTCTCGTACCAAATTCAAATTGCACTGCAGTTTCAATCTGCAATGGATGTCAGTATTAAGTTAATGACACCCTAAATGCATTGAATCGCGTGGTACGGGATTGCCATGCAATGCGGTTGCAGTGAGTTTCCAAAAGTAGTGAATGCACTACTTTTGGTGCGGTGCAAATTTAGTCCATTCCAAATGAATGGACTGAAATCGCACTAGACAGAAATGCACATCGCGTTCTTGTACGTTTCCTGATGTGAACTGGTCCTAATAGAACAGTAACTGCAGTTGTATTTATACAGCTAAATATTGTCTGATCTGCCCCTAATTTGGTCTGTTAAAGCAGAGTTCCACCCACATATTTTTTTAAATTGGCATGTTAAAATAAAAACTGCCATTCTATTACATCCTTCTTCCTTTTTTTTTTTTTTTTTAACCTCTGTTTTATCGTTGCTGAGCACATCCATCTTGATTGTGGGCATGTGAGGCCCACTAGCACTGTTTGCTGGGATAACGTGCTGCTGGCTACCCAGCATGCACCTCCCGATCTCGTGCATGCGCATTACACACTGGGCGTAGAGCAGAGGGATTATATCTGGTTGCCATCACAATGGGCGGCGTCAGAGGAAGTGCCCACCCTGTTATGGCAACTAATCCTAATCAATCAATCTCCACCACAGATGGTGATGCCCACTGACTCCTGGAAAAGATGACGCACATGTCCCAGGAGCAGAGGCGCCGCAGGAAAGGACATACATCACCACGGCCCCGAAGGAGGAAGAAAAAAATCAGACCATAGCAACAAGGTACACGGACCTAGGAAAAAAAAAATTGCCAAATGTTCATGGTGTGGGACTATAGCCATTGCAGCAAAGAAGAAATTATGGGTGGAACTCCCCTTTAACTGATTTCTGGACAGTTGCAACAGTTTAAATTTCTGTATGTTGCAGACACTGGACCTGCACATTCAGCTTAACTGTTGACAGTGATTGCATACGTGGCAGGTGAGCCTTCTAACAGGGAGCTGTGTTCAGGTTGCAGTTAAGATGTCATTACTCACTTGTAAGGGCATCCACCTCTGCCCTTTAGTCAGTGATTCTGGCAGACATACAAAACAGTCACAGCTAAAGTGAGCATACATTTTCTTAATGCAGCAATTCATTCCTTGTGATTTTCTTTCTAAGATTTACTACAGTACATTTCTGGCACATTTCCTTGAGCGTATGCTAGTGGCTTAACCCTTCGGTCATAGTTCAGTAGGAAAGAAAAAAAAGAGAGGCACATGCTAAACTATTTATTTTGCACAAAGAGTTACAACTCCATTTTTATTATGAGCTAGCACAACACCAGTCTTACCAGAAGTTCTGTTATTCTGGATGCATCACTGTAGCTGAAGATAAAATAAATCAAAATGTGAAAAAAGAAAACAAATGCAGACATCACATCTATAGGCTGGAAAGTTGCAATGTATTTGATTTTTGCTCTTGGGTTTAGATACACTTTAGTCAACACACACCCAAGGCACCCCAACCCCCCCCCCCCCCATATGGCTGGACAGTGATGCAACATCCCCTGCTCTCTACTCATATCAGCAGGGACGGTACAGACATTTTTAATTAAATGTAAATATCAGTAAAAGTCTATGTTCAAATAAAGTGATTGTTGGCCAGTACTGCATGCGGCTGTGAACATATTACCAACACCTTGCTTAAACCCTTACTTTGGGGTTAAAAGAAAAATTCCTTGCATTGGGCCCCTTCCTCATTGGAAGGGTTAAATACTTGTTCACCTAGGGGTAGAAGAATAAGCCCTAATACTTGTCTTATTCCTTGCCCTGGCAGGATTTCAACATGTGCAACCAGTCTCCTGACGCCACTTCTCTTCTGCATACAATGCAGGATCAGCAGTCCTGTATTGTATGTGAGGAGAGTGCCAAATGTCAGTTGGGAATTACAGCTAATTCCCCCCCCCCCCCCAGACTTCACAAACATTTAATCCTTGTAGTGTGGGGTAAGAAGGGCACTGCAAGAGTATTTTTAAAGTTCAGCTTTAAATGATAGAAGTATCTGATTTTCCCCCTTTTAACTTTATGCTGATGTGCAGGCAGTAGAGCCAGGACATGGCTGGCAGGCGAGTAAAATGTCAAAGGTACACTTTGGAAGTGAGTGTTCTGATCAGCCCAAGCACAGGAGAAGCATAACATTAAAAACATATGTTTATTGCTTGGTGACCAATTTAAGATCACTTCCATAAAGTTTATTTTAGCAGCAGTTTCTTGTTCCTTTTTAGCCACGGATGGGAGCAATTATTTTTATAGTGATTGATTTGTAAAAAAAAAAAAAAAAAAAAGCTATTTTTGTTAGCACAGAATACACATGCTACCTATACTTTTTAGCATCAGCTGATCAGCCCGCAGATGAGCTATGCACTCCTGCAAAGATTTATCTTTTGCTGATCTCTGGGATCTTGCTGGAAATTCAGTTAGGTTTCCAAACATTGGGGTCTCGAGGTTAAAGATGAACGCCATGCGAACAACTAGGTACACATTTGAAATCCTTTATTAAACTAGGGCTTAAAATTTAAAATTGCCTAGAATTTTAAAACTCAGCTCTGGGAAATATCTATACTCTTTCCATCCCAAACCGTGCACCCCCTCTAACACATCTTGCCAGCTCTTCGCTTTTCCGCGCCTGGTAAGGTCCATTATACTCGCCTTAATCCTTCCATCCAGCTCTTTCACTGTTGCTGTTCCATTTGCTGGGACTGCTAATCCAGTGCCACACTTTAAGTCTTGCTGTCTGGTCTCCTTTACTTATCCAAGTCTGATGTCAGATCACTTTCAAATGCTAAGCGGGCCCCTCCACTGGCTGGCCAATGGGAAATGTCCATGTCACTCAGTAAGGTGGATGCCCGGAAGTAGGACCTTTATCCAGAAGCAAGGGGTGAAGGACATGGCGCTGTCATGTGAGCATGACTTCAGGTAAGTATTAAAGGGGACTTTAGGTGTTTTTTCTTTTTTTCCTCTAAATGTAACCAGTGATCAGAAAAATAGGTGTGAGAAGGGTTTGACGGGGTTTTTAATTGTATCCCTGGAATCCTGGATTGTCTGTCGGTTCAGGGGACGTTATCAGGGGCAGCACAAATGCGAAGCATGGTCCTGGGACTTAGGGTGATTTTGCCTTGTCCTACAGCACTGGGCCCCACTACTCCAGGGACTGCTAGTCTGGATCTAATCCAACAACACCATGGCTAGGCAGTATCCCAAGTCGGGCTACTCAAAGCAGAGATTGTTCTGACTTGGGTGAAAGAACATTTTCTGGTTCTGTCTGTGGTGCACATTCCTGGTGTAGAAAATTGGCAAGTGGACTTTATCCACCAATGGATCCCTGAGATGCCAGATATAGTCTAATGGTGTCCAGACTCCACTACAAACAGAACAGGTTCAGGGTAGATGCCCTAGTCACTCCATGGAATCGGTTGATTTGTGTGCACCCTTTCCTCAAGCTCATGCCTCGTCTATTTCTCAGGTTAGAGAGGGAAGACATTCTGGGGATTCTCATTGCACTGAATTCGCCCAAGAGGGCATGGTTCGAGGACATAGTCAACCTTCTGGCAGACTGTTAGTGGACCCTACCAAATTTTCTGGACCTTCTTTCTAAAGGTCCCGTGTTTCCTCCTACTTGGTTGTTGACTTTGATCACTTGACTGTTAAAGCCAAAGTCCCAATGGCTAGGAATATTGCTGACTCTGTAATTCCCATCTTGCTGAATGTCAGAATGCCCCCTTCTTCATTCAGGGCTGGAGAAGTTCCTGGACCTGAGGACTATGTCAGGTTTCTGCTTTGACAGTTCTTTTTCAGGAATGGCTAGCTTCCCATTACTTGGTGAGAGTCTTTCTGCAAGAGGTGGTTCATGATATTCCACCAGTATGCTCCCTTCTAATGGTGTGGGATCTCAGACTGGTGTTAGTCCTTCTGAAACCACTGTGTGTTTGAGCTATTTCTCTCCCTCTCCTGTCATGCAGTTGCATGGCTGTCATTTTAATTAGAGTACCGGTATCTGAGCTTGTAGAGTTTTCCTAGAAGGTACCTTTTCTTGTACTTCACAAGGAAAAGGCCATTTTGAGACCAAAAACGTCTTCTCAAGGTGGTCTCTGTGTTTCATTTAACACCTTCCTTTTGTTTGGTTTCAAAACATACTAAGGGGATTACTCTCCCCTGACTGGATATGGTTAGGGCTGTGCAAGTCTACCTGAAAGCAATGCCCTTGATTTAACAATTTGATTCCTTGTTTGTGTTGCCTGACGGCTGTTTAAAGGGACAGGCTGCCTCTTGATCCACATTTTCTAGATGGAGTTGACAAATAATCACTCGGGTGTCCAACCTAAAAGGTTGGGTTCCTCCCTTCATTTGAAGGCCCGCTCAGCCAGAAGTGTCAATGCTTAATGGGCATTTCAGCATCAGGCCTCCATTAGTAGGTCTGCATGGTGGCCATCTGGTCTTCTGCTAATACATTTGTGAAGTTTTAATAGATGGATGTTCAGACATCGGTGGAAACATGCCTTGGTCAGACCTATAAGAGGCCCTCCTCATGTTCTACTAAGAGGATTGTTCTTTTGGGCCTGTAAGCTGCTGCTTGTTGCCTGTCACTCATGGGATTGCTTTTGGACATCCCAGTAGTCTAAAAATTGACTGTCTTGTGATGTACCATTGAGAAAACCGAGGCAATGCTGGTAGTGGGAGGGGTTATGCTGAGCAGTGTCAATCATCTGCAGGTGTAGAGCATAACACCATATTCTAACAATTAGTATTAATTACTAAGCAGTTTTTAGGTTTAACACATTGAGCACAATAAAATAAACATTCCCCAGTAAACTATTTGTTAAAATTGTTAACCCAAGGCTTGCAGCTTACTATTTACTACTGCTGAAATTCTTCCCTGAACTGCCTGCAGGGGTGGGCTGGGCAGGGTGGCATTTTCCCCCCAGGCTGCCCTAACTTCCATGCAAAAAGACCAGCGGACGCCCACTGAAGATTTTTTTTTTTTTTTTTTTTTTTCTTCCTCTCCCTCTCCTCCCTCTCCCTCTCACTCTCATCCCTCTTCCCCTCTCCACAAGTTGGTGTTGCGCTGTCACCTGAAGAGTGATCTGGGTGTCAATTTGTTTTTAGTGTGTGATTAGGTGTATTGTTGTGATAGGTGATAGCAGCGGTTAGCTTCTGGCTGGATCGTGTCATAGCGACACACGTCTGCCTGTATCCACTGTAGGGAATCGAGCTGGGCCGAGATACGAACGGCTAACCGCTATCAAGGGCTGATTTCCCCAAAAGTAAATCATCTGCTACACCTGCCGGGTGCCAGGACCATTAGGCACCTTAACTTGTGAGTGCTATGATTGATGTTTTTAATTGTTCTTAAATGTTAAAACGTTATTGCGCTATGAGGTTTTCTCTTTTTACATCTGACTACCCCAATGACAGATTAACACCATCTGAGCCGGTTACTGCAAAGGATCCACAGGAGACACTCCCCACACGTGTTTTTGACCATACTAGCAATAGTTGGTCTATACTGGAGGGTGAGTGCACATCCATGTGGGGCGCACAGAGTTTGAGCACCTTTTTGGAGCACCATTAATGCTTATGAATTGAGCACGAGCACTTTAATCTCACCACATGGGATTTCTTCTACAAGAACTTTTTTTATTCTTAAAATATTTTCTATAAAACGGTCTTGCAAGCTGTTTGAGAAACCAAGCACAGTGTTTTGAGTAATATCCTAAACCTATTATTTGCTGATAGCAAGTTTGTCACTGCAGCTGGTTGATTTGGCAGAAGCAACAAGCATCAAAATCCTGGGCACTAAAGTTGTTGTTTTCACTTTCAACTGATCAGGCTGGACTGATGGTCATTGGTGAGGCTGCATTGATGGGCACTGGTGAGGCAACACTGATGGGCACTGGTGAGGCTGCATTGATGCATTATTTTTGCTAAACCTCCTTTGTTACTATTTAACATTCAATTGTTACCACATTATATCATATATGTCTTGCTTGATAACATCAATATCCGTTATAAATCCAGGTGGGCATGGATGGTGAACTGATTCGGTGGTTCAATGGGCCACTTGACTGGACTTTCCCCCCAGGCCTAAGGCTGCCAGCTCTCCCCAATTGTCTTCACAGGAAAAAGTTAAAAGTGGGCAGTGCAGTCTCAAGACAGTCTCTTAGCCTGGAGGGGAAAGGAGCATGGGGAGTGCCTTGCCATCCTAGACTAAAGGGCTACGTGTTTCTAGTATTACCACACAGTGTAGGGAGACAACTGTAGACTGTTGCACAGGCAAGGCTCAAACGATAAAGAAGCTGCATACCCCAGTAAATTAATAAATCCGCATCAGAAATGGTTTAATAAGGAATTTTACAGGTAAGTGAAAAATTGTGTTTTATCATTTGCATCAACCACGTTTGTCAGCTACAGCTTTTCAGATCTTTGCCATCCTTGATAATTTTTGAAGATATTCAGGGGAATTTTTAAACTACTCTTCACAGAGGTGTGACTGGCTTATAGGGTCTTTTTTTTTTTTTTTCTAACTTTATGGTGAAGCTCCTCTTACAAATGGAGGGAATAATAAGGGATTATATACAAGATTATTGTAACAAGAACGGTATCATTAGCAGTAATCAACATGGTTTCATGAAGAATCGTTCTTCTATTAACCTTCTATGAGGAGGTGAGCTGCCATCTAGATAAAAGAAGGCCTGTAGATGTGGTGTATCTGGATTTTGCAAAGCATTTGATGCAGTTCTCCATAAACATTTACTGTACAAACTAAGGTCCCTCAACATGGATCAAAGGGTGAGTACCTGGATTGAAAACTGGCTACAGGGGTGGTGATAAATGGGGAATACTCAGAATGGTCTGGTGTAGAAAGTGGGCTTCCCCAAGGTTCTGTTCTGGGACCAATCTTATTTAATTTATTTATAAACTATTTGGAGGACGGGGTGACCAGCTCAATTTCAATATTTGTGGATGATACCAAGCTAAGCAGGGCAATAAATTCTCCACAGGATGTGGAAACTTTGCAAGAAGATCTGAATAAATTAATGGGGTGGGCAGACAAGTGGCAAATTAGATTTAATGTAGAAAAATGTAAGATAATGCATTTGGGTACCAAGAACATGAACGCAAACTACTCACTAGGGGGAGAGCCTCTGGGGGAATCTAGGATGGAAAAAGATCTAGGGGTCCTAGTAGAGAACAGGCTCAGCAGTGCCATGCAATGCCAAGCTGCTGCAAGCAAAGCTAACAGTGTTGGCATGCATCAAGAAAGGGATCAACTCCAGGGGTAAATCAATAATTCTCCCACTATACAAGTCCCTGGTGAGGCTGCACCTGGAGTATGCCGTCCAATTCTGGGCACCAGTCCTCAGGAAGGATGTCCTGGTATTGGAAAGGGTTCGGAGAAGGGCATCAAAACTAATTAAGGGATTGGAGGACCTTAGTTATGAGGAAAGATTACAAGCACTGAACGTATTCTCTCTGGAGAAAAGGTGCTTTAGAGGAGATATGATTTCAATGTACAAATACTGTACTGGTGACCCCACTATAGGGACAAAACTATTCAGCGCAAGGGAGCACACAGATACGTGGCCATTCAATAAAAATAGAAGAAAGGCGGTTTAACCTTAAACTGCATAGAGGTTTCTTTACGGTAAGAGCAGTGAGAATGTGGAATTCTCTTCCACAAGCAGTAGTTTCTGCTCAGAGTATAGATAATTTAAAAACTATTCGATGCATACCTAAGGGACCACAACATTGGGGGATATACAACGTAATACTGACATAAAAAACACACACACATAGGTTGGACTTGATGGACTTCTCTTTTTTCAACCTCACTGACTATGTAACTATGTAAATAATGGGTTGTGGGTTTGATTGTGCAAGCTAGTCCAGCGTTTCCTCATCAAATGGGTTTTGCTTAGCTTAAGTTGTAGATGACACTTTGGAAGCAGCTAGCCGAGGATCTATAGGGAATTTGTTTCCCAAATTGCAGATTCTAAAGTACTACTTTTTGTGCAACAGGGCATCTGCCTTATTTAGATCCAGTCTACCCTATTCTCTCAAGACAGTGGTAGATGCCTTTTTATGAAATACGTTTTTGGAAATCTGATGCATAGAATAACCTTAAACTCTCAAACACAATAGATGTATATGCTTCTTAACCTCTTCATGATGGACCGTAAAATTATATCCTAATGATTGAACACTGCTTTGCAACTATGACATGACTCAGTAAAACTGTACATATTGCAACTACTTAGTACAGGGGTCTCCAAACTTTTGAAATAAAAGGCCAGTTTACTGCCCTTCAAACTTTGAGGCTGTATTGAGGCCAGTGAGGGTATAAAATACACTGGCATCGGTGGGAGTAAACCATGCCAAAGGCTTGATGGTCAGTGGAAGTAAAGAAAACTGCTTAACCACTTACCAACCGGAAGGTTTTGCAGCTTTAGGACCAGAGCACTTTTTGCGATTCGGCGCTGCGTCGCTTTGACTGACAATTGCGCGGTCGTGCGACGTTGTACCCAAACAAAATTTGCGTCCTTTTTTTTCCCCCCACAAATAGAGCTTTCTTTTGGTGGTATTTGATCGCCTCTGCGTCATTTCTTATCGCCGCTATAAACAAAAGAAGAGCGACCATTTTGCAAAAAAACCCAAATTTCTTACTTTTTGCTTGAAGTGATTACTTTTTGCTAAAATTCAAATCCAAAAAAAAAATATAAAAAAACATTTTTTTTTTCACCGTTTTTGGCCGAATTATATAATTCCTCATATTTGCGATAAAAAAAATTGCAATCGGCGTTTATTGGTTTGCGCAAAAGTGGCCGCGTTTACGGATGGTGAGAATTCATTTCTGGGGTTTTTATTATTTTTTTATTTTTTACTAGTAATGGCGGCGATCTGCGATTTTTAGCGGTAATGCGATATTGGGGCGGACATGTCGGACCATTTTGACACTTTTTTGGGACCAATGACATTTATTCAGCAATCAGAAATTTAAATGTCCACTGATTACTGTATAAATGTCATTGGCAGTGAAGGGGTTAACCTGCAGGGGGCGATCTAGGGGTTAATAGTGTTCCCTGGGTGTGTTCTTACTGTGCGCGCGCGCCCCCTGGTGGCCAAATGCGAATCGCTGCTTATTTACGGCGATTCGCGCAGGGCTCCCTGACTGCCCCCGTGAAAATACGGCGCGCGGTCGGGAAGCAGTTAATTGGTCTCAGTGGTAGGAATAGTGCCCCATAATTGGTGTCAGGGGGACAATTAGTTCCACATCTCTGGTGTCAGTGGGAGGAATAATACTCCATTGTTGGTGTCAGTGGGAGGAACAGTGCCCCATATCAGTGGAGGGAATAATCCCAAAGGGCCACATTCAGCCCTAGGGCCGCAGTTGGGAGGCCCTGGACTTAGTATATCTAGGTGGATTTGTGTGTGTGTGTTTGATTGGGTTTTCATTTGATTGTAATTGGTAATGCATAACTTCCTTGGTTTTTTTTTTTTTTTTATTATTCCCAAAGGAAAACTGGCACAAAATGATAGAAAAAAAAAATGAACTGTACATTTCTTGCGATAACCAATAACCTACCACCAAAAAACTTGAATTCTCTTGCTCCTGACAATTGCAGCGATACCACATGTGTATGTTTGTACATGGTAGTAGAGCCTAGGAACAATAGTGTGCATTTTTTTAAACACTGCACTGCTGTATAGTAATTTATAAAATGCATTTTTTATTTTTTTTTTTTATCCTTCCAAAAGTACACTGACCCTGACCTTTGACTGCGATCATGGCATTGGACCCAAACCTTGACACTGACCTAGATCAAACCCTGATCTAGCTATATATACAGTTGTGCTCATAAGTTTACCCTACCAGAATGTATGATTTCTTGGCCATTTTTCAAAGTATATGAATAACACAAAACCTTTCTTTGACGCATGGTTAGTGTTTGGCTGAAGCCATTTATTATCAGTCAACTGTGTTTACTCTTTTAAAATCATGACAACAGAAGCTACCCAAATGACCCTGATGAAAAGTTTACATGCCCCAGTTCTTAATACCGTGTATTGCCCCCTTTAACATCAATGACAGCTTGAAGTCTTTTGTGGTATTTGTGGATGAGGCTCTTTAATTTCTCAGATGGTAAAGCTGCCCATTCCTCGTGGCAAAAAGCCTCCAGTTCCTGGAAATTCTTGGGCTGTCTTGCATGAACTGCACGTTTGAGATCTCCCCAGAGTGTCTCAATGATATTGAGGTCAGGAGACTGAGATGGCCACTCCAAAACCTTCACTTTATTCTGCTGTAGCCAATGACAGGTTGACTTGGCCTTGTGTTTTGGATCATTGTCATGTTGGAATGTCCAAGTAGTCCCATGCGCAGCTTCCTGGCTGATGAATACAAATGTTCCTCCATTATTTATTAATAATAATAAATGTAGTTATTATGGTTGTGGCCAAAAAGCTCAATTTTGGTCTCGTCACTCCAAATGACTTTGTGCCAGAAGGTTTGAGGCTTGTCTCTGTGCTGCTTGGAGTATTGTAAGTGGGATACTTTGTGGCATTTGCGTAGTAATGGCTTTCTTCTGGCGACTCGACCATGCAGCCCATCTTTCTTCAAGTCCCTCTTTATTGTGCATCTTGAAACAGCCACACCACTTGTTTTCAGAGAGTCCTGTATTTCACCTGAAGTTATTTGTGGGTTTTTCTTTGCATCCCGAATAATTTTCCTGGCAGTTGTGGCTGAAATTTTAGGTGGTCTACCTGACTGTGGTTTGGTTTCAACAGAACCCCTCATTTTCCACTTCTTGATTAGAGTTTAAACAATGCTGATTGGCATTCTCAATTCCTTGGATATCTTTTTATATCCCTTTCCTGATTTATACAGTTCAACGACCTTTTCCCGCAAATCATTTGACATTTCTTTTGCTTTCCCCATGACTCAGAATCCAGAAACGTCAGTGCAGCATTGGATGAAAGATGCAAGGGTCTGTCAGGAGTCCAGAAACTCATTGACATGTTATATATATATATATACACACACACACACACACTAATTACAAGCAAACAGATCACAGGTGAGGATGGTTACCTTTTTAATAGCCATTCAAACCCCTTTGTGTCAACTCATGTGCATGTTATCAGACCAAAATCACCAGGGTATGTAAACTTTTGATCAGGGTCATTTGGGTAGTTTCTGTTGTCATTATGATTTACAAAGAGTAAACACAGTTGATTGAAAATAAATGGTTTGGCTTAGCCAAACACTAACCATGAGTGAAATAAATTTTTGTTTTCTCATTCATATTCTCTGAAAAATGGCCAAGAAATCATAAATTCTGCCAGGGTATGTAAATATATGAACACAAATGTGTGTGTGTGTGTGTGTGTGTGTGTGTACAGTGCCTTGCGAACATATTCGGCCCCCTTTGAACTTTGCGACCTTTTGCCACATTTCAGGCTTCAAACATAAAGATATAAAACTGTAATTTCTCCTTACGTTCGCTGACAGACGCAGCTCTTCATTGACTTCATGGGGTTTTATGTTCGTCCAACTAGGAGTTAACTAGGCAGGGAAAAGATCAGCTGGCCCCTCCCCTGGGGGCCGTCCTCTCTTCCTACATCAAACCCCCTCACAGAATAGCTCTTCAGTTTCAATGCCTAGTTCGCAAGGAGTTGACCTGGCTTCCCTATAGGGAACTGCGGTCCTGATATGACCATTTTTTTCTTTTTTCTTTTATTTTTTATTTTTCTGCAATCAAGAAGCCGGTCGGGGCATAGAGAGTCCTGGAGCTCTGTACTTTCCCCGACCTGGCCGACATGATGCGAAGCCAGTCTCGCTAAGGGGGACCCGCCGCATCTTACCCGTTCCGTGCGGGAGGCCCGGGGTGAAACCCCCCCCTTGGTCCCCTTTACCGATGCGCTCGGCAGGGTGACTTGGGCCTGCAGCATACCGCCGTCAAGGGCGCAAAGTCTGCTTCTGGTGGCTACCGTGACGTCGGACCGGTAAGTGAGTGCCCTACCTTCCCCCCCCCCCTCACAGGGTGTGAAGAGGGCCCGACGTCCGCAAAACTTGTGCATTTTCGGTAAACGACACCTTGTCCGGGGTAGCCACCGGTGGGATCAGCCCTCCATCTTGCCCCCTGCCACACCCGCCCCCCTCCCCCCTCCCCCCCAGCACCGTGCGTTTTTTCGGCCTTCTCATCCGGATCACCATGCGGCGATCGGCCGCCGCCATTTTGCTGTAGCCGCGGACATTGTCAGTCTATGGGGCTTTCCCTCTAGCGCTCAGAGCGGCCATTTTCGGTACTGCACCCTGTCTGTAAGGAGGATTTGGCCTCTAGTGCTTCCTGGCGGCCATTTTCACTGCATGCTCTGCATTTCAACACGTGGGTGCAGCTTCTCCTCTCCTTACAGAAATCAGCGCAGACAGGGGCAGCTCTTCAGTCGATCTGCGCTACAGGCAGGTAGAACTGCAAGTATAGCTGGGCTCCCTCCGGGTGCTGGTAGTGGTGGGGTGCTGTCCTCTGACTCCTGTGGGTGTGTGGCTGTGTGCGGGGCGTCCCTTACATCCCTGTATTCCTGGGCAATGGCTATCTCCCTGCTGAACCTGCTGAGGTGGCATCAGCAGCCACACAGTCTGACCAAGGGGCTTTTCTCTCCCAGCTGCGGGCTGTGTTTTCTGAATTTTTTCCACAAGGGGATGCCGCTCCGCGGGTCCCCAGGAAGCGTCCCCCTCCCCCTCCCTTATCCTCAGGGGAAGATTCTGAGCCGGAGGTGGCCTCCAGGGTCTCAGGGACCCCAGGAGACCTGTCTGAGGAGGAGACAGGTGGTGACAGTGTGTTAACTGAAGGGGACCAGAAGCCAGCTGCTGACCAAACAAAAGTGCTGGTTGCCGCTATTATCGCTGGCACTAAGTTGCAGTTGGACCAAGATGGCGAATCGCGCTCTGTTTATGTGTGCGGGTCTTCCAGGCCCCCCAAGGCCCCCAAGGCCCATCCTTACAATGAATTCTTTGACCATTTCCTATACCGTGAATGGCAACACCCTCAGCATTCCTCCTCACTGACTGCACGCTTTGCCGTGCGTTATCCCTTTGAGGAGAGCTTCCTGAAAAAATGGGAGTCGCCTGTGGTGGACCCACCCATTGCACGCCTTACTAAGGCAACTACCATTCCTGTGGAAGGGACCCCTTCCTTCAAGGATCCCGCTGATAGAAAGACAGAGGCACTTTTGAAGTCCCTGTTGAATGCGGGCTCTGCTGTGCGACCTGCTTTGGCTGCAGCCATGGCAGCACAGCATTTCTCTGAGTGCATGGAGGAACTTAGGAAGGACTTGGTAGGCGGTCGCCTGATGGACGCGCCGCAGAAGGCTGAGTATTTGCTCCAGGGGATTAAATACCTCTGTGATGCGGCCGTGGACATTCTGCCTTTGCTGTCCAGAATATCGATATCGGCTGTCAGACTTCGTAGAATTCTTTGGCTGCGTTCCTGGTCGGGTGACCACGCGTCCAAAAGAGGTCTGGCTGACCTTCCCTTTCAGGGTGGGCGTCTATTTGGCTCGCGTCTTGATGAAACCATCAAGGATTTCACGGGTGGTAAGAGTACCTTTTTCTCCCGGAACCCCGCAGGCGTGAATTTCGCCGTCGACAGGAGCCTTCCACGTCGGGTCAGAAGAAGCCTTTTCGTCCCTCTGGCACGACAGGCAAGGGGACCCGTTCCAGTAAGGCCGCTGCAGGGGCCGGATGTCGGCAGTGGCATCGCAAAACAGAAAAGGCGGAGGACAAGTCCTCTTCAGCCTGATGTGTTGCCCCCACCCGAGTGTCGGGTGGGGGGACGTCTTCTGGGGTTCGCAGACCGGTGGCTGGCTCCCATTTCCGACCGCTGGGTCCGGGAGGTGGTGTCCACCGGGTACAGGATAGAGTTCATCTCTCTACCCCCAGACAGGTTCTTCCCATCAAATTTAAACCTCCCGCTGGAGCACAGACAGGCCCTTTCCAGGGCGGTACAGGCCCTCTCAGACCAGGGAGTGATTGTACCATTTCCCCCAGGAGAGAGATTTCGAGGTTTTTACTCGAATCTTTTTGTGGTACCCAAGAAGGGGGACGGATTTCGGCCCATTCTGGACCTGAAGGCCCTGAACAAGTTTGTCAGGGCGCGAAAGTTCAGGATGGAGTCTGTTCGGTCGGTTGTGGCCGCCCTTCTCCAAGGGGAATTCTTGGCGTCATTGGACATACAGGATGCGTACCTCCATGTACCCATCCATCCACGCCATCAGCGTTTCTTGAGGTTTGCTATTGGGGATCGCCATTTTCAATTTGTAGCTCTCCCTTTCGGCCTGACCTCCGCGCCCCGGGTGTTCACGAAGTTGCTAGCCCCGGTGTTGGCGTTATTGCGTCAGAGGGGCATTGCCATAGTGGCTTACCTGGACGATCTGCTCCTGGGAGCGGAC
>BLSH010488601.1:802880-823205 GCA_018402905.1 Glandirana rugosa | reverse complement strand
CACAGACTGTCCACCATTTCCTCGGTAATACAGTGGAGGGGTGGTGGTGGTTGAGAAAATGGGGATTTTCAGACGTGGTGGTACTTCTTTCGGCACAGCTTGACTACTTCACTCCGGGGTAAGTAAACTCACCCAGCGTAAACCGTCTACCATGGACGGTTTTCTCTGTCCCCGAAATTGGTGAAGGGCTGGTCGCGGCATTTATCCGTCGCCGATCAAAACTCACCGACATGGCCCACTCGCGGAATGGCAACAAAGTCCGGTACTTAAAAATTTCCATAGGCGACGCTTTAAAAACTTTTAACGGTAACCAGGTTAGAGGTGCAGAGGAGGTCTTTTACTAGAATACCTGCTCACACTCTGGCCATCGCGGCGATGCCTCACATGTGTGGTTTGAACACCGTTTTCATATGCGGGCGCAACTTGCATATACGTTTTCTTTTCTTTGCTGCGCGAACTCGTGGGGACAGTGGTATAGCCCGGTACAGCCACTCAAAACTAGCCGCTGCCTATTTACGGCGCTGGTCGGGAAGTGGTTAAAGCCCCTGTCTCTTTTGGCAGGTACCATCTGCCAAATGCGACCCACTCAAATGAATGGGGCCTCACTTCATCAGTTCGACACGGCTTTCTTCATGGTGGTGCAGACTTTTAGGGGTAAAAGAGTTGGTGGTGGTGGGGAGGTGACATAATGGCTCCTTTACCACCTGTCAGACACCCTGAAACATGATCCACTGTAGATTGCTGTTCTGAGGGCATGTAATGTAAACGATCCCTAAGAGTGATGACATGTAGCTTCTTTTTCTATACAAATTGCTGCGTTGTACTGCGGCATACTGTTGCAGTCATCCAGGACTACAGTGAGGGGCTTTTATGTCACAGTGGATATGGCTAGTACTGCTAGGTATTTTTCTTCATTCTTTAGGAATCTTTTAAGCCTCATACACACGGGTGTTTTTTGCAGGCACGTTTTTTTCGCTTTTTTTTTTTTTTGAGGCCTTAAAGTTAGTTTCTTGATGGATACAATTTCCATATTTGGACATGATGATGATGATGATCAATCAGCAACTGTCAAACTGTTAAATTATTTTGTTTGAAACTTATTTCTATTCTTGTCAGCTTGTCTTTGTGGCACTGAGAAATCTAGTCAATAGGTAATATTGATTCTGGCCAGATTGTGATCACACCCTGGACTCTGCATGGCAAAAGTAGCCCAGTGCAAGCATCAAATGACATGTACTAATCATAGATGGGTTGTACCTCATTGGAACATAATGATAGAATGCAAGCAAAGTGTGATTATAATGGATCTCATTAAGAATTCAGCAACTCTACTGATCATTACTAATTGGATATTAGCAGCCTCACTGGTATAACAAAAATTAAAGCAAAGAATTATGTAACATTTTGTTTACTTTTCATATGAATTAGAACCCCCTGGGTCTGTCTGACATTATTTAGCATTCAACTAATTACATCAAATATACAAATCAACTCAAAAAGCCTTTCATCTGCATATAGATTGTATTGATCTCAAATGATAAAATGGCATTCTATTCTGATGTAAACATGCAATGATAAATTCAATAACTATTTTCAATTCTTTTTTCCCTCTATATGTGAGCTGGTGTGTGTGTGTGTATGTGTATGTATATATGTGTATGTGTGTATATATATATATATATATATATATATACTCACACACTATCTCACAAAAGTGAGTATACCCCTCACTTTTTGTAAATATGCTATTATATCTTTTCATGTGACAACACTGAAGAAATGACACTTTGCTACAATGTAAAGTAGTGAGTGTACAGCTTGTATAACAGTGTAAATTTGCTGTCCCCTCAAAATAACTCAACACACAGCCTTTGATGTCTAAACCGCTGGCAACAAAAGGGAGTACACCTCTAAGTGAAAATGTCTAAATTGGGCCCAATTGGCCATTTTCCTTCCCCGGTGTCATGTGACTCAGTGTTACAAGGTCTCAGGTGTGAATGGGGAACAGGTGTGCTAAATTTGGTGTGAAGAAATGCTGTAAGGCCCCGTTTACATCCTAGGGTGTTTTTCTACTCTAAGCCTCCATTCTAAAAACAAATCCCATTAATTTCAATGGCCTCTGTTTACATCTGAGTGTTCTGTCACCTTAGTCAAAATGCCTGTCGCTCATAAAAGTACATGAGATTATTTTTTGGCAGATTAGAGGCGTTTTGGCTCCATAGACTTCTATAGAAACACTGGAAAGTGATACATAAGAGTTTTACAAGAGTTTATTTGCTCCTAATCTGCTCAAACAGTAGCTCTCCGCCCAGTGCTCTACCCCTTGTCCAGCCCTTGCCACACCTCTTTCCTACACAAGCTCAGCAAGATGGAGGGCAACTCTCTTCTGCTAGATGTGTGTGTATGACTCCAAGAATGAGCATTACAAAAACAGAAACAAGAGAGGCAGAGCCTGGGGAGAGATTGCATCCCAAGTTCTTCCAGGGTGGTCGACTTTGACAAATACACAGAAACAGGACAAAGGTAAGTTTGCAATGTGTTCAGCCTTTTTTTGCCTTGCTGCCTGCTCACATGTCTGCATCATTATAAATAGCATGTGCTGCATGCATCTGAGCAGCACAACTGAACAAAGCACACCAAACACCACCACAAAATCATGAAGAGGAGGTTCACTATGCAAGTGCAATGTAAAAAAAAACAAAAAAAAAAAACACTGCTTTTCATTGGTCACTTGCCAACTCAAAACGCCTGCCCAAAAACACGCCCTCACATCGCCCACAGCTTATAAATCTTCTTTTTACATTAAAATACTGCCACTATATACCTGCTTGGCTCATCTGTATAACATGATGGATGCAGGGTCTGCCCCAGTTCAAAGTGTTTAGGTAGGAGATTCCCACTATAGCCTGTATACACGCCCACATGTGTGATGTCAATATCATGTGACCGGGCTAGCTAAGAACAAGGAAATGGTCTCTCCAGCAATCGAGACCAAACTGAGCATGTGCAGGAGGACTGCCCTCACTGTGTATTATATGGCCTTGCCAAGAGAGACCCTGCAGGAAGGGGAGACTCTGTGCATACAGAATCAGAGCCTTTTTTATGTGGATAATTAACCCCTTAAAGTGTTACTAACCCCACAACAGTAAAATCTGTCTGTATATGCAGAATAGCATGCTTGCTGTATAATTTAAGGGGTTAATCCTCTGTATTGTGTAGAGGGGCTGTTTGAACTTGTATGGCCAGATTCTTCCTGCTTGCTGTGTCTATTATATTAGACTCTACTATACTATACTACATGCAGGCAGTGTGGAAATATTGCACATGCTCTGTTCGATCTTCCTGTTTCACATGGACAGAGTACAGTGCATTTCTAGAAGCAGTGCTTGTTTGTGAACTGAGCATGTCATTGGCAAAGCACCAATCAGCTCTGGCCAGATTGTGGGTGAAGGGTCACTGATGCAAAGAAAGTTGCATCATCAGAGAGTGAAATCTCCTCCCACATGCAAACTGGGGAAGTCCTGGCTATTTCCAGTTTATCACCTGACTGCAATATACAGATAAAAAAAGGTATATAGCAGCAGTATTTTGATATAAAAAGATGATTTAGAAACTGTGTGCACTGTGGGGAGGCAGGTGAATTGTTTTTATATTGCTGGGTTTAGTAACACTTTAAGTTCCACAGTGAGTATAAGGCCTCATACACACGGGCGTATGTTTTTAAATAAGCAAAACGTGGGGTCCGACATCAGGGAAAAATCGAGGTTAGTGAGCGTCGGTGTCAATAGGCGTTTTTAAAAAAAAAAAAAAAAAATTCCTCTGTTTTTTAACCAGAAAACGCCGGCGTCAAACCCTGGTTAACGCCGGTACGGCGTTAGCGTTTTGTGGCGTCGGTGTCAAAAACGCCAAAATGTTACAGCCTCAGAAAGCGCTGGTCCCGCATTCTAGAAACAGCTCACTAATGCCGATGCCCTCTACTGCTCAAAAATGTCTGCGTTTTTAGAGGGCCATTGAATAACATGGAGAGCGGCAAAAAACGCCCAAAAACGTGGCGTCAAACGCCGTGTGTATGAGACCTAACAAGCATGTTATTCTGCACATACAGACCGATTTCACTGTTGTGGGTTTAGTAACACTAAGTTTGCAATGTTTTTGCAGCCTTGTTTTGCCTTGCTGTCTGCTGCTCACATCTGCATCATTGCAATAGCATGTGCTGCATGCATCTGAGCAGCACAACTGAACAAAGCACACCAAACACCACCACAAAATCATGAAGAGGAGGTTCACTATGCAAATGCAATGTTAAAAAAAACACTGCTTTTCATTGGTCACTTGCCAACTCAAAACGCCTGCCCAAAAACACGCCCTAAAAATGCCTATACAAATAGCAATGCCTAGATGTTAACGGAGCCTAAAGTAAGAATGCTTTGAAAAATATATATTTTAATTGTTTGCATTTTGTAAATTGATAAAACTGAAGTGAGGGAACAGAAGAAATATCTAAATCAAATCAATATTTGGTGTGACTACTCTTTTACACAGCATCAGTTCTTCTAGATACACTTGTACACTTTTTTTGAAGGAACTTGACAGCTAGGTTGTTCCAAACATCTTTGAGAACTAACAACAGATCTTCTGTGGATATAGGCTGCCTCAAATCCTTCTGTCTCTGTAATCCCAGACAGACCCGATGATGTTGAGATCAGGGCTCTGTGAGGGCCAAACAATCACTTCCAGGATTCCTTGTTCTTTACGTTGAAGATAGTTCTTAAAGCAGCGTTTCATCCAAAAGCCACGTTTGGCATATTTTTTTTTTTTCAGGGAGGGGAGCAGGTACCTAGTTTTGACAGGTACTTGCTGCCGCTTCTCGCACACTCTTGCCTAGGCATCTTGATTCTTCCACAATTTTCTGCTCTTATCTGTCATTGTCTGGAGCATGGACAGGCTTCTTCCTAGCCAGCACTCACAGCAGCAGGCACAGGACTACATGTCCTAGTAGCCTGAGGAGCCATGGGTTCACTGTAGAGCTGCACGATTAATCGTATTAAAATCTCGATCCCCCCCCCCCCCCCCCCGCGATCTCTATTGGGCATTACTGCGATTTTCAGTGGAGTTAATGGAGTCCGACTTGCGGGGCGACTCAGCGCGACTTGACTGTAATAAAAGTCAATGCAAGTCGCCTGAAGTCTTTTCCAAGTCTGAGCGACTTGAGTCTCTGGGGAGACTGCCAAGTCTGGGCAGAGAGCCAAGTTCTGAATTCACCATTGATAAAAGACGCTAAAATATACAAAGAAATGCACTCTGAATGAACTCCCCTTGTATAGAAGATGTTTGGTTTAACCATTTAAAGACTAAATCTTTCCTGACATTTGCTGTTTACAAATAAAAATCCATTATTTTGTGCTAGAAAATGCCTTGGAACCCCCCCAAACATTATATATATTTTTTTAGCAGAGACCCTAGAGAATAAGATGGCGGTTGTTGCAATATTTTATGTCACACGCACAATCACAATTTTTTGGAAAAATGACCCTTTCAAAAAACTAAACAGTGCTGTTAGCCCAATTTTTTTGTATATGTAATATGTTACGCCGCGAGAATCGTGAGAGAATCGTGATCTTTATTCTAAGCAAAAAAAATTGTGATTCTTATTTTGGCCAGAATCGTGCAGCTCTAGTTCACTGTATGTTTGGGGTGGTCGTCCTGCTGCAGAATTAATTATGGGCCTATAACACACCTCCCTGATGGTGTGAGTAGGGAAATTTAGAATTGGATTCTGCATGTCGAACATAGTCAGATGTCATAGGATAACAAGCTGAAAAACACTCAAGTGTAAAAGGGTGCTCAGGGCAGTTGTCAGTCACAGCTAAGGCAGACATCAAGTTCTAGAGTCAACCATTTGAAGGCACAGAGAAAATTTTGAACACTGCTCGAGTCAGGCATACAGCTGAAATACAGTCGTTTTCTAACATGTTTCAGTTACAGCCCTCCACAGTTGAAGCATGTTAATTGACTCTGTATTTTAGCTGTATGTTGAGAAATTAACACATTGCTGTGTCTTTAGCTGTGTGCAGGAATTTTTTCTTTACCTTTTTGGATGTCTGGGTGAATCCCTGTAGTGCATGGTTCCTCAACACGTGGTACACGTACCCCTGAGGGCAGGGTGTACGCCGCCTGTGCCACCGCTACAGTGCTATGCTTGCAGTGTTGTAGCGGTACAAGTGCGCTCCTGCATCCATTCAACACAGTCCCTTCCCTCTCCGCTCGGTCTGACAGGAGCTTCCTAGGCCCCGCCCAGGATGTCGTTTTCAACCAGCAGCAAATCCACTGCCTACCTGCACGGCTTTGTCATAATGACTTAATGAAATGTGTGATCTTACTAATCTTAAGAAATCATAAATTCTGCCAGGGTATGTAAACTTATGAGCACAACTGTAGTGGCAGTATTTTAATGTAAAAAGATGATTCATAAGCTGTGGGCAAGTTTGGGGGGGTGGGGGGCAGATGAACTATTTTCATATTGCTAGCTTTAGTAACACTTTAACCCCTTTTGTGCTGCATTAGTGGCAGTGGCACCAGTGTCAGTGTTATTTAAGCCCTTTATGCTGCAGCATGAAGGGGTAAATCCACACTGACATTGGAGCCACTAATGAAGCACAAAGGGGCTAATTAATGGTCACTGGTCACTAATGCATCAGCGACCAATGGCAATGTAGACTTTACCATGGCTATTTAACATGTTTTCTGCTGTCCTTGTCCCGACACTGAGAATAACCCACATACAGGCTGGAAAGTTCCTGATGACGTAGCAATACGAAACGTACGTTTAGGCGCATTCTGGTCACGTCACTTCCGGGTCTCTGGTTACCAGCTGTGTCCGTAAACTGCAGTGGAACGCACGCCAACCTGTGAGCGTGAGCCGGATGACCACGCTCTTTCCAGCCTGTATTCGGGCTATCCTCCGTGCCCGGGACAAGGCACCTTCTATGTAGGCGGGCATTTTTTGTATCCGTATTTAACTTTGTTTTTAATAAACAAAATCACGATATTTGGTTCCCTCCCTCTCTCATTTCTTTGATGGGTATATGAAGGAGAGGAGGATAAGAAGAGAAGTCTCCTGAATTATCAAGCAAGCATTGTTTGACCTTTTTCATTAAAGGAGGTCACGGCTCTCTGTTGAGTAGTAGGACTTATTGAGAACATTGGGTATGTCTGGATATTTACAAGTCGTGATGGTTTACACACAGGATGTCGCATTTAAATTTTTTGAATTAATTTATAGATAACTATAACGTTTATATATATATATATATATATATATATATATCTATCTATCTCGCACGCACGCACGCACGCATATTATTATAGCACCTTGCACTTCCCGCTGGGACTGAATTGGTTTCTATTGCTCCCACACTATAGACCAGGGTTTCTCAACCAGGGTTCCTCCAGAGGTTACTAGGGGTTCCTTGAGCAATGGTCAATTTCTACCTCTCTGATAAATTCCCACTGACATAATTGTTTTTTTTTTTTTTTTAGCTATCTGTAAGGGGGTAATACTTCCCAATGACCACAAGTGTAAGAAGCATTCTTCCCATTGAACATCATACTAATGTATCATGAGTTGTAGATTTTTAATTTATAGCAGGGGTTCCCCGAGACCGGAGAATTATTTCTAGGGTTCCTCAGTGTTGAAAAGGTTGAGCGAGGCTGGTAGACACTTTATCACAGGTGTCAATATTAATCAACACTAGGGCCCTGCACTTTTTACTTTTTCACCTAAGGTAGTTTTTCTACATTGCCAAGGGAAGCAGCTTTTCTATGCATTTTTTTCACTATTTTTATTTGGCACGAGGTATCCCTTTACTTTCAGCCTCATCAGTGCCGCCTATCAGTGCCCGGTATATTCATTTTGGGATTTTGTATCTGTGTGTCTCCCAGAGTGTGTTTATTTGGGGTTATGTGTATCTCTGAGTGTGTTACTGTGGCGGTATATGTGTGTCTGCCAGTGTGTTAATTTGGGATTTTTTGTGTGCTGCAAAGTGTGTTCATTTTGGATTGTGTCTGTCTGTTAGTGTGTATACTTTGGAATTGTGTGTGTGTGTGTGTGTGTCTGCCGTTGTGCTAATTTGGGATTATGAATGTGTGTGTCTGCCAGTGTGTTAATTTGGCATTGTATGTGCCTGCCAGTCTGTTTTAATTTGAGATTTTGGGGGTATGTGTGTGTCTGCAAGTGTGTTTGTTTTGGGAATGTGTGGGTGTCATTGTGTTAATTTGTAATTGTGTGTGTGTGTGTGTGTTAATCAGTATATGTGCATATTTGTCATTACTGCATGCACACATACAATGATATTGTACATGAACAAAAATAATAACAAACGCACACAGAAATCATCACAAACCCATACTGTCCTTGCGCGCGCGCACACACAAACTATGACACCGAAACGATAGAAATTACTTTGAGACAGGGGTACTTATGAGTTGTTTTTTTTTTTTTTTTTTTTTTTTTTTTTTTTTTTAGACCTGCAGGGTTACTTCACAGTAAAAGTTTGAGAAACAATGCTCTAGTGCACCAGTGTTCCCTGAGATTGATTGGTCGGGTTGAGCAGGTTGTACAATACTATTCATTCACTTGGAGTTTCCAACCCCTTCATGCCTAAGCCTTTTTCTGACATTTGTTGCTTACAAGTTAAAATCTGTATTTTGTGCTAGAAAATTACTTAAAACCCCCAAACATATATGCATTTTTTTAGCAGAGACCCTAGGAGAATAAAATGGAGATCGTTGCAATATTTTGTCACACTGTATTTGCGCAGCAGTCTTTCAAATGCAGGGCGCTTTAAATTTTTTTTTTTCTTCTTTTTTTTTTATTTTTTTTTTTATATTGTCCATTTTAATAAAAAAAAAAATTCTGATTACCTTCCTTATGGCAGCAATAGAAGTGAACATCCCTTCTGACAGTAATAGGCAGTGACTGGTACTCTTTATGGAGAGATCTGGGTTCTACAAGACTCCAAATCCCTCCTTTGCACTTAAAAGCATTTAAAACGCCAAGTTTTTTTACTTTTTGTTAAAATTTGGCACCTTTTTAATTCTTCAGTAAACCGGAAGTGATGTCATTACATCGCTTCCGGGTTACTAGATCCGAGACCCGATCAAAGTTGATTCCGGCTTCGTTCAGGTCTCCGGACAGCCGTTGAACGTGCCGGCTGGTCGCTCGGGCCTTCCGGTGGGACGGGAGAGCCCGGGTGAGCTGCGGGAGGGGGGCATGTCCCCTCCCGCTGCTTGTAATAACAGCCGAGTGACTGCTTCGCCGCTTTGGTTGTTACAAGAAAACCATCTGTCTGCTCTAAAACACGGAAACCAGGGTGATGCGTGCAGCTGCATGCATTACCCTGGTGCAACCCCTTCAAGCCGAAGGCTGCATATTTCCGTTATGGCGGCGTAAAGGGGTTAAACCACTTAACTACCAGCCCATGTTACTGCTACAGAAGGTCTGCTCTGCACAGAATTGCGTATGTATACGTGATTCTGCATTTCCGGGTAGGGGGTGCGCCTGCCTATGCTGTGATTTGTTACAGCACATGCTAATCACTGGATCCTGGCCAGTGATTGACCACCAGCACTCGGCAATCTGCTCTGAGTCTCACAGAATACACACACACATCACCCTAGATGTTAACCCCTTCCTGCCCAGTGTCATTAGTACAGTGACCTTGCATATTAGCAATAAATTAAAAATTCCAGTGTGTATATACCATAGTTTGTGTAGGCGCTATAATTTTCACACAAACCAATCAATATACACTTGGGCTAGTTTCAGCTGCAATTTACTGCTGCTATAGCGGCACTATGGCGCCGCTATGCAGGCTGGAGCGCGGCACTTTTAACCGCCCACAAGGGGTCAGAAAGGGGTTAAAAATGCCAGTGCGCTGAGCTTCTGAGGCGGTGTGCAGCCGCTTCAGAAGCGCTGCCCATTGTTTTCAATGGGCAGGGACAGTAGAGGAGCGGTGCATCACCGCTCACCGCACCGCACCGCCCCGCCCCAAAGATGCTGCTGGCAGGACTTTTAGTAACGTCCTGCAAGCGCACCGCCCCAGTGTGAAAGCACTCGGGGCTTTCACATTGGGGGGTGGGATTTTTGAGGCACTTTACAGTCAGTGTTTTTAGCTAAATAGTGCCTGTAAAGAGCCTCAGTGTGAAAGGGGTCTAATTGAGATTTTTTTTTTTACCAAAAACATGTACAGGTAGTAAAATACATTTTAGCCAAAATGTATTGTGCGATTTAGATTTTTTCTTTTTTTTGGGATATGTTTTAATGAAGAAAGCAAATATGTGTGTATATAAATATATATAATATATATTTTTTTTTTAAATTGTCAGACACTTTTTTCTTTTATATAATAAAATACATTTAGCCTGGGTTCAGTGTTGCATGACCGCGCAATTTTCAGTTAAAGTAGCGCAGCACGGCATAGGAAAAAATGGCCTGGTCATGAAGGGGGGTAAATATTCTGGAGAGCAAGTAGGTAATCGGAGTGCCACTTTGCTTGGCGATGTGCTTTTACAAAGTACAAACTGGCCCTGCTCTTGATAATTGCAGTAGCAGCATCCAGTGCTGGATGGGGGTTCTTTGGATATCACAAGAAAAATTGTCCTTACAGGTTCTGTTTAACCCTGGTAGACTAAGAAAAATGTTGCTGCTTTGGTACATTTGTTACTAACTCCCGTGTTTTACTCAGACTTATGTCTTTTCAGTCCATGTGCTTGCAAACAGTTACATACATCAAATATAATGAAAGGGCTTATGATTGCTACTTGTGTGTGTGTGTGTGTGTGTGTGTGTGTGTGTGTATATATATATGTGTGTGTGTATATATGTATATATGTGTGTATATATATATATATATATATATATATATATATATATATATATATATATATATATATATATACACACACACAGTCGGGTCCATAAATATTGGGACATCGACACAATACTAATCTTTTTGGCTCTATACACCACCACAATGGATTTGAAATGACACAAACAAGATGTGCTTTAACTGCAGACTTTTAACTTTAATTTGAGGGTATTTACATCCAAATCAGGTGAATGGTGTAGGGATTACCGTTTGTTTGTATATGTGCCTCCCACTTTTTAAGGGACCAAAAGTAATGGGGCAATTGGCTGCTCAGCTGTTCCATGGCCAGGTGTGTGTTATTCCCTCATTATCTCATTTATAAGGAGCAGATAAAAGGTCCAGAGTAAATTTCAAGTGTGCTATTTGCATTTGGAACCTGTTGCTGTGAACTCTCAATATGAGATCCAAAGAACTGTCACTATCAGTGAAGCAAGCAATCCCATCATTAGGCTGAAAAAACAAAACAAACCCATCAGAGAGATAGCAAAAACATTAGGTGTGGCCAAATCAACTGTTTGGAACATCCTTAAAAAGAAAGAACGCACCGGTGAGCTTATTAACACCAAAGACCCGGAAGACCACAGAAAACAACTGTGGTAGATGACCGAAGAATTCTTTCCCTGGTGAAGAAAACACCCTTCACAACAGTTGGCCAGATCAAGAACACTCTCCAGGAGGTAGGTGTATGTGTGTCAAAGTATGTGAGGTTGGATGTGGCGCTATCTGAGCGTGTATATAAAGTATATGTTAGGTAAAGTGCTAGTATGGTGTGTTAATATAGGCTAAAATTTTTTTGGAAAAGTTGTGTCTGAAACCAGTTTTAATAAAGTGCAAAAGTGCTACTGTGTATTTGAATATTCCATAATAATACACTTTACAGATATATACCACATACAGACACAGCCAGTTACACCTTTGAGAACGTCAATCGACGAAACATGTCAGGTGACCGGCTGTACGTACGCTAATCCCCACCCCATTTCCGGCTCTCTCCAAGCGGCTTGGCGTGACACATCTCTGCACTCCATACAGGAAGCGAGCGGGTCTTCCTCTACATGAGTGAGTGGCACAAGCTGGAGACGTTCGGATGTACTAGGAGGGATACATATTAGTTTTTCTTTTTAACAAAAACCCGCAATTGCAACATTGTTATCTGAACTTGCTTTTATCCGTGTATTTGGAAATTTGGTTATTTTTTATTATGAATTTGGAATAAAACAAACAGAAGTTTTTACATATTACGCTATGGGAGCCTCTTTTTGCTCTTTTCCCTAACAACTGGACGGATGCACGCCCCACAACGAGGAACATCAGTGGATTATAAAGATAGGCATTTCACCCCTGCAGGGGTAATGCCCTCTGGTAAGGAGGGGTCCAAAGGGGAGCACGTGTGATCAACACTTCTGCCTCACAATTGTGTTATGAATTAGTTTGCACAGGAAACCACCTATGAGCACTGAACACTTTATATTGTATGAAGATTATATCAACTAATTTATGCGAAGAAAATAAGGATACCTGGGACTTGTGATATATGAACTGTATTTTATGCATATGGAAAGACATGAACTTTTGAATCCCACAGAACTTTTAAACATAGCAGCTCACCACTAATGAGACTCAGGTTGATTCAATGGTATTTCTTGGAAGTTGTAAGGTGTATGCAATTGCACAGTTGCACATACAGATTTTTTTATTTATTTATTTTTTTTTATTTTACATATACCTTTTATTATTAAGTTTATGGAATATTGAAATACACAGGAAGACACAGTAGCACTTTTGCACTTTATTAAAACTGGTTTCAGACACAACTTTTCCAAAAAAATTTTAGCCTATATTAACACACCATACTAGCACTTTACCTAACATATACTTTATACACACGCTCAGATAGCGCCACATCCAACCTCACATACTGATCCTTATAAATCCCCCCTGAGGGAGGGAGTTATTGGAGGGCAGCTGCTGAGTCACTTTCTTAAATCCTAAGCGCGATACCATTCCCCCATTTGTATGTGTGTCAAAGTCAACAATCAAGAGAAGACTTCACCAGAGTGAATACCGAGGGTTCAGCACAAGATGTAAACCATTGGTGAGCCTCAAAAACAGGAAGGTTAGATTAGAGTTTGCCAAACAACATATAAAAAAGCCTTCACAGTTCTGGAACAACATCCTATGGACAGATGAGACCAAGATCAACTTGTACCAGAGTGATGGGAAGAGAAGAGTATGGAGAAGGAAAGGAACTGCTCATGATCCAAAGCATTCCACCTCATCAGTGAAGCATGGTGGTGGTAGTGTCATAACGTGGGCATGTATGGCTGCCAATGGAACTGGTTCTCTTGTATTTATTGATGATGTGACTGCTGACAAAAGCAGCAGGATGAATTCTGAAGTGTTTCAGGCAATATTTTCTGCTCATATTCAGACAAATTCTTCAGAACTCATTAGACGGCGCTTCACAGTGCATATGGACAATGACCCGAAGCATACTGCGAAAGCAACCAAAGAGTTTTTTAAGGGAAAGAAGTGGAATGTTATGCAATGGCCAAGTCAATCACCTGACCTGAATCCGATTGAGCATGCATTTCACTTGCTGAAGACAAAACTGAAGGGAAAATGCCCCAAGAACAAGCAGGAACTGAAGACAGTTGCAGTAGAGGCCTGGCAGAACATCACCAGGGATGAAACCCAGCGTCTGGTGATGTCTATACGTTCCAGACTTCAGGCTGTAATTGACTGCAAAGGATTTGCAACCAAGTATTAAAAAGTGAAAATTTGATTTATAATTGTTAATCTGTCCCATTACTTTTGGTCCCTTAAAAAGTGGGAGGCACATATATAAACTGTTGTAATTCCTACACCGTTCACCTGATTTGGATGTAAATACCCTCAAATTAAAGCTGAAAGTCTGCAGTTAAAGCACATCTTGTTTGATTCAAACCCATTGTGGTCGTGTATAGAGCCAAAAAGATTAGAATTGTGTCGATGTCCCAATATTTATGGACCTGACTGTGTGTGTGTGTATGTATGTATGTATGTATGTATGTGTGTGTGGTGTGTATAAGTATATATACACACGCATTGTGTGTAGAGAGACTGAGTGGATACAAAAGTGACATGAAGCCAGGATCACATGGTTTCTATAAACAGTGTTACCAAGTGGTTTAGTTCAATAGCTGTGGCATTTCTTCTCTAGCTAAACAAGTTTGTCAAGTTCCCCCTTCTTGAGCGCGGACTACTGTAGTCCTTTGGGCATTTCATTGTGAGAGGCACTTGCGCTCACACCTGTTCATAATCTAAGAAGAAGATGGGTTTTCTATTGTCCCTGTTCTTACAGTCCTATCTCTTTCTCTACAGTGTGTCCTTACACAGGGGGAACTGCAGGCCAATACGGTTTGAACCACCAATGCTGGACTTCCATGAACAGTAAGCATTATTGTTTCTTTTATATATTTCATCCCGTTCTAACTTATTTATAATATCTGTCATGAAAGTGGTTTCAATTGTAGTGTGGAATAATACTTTCTCTATATACATGTAATGCTATTGAACTTTCATTTTCTTGTGTTTTTCAAAAACATTTTTTAGTAAATTTTTACAAAATATATTGTATTTTGTTAGCTGTATAAGAATAATTCTTAAAATGATAGTATTCGCTATATGAATGCTTCCCCATATACTTACTCTCAGCACCTGGAGGCTCCAGCCACAAAAAAACACATGGTGGATTTACGGCGTACGGACTGCAGCACCATTGTGAGGCCTGCAAGATGCAACTAAAAAAGACATTTTAAAACCTTGATAATTTAAGGTGTTTAAAAAATAAACATACTTATTGCACCTGCTAAATCACCGCTAGCATTGTTATAAATTGTTGGTCTCTCTTACTTTTCTTGGACGGCTTCATGTAAATGTAGTGAAAATGCGGGGAAAAAAATGTATATTGTCTTTACGCATATTAACTGTATAAAGAATCTGATCACGGTAAATATCTGCTAGTCATTTTAGCTCATTTAATGTATGGCTTATTTGTCTTTATTCCTAGTTTATAATACTAAAGCTAAGCATGGTGTGTAAAGTCCTAATAAAGCAGAGGGGCCACGACAAAGCAAATCGTAGTGAAGTTCACTTTAAGCAAACTTTCTTGACAAGTTAGCTCTGTAATACTCAGTTCCCCCACAGAACTCTCCCTCTGTAAGAAACGTCACACATTTCTGTGTACCAACTATTTAAATTAAAAAATAAATATTTTTAATACTGCAGATTACCTATCCTTGAACTGGGATGGCTGCATTAGTTTTTGCTTCAGCAAGTACAGAAAATATTGGTTTGAGCTTGCTAGACATACTGTATCTTTGTCATGCTTTGAGCCCAACTCCAAACAAAAAAAAATGCCCTGGCAGTGCCCCTACCTTCCCCCACTGCAAAGGTTAAATGGTTGTTTTTGCCTAGAAGAAGAGGAATAAGATGAGATGTAATACTCCTTTTATTCCCATCTCCAGCAAGGTTCCCTCAGCAGTGTTGCCAGCCTCCTCTAGAAGGATCCTTTCACACGGGCGGTCCACTCGGCGGACTCAGCTTTGTTCCGCAGGGGATCGCTCCGCTGATCCCTGCTGAGCAGACGGATGGCAGGTCTGTCTCCGATCACTGTGCAGAGCGGAGACCGAGTCCTGCTCTCCCCTATGGGGAAATAGGGTGACAACAGACCGCCTGTCTGTTTTCATCCGATCTTATCCAATCCAATCTTCCAGACTGATGGAAAATGGGGTCCCCATCCGTCTGAATTTGGCGGTTCGGATACCGGCGGGAGTCAGCGGGCATGTCACCGCTGACATCTGCTGCCCCATAGGGGTGAATAGAGTGTCCGATCAGGTCTGCCTGAAAAGCTGACAGGCAGACCTGATCGAACCATCTGTGTATAAGGACCCTATGGGGCTTTCAGCAGCGTTCGCACTCCTGTCCACACAGTTTTCCTTCCAGCCTGACGTTCGACTTTACCTGAAATGAGAAAAAAATCTGGTGTCCTTCAGTAAACTACTAATCCTCCCACTCCCGATGAAAAGAAGATGACGTTCCTTTATAGATACAGTGGAGAGAGTGAGCATGGTTACCAAGAATCAAGAAGTGTGGTGAAATAAAGGAAAGCATGCTTAAGAAAGAAAACTAATACAGCCATCACATCCAAGGACTAAAGCTGCATATTTGTTTTAAGGTTTAGGTATGTTATATTTTTATATAGGGAATATAGATTGGTTATGGGTAGGCCATTATTTGGTATTAAAGTGTTGCTTAACCCACAACAGTAAAATCAGTCTGTATATGCAGAATAGCATGCTTGCTATACTCACTGTGTAACTTCAGGGGTTAATCCCCTGTATTGTGTAAAAAGGCTGTTTGATCTTGTATGGTCAGATACTTCCTCTTTGCCCTGTCTACTATATTAGACTATACTATACTATATGCAGGCAGGGTGGAAAGGTTGCGCATGCTCTAGTGCATTTCTAGAGGCGGTGATTGTGTATTTGTGAACTGAGCATGTCATTGGCAAAGCACCAATCAGCTCTGGCCAGATTGTGTGTGAAGGGTCACTGATGCAAAGGAAGTTTCATCATCAGATAGTGAAATCTCTTCCTATATGAATACTGACTGCAGTATACAGATGAAAAAGAAGCTACATAGCAGCAGTCTTTTTTTTTTTTTTTTTTTGGGGTGGGGGGGGGGGTGGTCTATTTAAAGCGTTTTAATGTGCACCTTTTGTTAATGCTTGTGGATATAAAGAATTGTGAGGTGAGCATCAACCAGAAAATGCAATATTCATTTTGAATGCATGACCCATGTATAGGTGTTATCACAAATTAGATTGTCATTGAATTTTGAAATTTAGAGTTCACATAGAATATTATACTGTCAAATTTCGTTTTTTTATATATATATATATAATATATTTTTTCAACTGCCTTTTATGTGTTTCCATTCTGGTTAAGCCTTCGTTCACTGGTATAATATGTTTAATTGCACACAGATTTCCTTTCAATGAAAAGATTGTTTAGTTTACCAGAACTTTCTGTGTAAAGAATGTCTGAATACATTATAATGAGAAATGTGATTCAATGCCCATAAAAACACATTTTCTCGTCATGTATTGATAACTGATTGTAGAGATTCTAAACCTGCATATATTTTTTTTTTTTTACTAGCACTGGGTAATTTCCCGCTGCTTTGTGGAAATCAAAAGCAGATGTCAGAGTTGGGTTATATTTTTATCACATGTTCCAACACCTTCCTCTTTTCATGTTAATGTTATTGTAATGAAATGGACATAGTGTTATCAGGTTGTGTATCTGCTATCTTTTTGGTCAGACTGACATTATTTCAAAGTACAAATTTGGCAGTGGCTTGAAATGCATGAATAAGTAAATAAATACTCTGACCTGCTGCAATATATGGCTGTTAGAAATGGAGGTAAACAAGAAGTCCCCAGGCTTACTTTAGTCAAGCCTTTTTTTTCTAAACGGTGGGTAGAATGTAGAATTTGTTAGGACAACTACTGCCTATTCTGATAGTTGATTCTAATAAAGCCTAGTGGGTCTTGTTTAACATGTTGGGAAAATAAAATTTTCAGTATTTGTATATCCCGTACTGGGGCTGGTGAATGAAAAGGAAACCTGATAGACTTGTATGGGTAAAATAGACTGACACTGTTCTTCCCTCAGACACTGTGGTAAACGGGGCTTGTTGTGTATTTCTATTTCATTTTAATGCATACTCTGTAGGCTTTGACTTTCCACTGGATTGTTCATTGAAATGGTCCTGTGAAAAGTGTCGGAGATGCTGCTTACTTTGAAATCCTTGCCATTCAAGCACATTACTATGATGTAATTTCCTTTTAGAACGCTGGGAAAGCTGTTCATTCTCCTTCACCACAAATACAGTATAGCTTAAGGGCTCGTTCACAAGTCCGTCAATACCCTTTGTTTACGCAACATTTAAGCAGCGTTTTTAAAGCCTCATAACTGTCATTCATTGTCTGCCAAGTATACTAGAATGGGCACCAAACAGTGTAGTACACACATTTGTCAGTAGCATTGTGTTCAACATTAAGCAGAATCTCGCTTTCAGGAGGCATCAGGGCTCATCGCATTCTCAATTATTTCAATTGTAGGATGCTGTAACTGCACCTTAACTGCGCTTATAGCATTTACGGCACATTAATGAAAAATGTTTAAAGTGTTAGCTGGGTGCTGGGGAGAGGCAGTGGAGGTTCCCGTATCCCAGAATGCACAATAATATAGAATTAGGACAGAGCAGCTCCAGCCACTTTCTGTTTGTGCAGAGCAGCCGTGTGCTTCTATGTGCTGGCAAAAGCATCAAGCCAGTCAGCAATACTGACATTGCTAGGCAGGAGCAGAGGCATTAAAGCAAGCGCTCCAGCCCCCCCCCCCCCCCCCACCAAAAAATTAAAGGTCAGCAGCTACAAATACTGTAGCTGCTGACTTTGAATATTAGGACACTTAGCTGTCCAGTGATCCTACGATGTGGGCACCCCAGCCGATTTTTCAATTGGCTCTTGAGTACTGCGGCCGCCATTCCTCGTAAGCCGATTCCCTACTGTGCATGCGCTAAGCGCACTGCACTTTATGAATGGCCCAACAGTGGTGGAAGGAAGGGGGCGATCTTCTGGGGGACAGATGCTTGCTCCCACCCCCCCTACCCCCCCCCCCCAAAAAAGGTGCCAAATGTGGCAGAGATAGGATGAGCAAGCAAACAAGTGGAACTTCCCCTTTTTGGTGGAGCTCCGCTTTAAGCATTATTACCAATGGTAAAGCTCTTTGTGCCAGAAAATGTTGGCACATGGAAGTGACCGTGCCAGCAAGTATCATGAAGGCTGATAATATATCAGTACTCATAGAAGAGGTGGGCATTGGGCAGATTCAGTACCTGATATTAAGACAGATGTCTGCTATGAAATCTGCTCCCTGCCAATCACAAGGCAGGGGGACTTGATAGCGTAATTGTCTTCATGAATGGCAATAAAGATAATACTACATGACTTTTTCCACAAAGTTATCTGTTCTTCTGGTGACCAAGGATACCTCATATCAGTTGTGGCTTGCATCATTCGGGGTATAACAATCTAAAGGGCATCAAACCAGAACACCTTCATGCGGGTATTATCAAAGAACTTGGGGGTGTGCATACAATTTGTGGTAAAGTATGGAAATGCCCCTTAAAAATTCTCATTGAGACTGTAGGATGCACCAAATGCCGGCCAACTCCCTCTTTCTGCTGGGTCACTCTTTCCATGATCATCTTCAGCTGGACCAAGCCAAGTGTCAAACAGTTCAAAGTACATAAATCCATTTTGCAGGTAATTCACAAAAATGCCTTCTATTACACCACAATCTAACCAGTCCTTAAAGTAGATAATTTCCTCTACATCACTACCCCTTTAAGCACTTTTCCCTCCAAAAACATTTTCATGGGCATTTCACCAGTTGCCGACCGGGCCATAGCCGAATGACGGCTACAGTGTGGTCCGATAACTCTAGGAGGCCATCATATGGCATCCTCCCAGAATCGTGCCCCCGGGAATGTACGTGACCGTCGCGTCTCGGATTTGGGCAAGGAGCCAATGGCAGCGGCCCTTTACCACGTGATCACTCCGTCCAATGACAGAGTGATCACTTGTCAACAAACCGGAGTATGTCTGTTTCCACTCCTCCCCTCGCACCGATCGGTACATTGTGTGAGGAGAGGGGGGACCTGGTGCAGAAGCGCTGTGGGCTGGATCTGAAGTGCCCACAGCGCTGGTCTGTGCCCATCTCTGGCTCATCCATGCTCCATCCATCCCTGGCTCATCCATGCCCCATCCATCCCTGGCTCATCCATGCCCCATCCATCCCTGGCTCATCCATGCCCCATCCATCCCTGGCTCATCCATGCCCCATCCATCCCTGGCTCATCCATGCTCCATCCCTCCCTGGCTCATCCATGCTCCATCCCTCCCTGGCTCAGCCATGCTCCATCCCTCCCTGGCTCAGCCATGCTCCATCCATCCCTGGCTCAGCCATGCTCCAGCCATCCCTGGCTCAGCCATGCTCCAGCCATCCCTGGCTCAGCCATGCTCCAGCCATCCCTGGCTCAGCCATGCTCCATCCATCCCTGGCTCAGCCATGCTCCAGCCATCCCTGGCTCAGCCATGCTCCATCCATCCCTGGCTCAGCCATGCTCCATCCATCCCTGGCTCAACCATGCTCCATCCATCCCTGGCTCATCCATGCTCCATCCATCCCTGGCTCATCCATGCTCCATCCATCCCTGGCTCATCCATGCTCCATCCATCCCTGGCTCATCCATGCTCCATCCATCCATCCCTGGCTCATCCATGCTC
>BLSH010488601.1:763354-782558 GCA_018402905.1 Glandirana rugosa | reverse complement strand
TTTTTTTTTTTTTTTTTTTTTTTTTTTTTTGTGTTGTCCAATTAGAGAATCCGGACCAGGTGTGCGCAAAAAACCGCGAAAAACGTCTTTTGTGTGATCTCGAGTAAGTTGCACCAAAGGATACCCTATGCAAGTATAGATACGAAAAAAGTCGGTGACATAAAAACCTTTCCCGGTCTCTGAATAAAATTTGAGTTTTGACACGAAAAAAAACCGAGTTAGCTAATAGATGTTTTTTCGTACATCACGTAAAAACGTCGCTAAAACAACGTTAAACGTAAATTAGACGGGTTGTTTCACCGGTTTTTTTTTGTTTTTTACGTTTTGCGTGACTTCTTTGTTAGTTTTCGTTCGACACATCCACACTTCGTTCGGAATCACGTGTGTTTGTGTTAACTTTTTTTTTTTTTTTTTTTTTTTTTTTTTTTTGTTTGTTTTGATTTTTTTCCTTAACCAAAAATATGCGTTTGATAAATGTGCACTAATGTCATGTGTCATAAAAATTGCCAACTGCTACTTATTTTATTTTACAGGGTTTCAGGAAATATATAATATTTGAGGGTTTTATCTAATCTGCAGGTCTATACTGTACATATTAATCTAAAATAAAATATAAATATAAAAGACACTGAAACTTAAGTGATTAAAAAGGAAACCTCTAAAGCAGGGGGTAGGTAACCTTAATGAGGTGGAGATCTACAGTTGTGCTCCTAAGTTTACATACCCTGGCAGACTTTGTTTTCTTGGCCATTTTTCAGAGAATATGAATGATAACACAAAAACCTTTCTTTCACTCATGGTTCGTGTTAGGCTGAAGCCATTTATTAACCGTGCTTACTCTTTTTAAATCATAATGATAACAGAAACTACCCAAGTGACCCTGATCAAAAGTTTACATACCCCAGTTCTTAATGCCTTGTATTTCCCCCTTTAACATCAATGACAGCTTGAAGTCTTTTGTGGTATTTGTGGATGAGGCGCTTTATATTCTCGGATGGTAAAGCTGGAATGAAATTATATGTGTATTTTATGCACCTAGAACACCTGAAGGTGGTACTACTTCAATATTGGATCTCTCTGTGGCCAGGCTGTGTAAAAGTCTCACATATGTGGTATCGCCATACTTGGGACGAGTAGCAGAATGTATTTTGGAGTGTAATGTTTGCTATATACATGCTATGTGTTAGAAATATCTTATAAATTGACCACTTTGTGTAAAGATAAAAACTTTTTAATTTTCTTTCCACGTTTTTCAAAGACTTTGGAAAAAAATGAACTGTACAAAAGACTCATAATGCCTCATAGAATATACATTGGGGTGTTTGCTTTCAAAAATGAGGTAATTTAATGGGTAATTCCATTGTCCTGGTGCTCCAGGGCCTTCAAAAATGTAATAGGTGGTTAGGAAATCAGATGTGTAATTTATGCTCCTAAAGTGCCTGATGGTACTCCCTGCATGTTGGACTTCTCTGTGTGGCCAGGCTGTGAAAAAGTTGCACACATGTTATCGCCATACTCGGGAAGAGGAATTGGAAGTATGCATATGCTGTGTGTGTGAGAAATATTGAACAATTGAGAATTATGACAATTTTATGTAAAATAAATAAATAAATTCTTTATTTTTCCAAGAATTGTGGGCAAAAATTACAACTTCAAAAAACTCGCCATGCCTCCTACTAAATACCTTTGACTGTCTACTTTTCAAAAAGAGGTCATTTGGGGGGTATTTGTACTTTCCTGACATTTCGGTGCCTCAAGCAATGAAATAGGCCGTCAGTACATTAGGTATGATCAATTTTCGTTGATTGCCACCATAGCTTGTAGACTCTATAACTTTCACACAGACCAAATAATCTACTTATGTAGGTTATTTTTACCAAAGATATATAGCAGTATAAGTTTTGGCCCAAATTTATGAACAAAAATATTTTTTTTTGTAAAATTTTTGCTCTATTTTCACTTATGTCGCTAAAAATAAACCCAAATTAAATACTGCCAAAAGAAAGCTCTATTTGTGTGAAAAAAAGGTAAAATTTTTTTTGTGGGTGTACAGTGTTGCATGACTAATTGTCATTTAACCACTTCAGCCCCGGAAGGATTTCCCAGATTAGGACCAGAGCACTTTTTGCGATTCGGCACTGCGTCACTTTAACTGACAATTGCGCAGTCGTGCGACGTTGTAACCAAACAAAATGTGCGTCCTTTTTCCCCACAAATAGAGCTCTTTTTTTGGTGGTATTTGATCACCTCTGTGTCATTTCTGATAACCGCTATAAACAAAAGAGTGACAACTTTGCAAAAAACCCCACATTTCTTACTTTTTGCTAAAATATAAATCCAAAAAAAAATATAAAAACATTTTTTTTCATTGGTTTTGGCAGATTTATATTCTTCCTCATATTTTTGGTAAAAAAAATCTCAATCGGCCTTTATTGATTGGTTTGCGCAAAAGTGGCCGCGTTTACGGATGAGAATTCATTTCTGGGGTATTTATTTTTTTACTAGTAATGGCGGCGATCTGGGATTTTTAGCGGTACTGCGATATTGCAGCGGACATGTCAGACCATTTTGACACTTTTTTGGGGCCAATGACATTTATACAGCGATCAGAAATTTAAATGTCCACTGATTTACTGTATAAATGTCATTGGCAGTGAAGGGGTTAACCTGCAGGGGGAGATCTAGGGGTAAAGTGTGTTCCCTGGGCGTGTTCTAACTGTGGGGGGGGGGGGGGACTGGGCTACCAGGGGCATAAGAGATCTAACTGATCCCAGTGACAGGGATCAGTAGATCTATGCCCCCACTAACAGAGCGGGGAACCGCCGTGTTTACATCGGCGGTTCCCCGTTCTATGGTTGTGGCCGCTCATTGCGGCTCGCCGGCGGACATCGGGTCCGCCCGAACCGCGGGCACACTCCTCGGGAGTACAGCGGGCGGGCGCACACGCCCCCTAGCGGCCACCCACAGATCGCCGCTTTTTTGCGTCCACACTGCCGCCGTGAATATACGGTAGGCGGTGTGGAAGTGGTTAAAGTGTGAGAGCACTGAAAGCTGAAAATTGGTCTTGGCAGGAAGGGTGTATAAGTGTCCTCTATTGAAGTGGTTAAATCAGGTGGTGAGGAGGCAACATAACGCTTCCTCAGCACCTGTCAACCACACTCGGATCATTTTTCAGGGGAGCAGCAGTGCCTGCTGCACTTGTGAATGAACCCTTACTGTTCTGAGGTCCCTATACGGCTGCTTTCACACTGATGTGCTGCAGTTTACCCACACTACGGGTGCAGCGCAGTGCATCTGCAAATTTCCTTGGTTAGCTGTGCTTTGCCATAGACTTCTATTATATACTGCAGGGGTGGTACACTTTCTTGAAGCGCACTAAAACTCCTGCATTCAAGGTTTTTTGGTGCACTTTCCAAAAGTGCACCAAACCTGCAGTATATAATAGAAGTCTATGGCAAAGCATAGCTAATCCAGGAAATTTGCAGATGCACTGTGCGGCACCCACGGTATGGGTAAACTGCAGCACATCAGTGTGAAAGCAGCCCTATACTATTATACCCAGTGTACTGCTTCACACTGACCTGAAAATCTCTTCTTTCCTGCTGATGGCACCACTCTGGCCGGGATAAGAGATGGAGTGCAGTTGGTATCATGCCGCATGGGACAGGAGCTAGCACTACCGAGGAGGCATTGGATTATGTGGCTCTTGCTCCCTACAACAGCTTCAACTTTACAAGTAGTCCTGTATTGCACTCTGTTTTGATGCTCTGGGATGGCGGGTCAGCAAGCCCAGACTATGATCTACCTGTCACCTGTCCGTGATCTACTGGTTGCTAACCCCCCCTGCTCTAAAGACTGCTATGCTGCATTATATTATGTTTTTTGATTTGGGTTTTAGAAATGCTTTGGGAAAAATGGTAAATGGCAGTGACGCTGACTGTTCAAATTAGAGGAAAACACTATCCAGTGGTCACCAGGAATGGTTTATACTGTTCTTTAGTTTCTCAGTGATGAAATGGACAAAATTAACATGACTTTCACAGTCTTAAAAGTCCTACTAGGGAGAATTGAATTTTCTGTGTTTTTACTTGGCAAATCCATTATAATTTAATAGCTGTAAAGTGTAAGGGATTCACATGTTAATACAGATGTAAAAAGGAAATGAGCATCAGCAGTGAAAGTGTAATAACATTAATTCTTACTTCCATTCATGTGGCAGAGAGCAACTTCAGCTTTCGCTCAGTTTCGGTGAGTAAATCTTGTTCTCAATAAATAGCAGAGCTCAAAGTTCAGTATTTGCTGAATCTAGACAGATGATTATTCTCCTAAGGGAAATGTGGTCAAATATCGTTATTAGTTTTACATAACTTGTTCTGTTCACACAAGCATATCTTTTCAGGCTGTGTCTGCCTCCTTGCATTTATGATTGTTTTATTTAAAAGCGTGACTGACTTACATATGTGCACCCTTGTAATTTTATGTTTTCTCTTCCTAGCTTATTGTCAACAGGAAAATGCTTATGAAAGTAAAATATGAAGGGATTATATGCTTTAAATTGATAAATATATTACAAAATATGGGCTAGATGGGTTGCAATTATGTATTTTGGGTACGCAGCATGTTGCATCTCCCTGTCTCTCTGCACCAGCCCTGTCTGTAGGTGACTTTCTTGTGCATTCCCCATAAATGCAATAAAAAAATGTCAAAACCGTCAGTCCATAGTAAAGACAACTGCTAAGAACACCTGGAAAATTCCTAAATCTCAGCACCAGAATCATTGGTTGTTTACTTCACCTGCCGAAGGTTTACTCCCCTTATTGAGCTGGCTATTTTTTGCAATATGGCATTGCGTTACTTTAACTGACAATTGCGGGGTGGTGGAACACTGTACCCAAATAAAATGTGTTCTTTTTTCCCCACATATAGAGCTTTCTTTTGGTGGTATTTTATCACCTCTGAGTGTTTTATTGTTTGTGCTATAAACAAACGACCAACAATTTTCAAAAAAACCCAAAACATTTTTTTCTTTCTGCTCAAAAACATGCCCAAAAAAAAAAAATCGAATTTCTTCATCAATTTAGGCCAATATGTATTCGGCTACATATTTTTAGTAAAAAAAAAAAAAATTCCAATAATTGTATATTTTTTTTACTAGTAATGGTGGCGATCAGCAACTTATATTGGGATTGCGATATTGCGGCAGACAATTCGGTCACCTAAGTGACACTTTTGACACTTTTTTTTTGGGGACCAGTGACATTATTAGTGATCAGTGCTAAAAATATGCATGGCAGGGAAGGGGTTAACTGTCTGCCTAGCTAATGTTTGAGTGTAGTGGGGGAGGTGCTTTTACTAGTGGAAGGCATGGATCAGTGTTTTTGCTTTACAGAAACACTGTATCCATGTCTCCTGTACTGACAGTATGACAATCTGTCTTGTTTACATAGGCAGACTGGCATTCTGTTAGTTTACCGAGTGATCATCTGGTCTGCGGGACCCACTGATCTACTCCTGCTGTGTAACATGAAAGGGAGCAAGCCACCGCACTCGCACCTGATACCAATTAGTGCAGGATCACATACAGGTGATAAAATAAGTATTTAATACGTTATTTTTCTAGGTAAATATATTGGTAAGGGCCTATTCACACAGGGGCGATCCGTCTGCTAGGTTTATTTCAGAGCGACTTCAGCGTGACTTGAGGCGACTTACAACACAACTTCATACCAGGCTTGCCCTGAATAAATTCTATTTTTTTCACTGTGAAGTCACTTCCATACTAATGGGGGATCCGACTTAGAGGCGACTTCCTTTGAATTCTATGGTCACAAGTCTGATAGAATTCGTCTTGAAGTAGTACAGGAACCTTTTCTGAAGTCACCTTGAAGTCGGGGTGACTTCAGTATTGTACATTAAGACGGCTCCCATTCACTTCAATGGGATTTCTTATGTCAAGTGACCTGGGGCTGCTTGAGGTGTCTCAAGTTGGATCGCAAGTCGCCCCTGTGTGAACCGGCCCTAAAGGTGCTATTGACATGACATTTTCACCACATGTCGGTAACAACCCATGCAATCCATACATACAAAGACGCCAAAACAAAAAAGTTCAGAAATTGTGTGTATTAAAATGGAATGACACAGGGAAAAAGTATTGATTACGCTAACTGAAATACTTCATACAAAATCCTTTGTTGGTAATGAGAGCATCAAGACGCCTCCTGTATGGAGAAACTAGCCGCATGCGTTGCTCAGGTGTGATTTTGGCCCATTCTTCCACACAAACAGTCTTCAAATCTTGAAGGTTCCGTGGGCCTCTTCTATGAACTCTGATCTTTAGTAATTTCCATAGATTTACTATTGGATTCAAGTCCGGTGATTGGCTGGGCAATTGTAGCAGCTTTATTTTTTTTTCTTTGAAACCAATTGCGTTTCCTTGGCCTTGTGTTTGGGATCATTGTTTTGCTGAAATGCCCACTCTCGTTTCATCTTAATTGTCCTGGTAGATGGCAGCAGATTTTTATCACAAATGTCCTGGTATAGTTTTCCATTCCTCCTTCCTTCAACGATATGAAGTTTGCCAGTACTGTATGCTGAAAAACAGCCTCACACCATGATGTTCCCACTTCCAAATTTATTATGGTATCCAAAGAGTTAAATTTTGGTCTCATCTGACCAGACCCAGTATTTCACAGGCGTGTCTAAATGTTGTGCATCAAACTTTAAACGAGCTTCAAAATGCTTTTTCTTCAGCAATGGAGTCTTCCGTAATGAGCATGCGTCCAGTAGAGTTGCCACATCATCTCTTTAATCCAGGACACATACTAATTACACAGGTTCTGTGGCTGATTAAGGTGGTAATTAAACTCGGTGCCTTATCTGCATTAAATTAGCCTCAGAACCTGTGTAATTCAGATGTGTCCTGGGTTAAAGGGATGATGTGGCAACCCTAGCATACAGGGCATGGCGGTTAACTGCATTACTTATGGTTTTCTTTGAAATAATTATACCTGCTAATTCCAGGTCTTTCTGAACTTCTCCACAAGTGGATCGTGGCCAGTTTATGGTGAAATGATGATCTTTCCACTTCCGGATTATGGCCCTAACAGGGCTCACTGGACCATTCAGAAGTTTAGAAATCCTTCTGTAACCAATGCCATCAGTATGTTTTGCAACAATAAGGTTGCAAAGGTCTTGAGAGAGCTCTTTGCTTTTCTGCATCATGAGATGTTTCTTGTGTGACACCTTGGTAATGAGACACCTGTTTTATAGGCCATCAGTTGAGATAGAACCAGCTGATATTAATTTGCACTGGCAATGGGCAGGATTACTTTCTGATTACTGTTATATTTCAACTGGAGTCTTGGCTTCCCATGCCTTTTTGCACCTCCCTTTCTTCATGTGTTCAATACGTTTTTCCCTGTGTCATTCCATTTTATTACACATAACTTAATTTCTGAACTTTTATTTGTTTTGGTTTCTTTGTATGTATGGATTGCATGGGTTATTACCAATGTGGTGAAAATTTCATGTCAAAAGCACCTTTAGAAATATATTTACCTAGATAAATGGTAGCCTGTTCAATACTTATTTTACCCGCTGTATATACAGGTGTGTATCAAAAAATTAGAATATCAAAAAGTTCATTTGTTTCAGTAATTCAAATAGTGACTAGTGATATATTTTATATAGATGTGTTACACACACAGATTGGTATATTTCAAGCATTTCTTTTTTATTATTATTTTGAGGATTATAGCTCACAGCTAGCGAAAACCCAATATTCTGTATCTCAGCAAATTAGAATATTGCAAAAGACCAATAAAAAGATTTTTAATACAGAAATGGTGGCTTACTGAAAAGTATGTCCATGTTGACAGTACTTGGTCAGGGCTCCTTTTGCATGCATTACTGCATCAATGTGGCGTGGCATGGAGGCGATCAGCCTGTGGCACTGCTGAGGTGTTATGGAAGCCCAGGTTGCTTTGTTGGGTCTGGTGTCTCTCCTCTTCCACTTGACAATACACCACAGATTTTCTATGGGGTTTAGGTCAGGCGAGTTTGATGGCCAATCAAGCAGAGTGATACCATGATCATTAAACCAGGTATTGGTACTTTTGGCAGTGTGGGCAGGTGCCAAGTCCTGCCCACACTGAAATATCAGAATTTCCATAAAGCTGGCCAGCAGAGGGAAGCATAAAGTGCTCTAGAATTTCCTGGTAGAGGGCTGCACTGACTTTGGACTTGATAAAACATAGTGGATCAACACCAGCGGATGACATGGCTCCCCAAATCATTACTGACTGTGGAAACTTCACACTGGACTTCTTGCAACTTGGATTATGTGCCTCTCCAATCTTCCTCCAGACTCTGGGACCTTAATTCTCAAATTAAATTTCTCCTTTGTAAATTGATGGACACAGCACCTCCTTTAACCACTTCCCGCCTGGCCTATAGACGGATGACGGCTGGGTGGTGGTTCTGTTATCCTGACTTGATGTCCTCAGGATAAACCGCATTGTGGCGATCGGTGGTGCGGTGTGTCAGTCTGACCCACTGCATTACGGATCTTGGTAAAGCACTTCCATCGGAAGCTGTTTACCACATGATCAGCTGTGACCAATAATGGCTGGTCACAGTGTAAACCGGAAGAGCCGATTGGCGGCTCTCCTGGCAGGGGAGGTCTGCACTGAATGTTTATCACCCAGGGATCACCAGGGTATGCCCACCCAGGGAGACGACCAGGGAACCGATCCTGACCACCGAGCCGATCCTAGACCACCAGGTAAGGGGCACAATGCTCAACATGGATGGCACTCAGTGCCAATTTCAGATGCCACCCAGGACCATCAGGGAATGACAACCTGACTGTGCAATCTGTCATTACCCATCAGTGCCAGTCAGTGCTGCCCGTCAGTGCCACCTCATCAGTGCCAATCGGTACTGCCTCATCAGTGCCCGTCAGTGATGGAGAAAACATACTTATTTACAAAGTTTTGTGACTGAAATTGAGAAACTATTTTTTTTTTCAAAATCTTCGGTCTTTTTTTATTTGAAGCGCAAAAAATAAAAACCGCAGAGGTGATCCAATACCACCAAAAAAAAGCTCCATTTGTGGGAACAAAGTGATAAAAATTATTTGGTTACAGTGTTGCATGACCGCGCAATTGTCATTCAAAATGCGACAGTGCTGAAAGCTGAAAATTCGTCTGGGCGGGAAGTGAGGTAAGTGGTATTGAAGTGGTTAATCTTTACCATTGGGTTATATCACCTCTGCAGGAGTAGGACTAAGCAGAACATAAAATTTGGTTACGCCCCATGGACCGCCCTTAGCTGGTCTATAACCCTCTCCCTGCTCTAGGTATTCAGTTTTTTTCTGTCTAGTCAGGAGTAAGGACCTAGCTCCTTGCTGGGATCTTTTTTGGTCCTAGCAATAGGCCTAGACTCAGGCCTATTCTATTAAAGGTTGGATTCCACCTTTTCCTGTCACAGCGCATTCTACTCGGGCACTTAATACTTCTTGGGCCTTCCGTCATCAAGCGTCAATATCACAGGTGTGCAAAGGCGACCACTTTGTTGTCGGTGCATACTTTCACCAAACTCTACAAAGTAGACATTTTGGCATCTACAGATGCTTCTTTTGCCCGCAAAGTTTTGCAGGCTGCAGTTTGAGGGGGCTGTTCCCTCTTGAGGGGGTGTTTTTTCTTTAAAAATTTTTATTTTTCAGATCGGGCTTCTGTGACCCGATTTAAGGCTCCTGTGTCCAGGTTAGGGCTCTTGTGGTTAGCCTTGGGTTATTTTCCCCACCCCTCATTTTATTTTGGCACTGCTTTGGGACATTCCACTGGTCAAGATTAAAAATGGCCCTGTGTCCGTTGAACTAAGGAAAAAATGGGATTTTTGTACTCACTGTAAAATCCATTTCTCCGTGTTTATTGATGGACACAGCACCCACCCTCTATGGAGTTTTGATACTTCTATTACTGCTTGCTACTAAAAGGAATACCTAGAGCAGGGAGGGGGGTTATGTACCAGCTGAGGAAGGCCCATGGGGCGTAGTTAAGTTTTATGTTCTGCCTAGTCCTACTCCTGCAGAGGCGATATAACCCAATGGTCAAGATTAAAAGAGGCACTGTGTTCCTCGATGTACAAAGAGAAATTGATTTTACTGAGAGCACAAAAATTCCATTTCTCCACAGTCTGGGTTGATTTGGAGAGCCATGTCATCTGCTGGTGTTGGTCAAATGTTTATCAAGTCCAAAGCCAGCGCAGCCCTCTACCAGGAAATTCTAGAGCACATCATGCTTTCCTCTGACCAGCTTTATGGAGATGCTGATTTTATTTTCCATCAGGACTTGGCACCTTCTCACGCTGTCAAAAGTACCAATACCTGGTTTAATGATCATGGTATCACTGTGTTTGGCCTGCTAATTTGCTTGACCTAAACCCCATAATCTGTGGTGTATTGTCAAGAGGAAGATGAGACACCAGACCAAAGAATGCTGATGAACTGAAGGCAGCTATCAAAGCAACCTGGGCTTCCATAACACCTCAGCAGTGCCACTGGCTGATCGCCTCCATGCCACGCCGCATTGATGCCGTAATTCATGCAAAATAAGCCCCGACCAGGTGCTGAGTATATAATATACTGTACATGGACATACTTTTCAGTAAGCCAACATTTCTGTATTAAAAATCCTTTTTTTCTTGGTCTTAAATCAAATTTTCTGAGATACTGAATCTTGAGTTTTCACTCGCTGTAAGCCATAATCCTTACATTTTTTTAAAAAAAATGCTTGAAGTATATAACTCTGTGTGTAATGCGTCTATATAAAACATGAATTAAACTTTTTGAATTTAGTTACTGAAATTGAATAACTTAACTTTTTGATGATATTCAATTTTTTTTGAGATTCACCTGTATACGTGATCCTGCGGAGTGCAGGCTCTCTGTAGCTTTGTAAATCCGCTGTGGGGCGGTCGGGAAGTGGTTAAAAAAATGGATTAACAAACTGCCATTCTGAAAAGTAGCTTGGGGCAAGGGAACAATGACAACTTTTTTTTTTTGTTTGTTTATTTTACAGGTACAAGCACAGGTGTGTGGTTTTTTTTTTTTTTTTTTTTTTCATGTACGTTTAATCCTTGTGGTCACTGCTCCTATTTATTGTGACAAACACATATATTTAATGTACGTACAGAGGCTGATTTATGAAAACTGGAGCTCATGAATCTGGGATCACAATGATGGTTATCCATAGAAAGCATGTGCTAAGAAATGTTAAAAAATGGATAATGATATTTTGAAGTTGGTCCAGAGTCTTTGGCGTCTTAGATTTTACTTAGGGTTAGTTACTGCTGTAGTCCAATCCAAGATTTGTATGTTTGTGTGAATTTGGAGATTTCATCAGACACATGAAGGTGTATCTATAGACAGAAATATGATGTTTTGCATAGAGAAGAATAGGGTTAAAACCTATGTGAGTTACTGTTAAGGAAATTTCCTTTCATGTACTGTCCAAGAGATTTAGCAGGAAGTGAGAGGCGATCTCCACAAAGTTAAGGGATTCCTCTCTTAGTTGTCAACAGAATAGGTGTCTCCATTGAAATATTTATCCTCACCTCTTGATCTGGTGACAGTTAAAAAATGTTACATTTTCCAAATGTTCCTGGAATTACTTTCTCTGGTACAATGATGACCAAGCAAAACAGGGTGAATCTACTCAGCGTTGACAGAGACTTGGTAAGGTTTCCAATTCTTTCTAAGGCTTAATGTACACGGACGCTTTTTCAACCGCTCCTGAACCATTTTTTTGACAGCTAGAAGCTGCTTAAAAATGGCAGTTTAGCCGCATTTTACATGCCATGTTTAGCCACGTTCGAGTCTAGAAGCATTTTTTTTTAAAAATGACAAGCTCCTATAAATGAAAAACTAAAAGCAAATTACAGTGTTTAGGCGCATTTACAAGCGCTTATAAGCATTTGGCATTTCAGATGCCTCTGAACTTCTGTCCCAAATGCATTTTTTTGCTTTCCAAAAAAAGCCTCTAAACTCAACTGTCTAGAAATGACCGTAAACAACCCTGTGTACATGTACTGATAAGAGGAGAGAGAGTTAAAGGGCAGCTGAAAAAAACGCACAACTGCCCGTAAACGTCCGTTTAGCAGCAGCAGTGTACATGAGGGCTTAGACCATGGGTCCTCAAACTATGGCCCTCCAGTTGTTCAGGAACTACAATTCCCATCATGCCTAGTCATGCCTGTGAATGTCAGTGTTTTACAATGCCTCATGGGATGTGTAGTTCCGCAACAGCTGGAGGGCCGTAGTTTGAGGATCCCTGGCTTAGACTATCTAAAAGTAAGCATGGCTGAAGGTGTTGATGGTTATCAATCCTCAATTGGCTAAGCTGCCTACAGAGGCAACAGTACTGTTAATACTCTCCCTAGGACAACAGTAGTGATAGAGGTAAAAAAAAATTCTACTTTTAAGTAGTGGAAGGCTTAGGCCTCATGCACACAGGACGTTTTTTGACTGTTTTACAGCAGCTGTTTTTAGCTGTAGACATTTTTTTATACCGTGAATAAACCCTCCATCATGTTATCCTATGTGTTCATGCATACACAGGCTGTTATCAACGGTTTTTAGCAGTGACGTTTTTGAGCTGTAAAAAAAAAGCCAAGACCAGAGGGTTCTGAGAGATGTTTTTCAGCTGTAAAAACATTCAAACGCCCACAAACGCTCAAAAACTTCAATCCCCAATGTTTTTGGACGTTTTTAGATCAATTGGAAAAAGAAAAAAATGTTGGCCCTGCAAAAACACAGGTAATACAACGCTCGTAAAAACTGAAGAAATCACTGAGGAGCTACTAATGTTGTTTGGACGTTTTTTTTAAAGTCCTGTGTGCATGAATGAATTGGAGGAGTTTTTGGTCTTAGTCTGGGCAGTTGGTTATGAAGGGAACAATAAAATCAACTGGATTAAGACTTTTTGTAGGAGAATATCAGGGTAGTGGTCCACCCCCTGAAGCTTAACAGAAAATTGATACTATAACAAAAAAAAATATACAAACAAATTTTGTAAATCATCCAAAATGACCCCTATTTTGTGAAGGACAGATCCCTCATCTACATGACATCTTTGATGGTGTTGCTACTTAAGGAGATCTACCTTTTACAAAGTATATTGGTTTACCTACCACTTGCAGTGTTGACTATTAACATTTAAGCAATATGTTTAAAAAAGGCAAAACGTGTGCAGCTGTTTGAAATTCCATAGGGTTCTCTTATGAAGCATTCTTTGGTTTCATCTTTAGGATTTTATGTAAAATACCTTCTTTTACGCTCAGCCTCTTCCAAATCCACAAACTCCAAATTTATTTTGCGGCTGTGACCTGACTTTCTGTTAGAGAGTGACTAAATTTGTTCTTCAAGGTCCTACTGTGTATAGAGACATCGCCACCCTCTCTTGCTTAGTTCCAAAATGCACTATAGGATTTCTAGTGTGCAAAAGAGGTTCAACATGCTACAATGAGACAACAAAGCAGAGTAAGAATTGATGGAAAAATAGTTTACAGGACTATTGAGCAGTGTATGTGTGAAATGTTTTTGGAGAACAAGAATATTGTTTAGTGTCACTTTAACACTTACCTTGACCATACTTGTGGCCTAATGTATAAAAGTTTTGTTAAAGCGGAGTTCCACCCATAAATGGAACTTCCATGGATCGGATTCTGAAGGAGGGGGGGGGGGCGTATGCCTGTCAAATCCAGGTATCTGCTCCCACTACCAGGGAAAGATTGCTGCTTACACAGTGACTGGTCCCTCACCCCCCGCTCTGTCTTCTGGGAGGGGAGGCACACAGGTCCCAGAAGACAGCAGAGAGCATTCAGAACGCGCAGCGCGACTCGCGCATGCGCAATAGGAAACAGGCTGTGAAGCCGCTAGGCTTCACTTCCTGTTTACCTTAGTAAGGATGCCGCGCCTGCACCCGAAGCCGAGTGACTGGTCGGCTTCGGGTGCCGACATTACGGGCTCCCTGGACAGGTAAGTGTCCTTATATTAAAAGTCACAGCTACAGTATTTGTAGCTGCTGACTTTTATATTTTTTTCCCAGGCGGAACTCCCTTTAAAATACTAAGTCATCGTTTCCAACTTAAACCCTGGTAGCTGAACAAGTCATAATAGTTGGATAAGTGCATACAGCGTTTAAGGCTTTAAAAATGCTCTAAAATGTGAAAGGCAGCAAATATCTGTAAATAGCTGAAGGACTGCATTTGTTTCTAAAGTAAGCTTATGAGACTTGTATATTTCACATCTAGTTGCATCTGGGGACTAAAGGAACAACTGAATCTTCCCCAAATAACAAATCTGTATTTCAGTAACTTTCTCCTAATGCAACATGTTTTCTATTCAGGTTTCAGGTAAATTTTATATAGGGGATGTATTTATTTTTCCTGAGCACGTATCTTTTCTTTGTCAGTAGCAGAAATTTATATAAACTGTATGCCTGTTTTTGTTTTTGAATATACTGGTAAAAAAGCTCTCTAATTGTAGTCTCGAATGACCTACATGTGAGGGTGACAACATGGGAGGAAAACTGGGAGACACAGCTCCGTGCTTGATCTGTGACACGATCCTCCCCCAGCATCCATAACGCTGTTTTCTGCGGATCCCCAGCTGGCTTCAGGCTCCCTGCCTCTCCCGGACCCGCCGCTGGCCCTCTGCCCCCGGAGGAAGATCCGTACAGGCTGGATTGGGATGACGGGCTCGGACTCCCAAGATGGCGCCATTGCGGCCCTAGCTCAACGCACCCCATGAGCGCCGGATAAGAGTAAAGAAGGGAGTGGTAAGAAGGCGGGCAAATCCTAGGGGAAAGACCAGCCAAGGGACATGCTGTACTACACCCAGAGGGCTATGGGGACGACGGCCGGGGGCGGAGGGGAGGCCTTATCCGTTACAAGGCCTCTGGGAGGCGGCGATCTGATGGAAGAGGGACAGGTTAAGGCCACTGGTCCTGATAACGCTGCCGCAGAGTCATCACACTCTCCCACCCCCCCCCCACAGGGGACTCACAAGAACTTGAACAGCCCACGCTAGCTGAAATATTGCGGGCGGTACATGTATGTACAGCCTCGGTAAACACCCTGAAAGACCAGTTTGGAGGCCTTAGAGAGGCGGTCTCTCTGCTAAGGCAAGTTTTGCAAAAGGTCCGTGAGAGAGCCACGGCGGTAGAAAGCAGGGTCAGTGACATTGAGGACACAATTCCGCAAACTGCCCGGGAAGCCCAGACAGCTCACAGGATGCCTCAGGAGCTGGCCAATAGAGCAGAGGATACGGAAAATCGCCTGCGCAGGAATAATATCTGCATAGTTGGGCTCCCGGAGAGAACCGAGGGAAAGGACCCCACCACTTTTGTGGAACAGTGGCTTGTGGAGTTCTTTGGCAAGGAGGCCTTCTCTCCATTCTTCACAGTGGAACGGGACCCGGGCCGCCCTCTACCCCAGGGAGCACCTCCAAGACCCATGCTGGCCCGGCTTTTGCATTACCAGGACCGGGAGGCAGTACTGCGATCTGCCCGGGAGTGAGTGAATGTGCAATACAATGGGGTGCGGGTGTCATTCTACCCGGACTTCTCTGCGGAGGTCCAGAGTAGTCAAGCCAAATTTGGGGAAGTGAAGCGTAGCCTCCGCTCCCTACAACTACCCTATGCCATGCTCTATCCGGCTAAGTTGCATGTTGCGGCTGAAGGACAGGCCCAATTTTTTTGAGTCGGCAAGAGATGCGGCCGCATGGCTGCACCAAAATGAGCAGGCCCTACGCCATCGCCGTGCTGGAGCAGAAGGAGATTGACTCATTACATGCCATATTGCCACTACTTGATGAGCACAGCTACTTGATGAGTGCCTATGGAGGCCAGAATACTACTTCAACAGCAGCTTGTTTACCCTTTGCCGGGGGACGTTCTATTTCTACCAGCGTCAGGAACTCCACAGTGACTTCAAGGACCAGTGCCTAGTGCAATGAGACGACAAAATGTCTGCCTACTGCAAAGTTTTGTGAGTTAGTGGAACTGCCCGGTTGACGGTTCTTGATGGTACGAAAACTTTTCTCCCTGCTAAATATCTGATCCTATCTGCCGCCTTACCCGAAGTACCCAGGGCAGGCGGCTGTTCCACTACAGGTTCAATTACAAATGTTGGCACTGCGGTGCCATTTTGTTTCTCTTGGTTGACGTTTACCCATGATCCAGACTTGTACTGCAGCCACTTTGCTATTGCCCACTCTAACACCTGGTTACAGGCAACACTGAACAGCCACCGGGCTTCCCACTTGGCCCCTGCTGCCCAGTGTTTCCCCATGGAGCCCGAATACCCCTGGTGGACGTTACCCATGTATGTACCATGGCAAGAGTCCCCTTGATATACTGGAACATTAGAGGCCTGAACTCTCCTCTGAAGCGTACTATGATTTTTGCTTGCCTAAAAAAGTTTTACCCTGCCATTATTTGCTTTCAAGAGACACATTTGACGGCAGGCACTAAAAATGGCTTGAAGTGCTCGTGGATGGGGTGGGCCTATTACGCCACTCACACCTCGTTTTCGCAGGGGGTGAGTGTTGTGATACACAGATCCCTGGACTACCAGGAGTATGATGTCAGGGTGGATCCTGAGGGGAGATTTGTTTTTTTACATTGCCGGATAGGTATACTGAAATGTGTATTGGCATGTGTGTATATATACCTCCACCGTTTGACGCTCGGGTGCTCTGGCTTCTCCTGAATTTTTTAGAGGGGAAGCCGGATCTCCCTTTGCTGATTTATAGGTGATTTTTAATTGCTGGCTGAATCCTGTGCTCGACAAGCACCCGTGCCCGGGGGCTCCCACCTCGTTAAGGGAGACTCCCCTAGCGCGACTGCTTTGCGAGGTAGGGTGGATGGATTTGTGGAGACATAGAAATCCCTCTGTGAGACAGTTTTCCTGTTTTTCCAAATCCCATGGCTCTTTAGGATTGATTTGGCAGTGGGGAACTCGGCAATGCTCTCTTCAGTCTCGGAAATCTCATATAAACCCAGATGTGTCTCAGACCATTCACATATGGCGGTGTATCTCACGGTCGCCCCGGCGTCCTCGCTGCCCAGGGCACCGTGGAAATTCAATGCCTTTTGGCTAAAACTTTTTACAATTCAAGTAGAGCTGGAACGGAGCATCCGGGGTTTTTTTTACTCGCCGTCATGGGGCGGTGCTAGAGAGTTGGGAGGAGTTTAAGACTTACCTACGGGGCCTGCTCAGTGTTGAAATTAAAAAGATCAAAAAACACTTGGAGGGACTAAGGGGAGAACTGGAGGCACGGGTGCACTCCCTGGAGATGCAATATGTGCAGGATCCCACTGATTACGCTAGAGAGGCTTGGCAGTGGGCTCAGGCTGTGTATGAGCACCTGCTGGCCTCGACGGCAGATAAAAAGAGCTTTTTCTCAAAATTAGCGTTCTTCGAGGAGGGGGAGACAACAGGCCTTCTTCTGGCCAGAATAGCTGGGTCGGAGCAACGTCCATTGGGGCGGTAAAAAATGACAGTGGGAAACTGGTGCGCTCACCCGACCTGATACTGCAGACACTGGCAGGATTCTATGAGGCCCTGTACCAGCCGGCCTCAGTATGTCCCGGAGGAACTGACCGCATATTTAGCAGGGATAAACTTCCCATGACTTAATGAGACCCAACGTAGGGAGTTAGATTCCCCAATCACACTTGAGGAGGTGCAGGTGGCGGTGGGAGCGTTCCCTAACTGTAAAGCCCCAGGTGAGGATGGTATTCCTATGGAAATTTACAAACAATACTCTGAGACACTACTGCCTAGGTTGCTAGGGGTGTTCAATGCAGCAAGGGAGCAACATGCTCTACCGCCCTCTGTCTAAGGCTAACATAGTGCTGATATTGAAACCAGGCAAAGATCCAGTGGACCCGGCGTCGTATAGGCCAATTTCACAGCTGCAAACAGACATCAAGATACTGGCTAAAGTGTTGGCCCTTAGATTAAACAAGGTTATTACGGCCATTATTCACCCGGACCAGGCAGGCTGCATGCCTAACAAATCCATGGCGGTGAACTTGAGAAGGCTGTTTCTTAATAAGCAGTCACTAGCGGACAATGTTGGACAAAGGGCCCTGCTCTCGCTGGACACCATGAAGGCCTTTGACAGTGTAGAGTGGCCTTATCTATGGGAGGTGTTACGGCGGTTTGGCTTTGTACTATCGCCCCAGGGCAGCCATACGTGAGGCGGGCAGGATTTCCCTTCCCTTTGAGTTGAGGAGAGGCACCAGGCAGGGGTGCCCTTTGTCACCCCTGCTTTTTGCCTTGGCCATGGAACCCCTGGCAATTCAGATCAGGGAGCACTCGGGCATAACCGGCTTCTGCTATGGCAATAGGCAGGAGAAGGTGATACCATGATTTTGTTAGGAGACACAGAGCAGTCATTAAAAGCGGCAACCTGGAATAACTTGGGTCTATCAGTTGCGGGCAAAGCGAACCTTATTAAGATGATCCTCATGCCCCAATTATTATATTTGTTTCATAACTTACCCGTGGTAATCCCACTAAAAACATTTAGGATAGTAAACTCGATCTACCGTACATTACTTTGGAAAAACCGCCCACCTAGAATAAAGCTGGAGCAGCTACAGCGCCCTAAGGATAACGGGGGTCTCGTATTGCCAAATCCGTGGCTGTACTATCTGGCCGCACAATTGCAGCACTTGATGGGTACTATGGTTGAGGAAGGGGGGACACACTGGCAGGGTCCTTAATGCTGCTCAGATGGTTATGCTACACACGGTGGGAGGTAGTTCTATCCCGACTGCCCTGGAGGCGGGGACGTTTGGGAGGCCCCAAAAAGCTTTCCCAACATACAACTTAATACAGAAAATATGTGGTATCATGGGTAGTTCACGACGTTAACACGCCGGTCTATCATGTCGGTGCCTAAACCGTTATGCTCTGGGGGCAATAGGAATCCCGCGACATCGACGAGGTCGAAATAAGATCCACCCGCCAAAAAGGTTTCATTACATGCCATCTAGCTCAAATGATAGGATTTACAAAAATCACCCTAATGGTGCCCATTCAATACTTTGTTTATATTATTAACCCCGTACTCCTAGTAGAATTATTCCAAGCGAAACGGGCGTTGACTATCTGGGTTCAATAAGGTCCA
>BLSH010488601.1:740131-757752 GCA_018402905.1 Glandirana rugosa | reverse complement strand
CCAGAGTGGATGGACAGAACAGAGTCTATAACGTATCACGCGGGAATATAGAATCTACTTAATTTGCAAACTAGTAGACAAATTTAGTCCAAAACAAGTCCAAAACAACTATCCCACCAGCCCCCCTAGATGGTAGCTGGTGGATATATGGACTCCTCCTAGGCAGGCAGGGCCTAGATATTTCTAATTTCCACAGATTAAATTAAATTACATAAAATATCCCCGTAGTATAGAGTTTACCTTTTTACAATCTCCTATTTCTATAAGACAGAGAGACAGTATCCCCACGATCAGATTTTTAGTACGTAGGGTATACAAGGTAGTCCGTCTCATAGATCATATAGGTGGTCGATGGTAGATCCCCCCGACCACCCTATCAACAAAACCTGAACAAAACCTGATTTAAACAGATGATCAAACGTTTAATTCATCTAAGATATAAGGGCGCACAATGCAATATCTGATACAAGACAGGTAGGTGAGACCCCGACCACTCAAACGAACTCCATATCCTCATCCCCCCCTTTTTTTATTTTTTTTTTATTTTTTTTTTACTAATTCCTTTCGAAATGCTTCCAACAGGCGAAGCCTCAGATGAAAACAACATAAGTACCTTTCCTTCAGACCCACAAGGAACAACTTAGTTGACCTAACAATATATGACACATTGTCTGATAAAAATTGGACACAGGGTGTTGGTGAGTTAACCCCCACTTCCATAATCTCTGTTATGTAACTTAGTTACTTATGTTATATATGCCCCCCTTTGGGGTACATGGAATATAAACTGCAAAAATACTAGCATACTTAAATTGTAAAGTGTGATATGGACTTTTTTTCTTCTTGGGTCTCCTAAACCTTTCCGTCCTTATCTCTCCCTCTTCCTCCTTTTCCCCCCTTCCCCTATCCAATCTCCATCCATCCCTCTCCCCCTTTTCCCCTCCCCTTCCCTTTCTTTTTCTTCCCCTTTGTTCCCCTTCCCTTTTTTTCCCTATCCTTTACCCTCCCTTCCTTCTACATTCATGTGTAGATTGCAATACTCCCACTATGTTTTTTCTATTTTTTGCTATCAGAAATTGATCAAAAAACAATATATTTAATCGTTTCACTACAAAACAAAAGCGACTCCGTTGAACATTTTCCCTGAGGAAGGGTCTATCAAGGACCCGAAACGTTAGCGTTGGACACTGGGATACCAATCACCATCTCCCCGCTTGGACAACGGAAAGCTCTTTTTGACATAAAAGCTATGTATATATATTTGTGACATATCATGTAACGTATTTGCTTGATCATATGATCCCAATGTATGCTACTCAAGATGTGCCGAATTGGGCATCCCTTTTTTAGAATAAATATAATATTCTTTTTGACATATCTGACTTCAGTGTGTGATATTGCTGCCTATAAAGTCCCACCAAGGGGGTCAATCTCTTATCTAATATATAAATTTGGTCATGGACATGTTATGATGGGTCACCACGTCATCCACACGACTGTGTAGTATCTAAAACCCCATACAAGCGATGCAACGGTCGTACAACAGTCTTACAACAGCTTGTTGTACGATAATCCGACAGTTAGTATGCTCGCTTACAACAGCCGACGTTCAACAGTCGTACAACAGAAGTTGGCTGAGCAGACTAGAAAACTTGTTGTACAACAAGCTGTTGTACGACTGACTCGTGTGTACAGAAGTTGGCCCAACAAAAGATGTACGTGCAAAACACACGTGCTCTGAAGTCAGGAACGCCCGGAAGTGTTCGATCGTGTAAACCTACGTTCCTAATTCACAAATCGCATTCACCTGAACTTCCTCTTTATACGTTCATAACACGTCACTACGTTCGGCTTTGTTGTACAACTACTTGACTCATGTGAGTACGCAAGACACAACCGCAAACAGGTGAAAATACCCTGGCACTACTATAAAATGTCAAAAGAAAATATAACCAAGGGTTTTTTTATCCATGGCGTACAGGACACAGGCAATGTAATCAGACACGTTATAGGTTATAGGTTCATACCTTCAGATGATTGGACCCTGGCAAAGCTTTTGAGAACCTGTCGTTGGGCATCTCCCTTATAAGCCTTACCCACTCTGCGAGTCCTCAGTTTTTTGCTAGTCTCCAGAGGTGATGGACTTACTCTCCCTCAGGGAGAAATTACTCTTCACTTAATACACTTTCAATTTTTTCCTAATTATAACCAACATAACCCTGCGTTTCAAGATCGTGCCTTAATACAGCAATTAAAGCAACTGCCTTCTGCTCTGCACTTTTTTCTGGACGCTCTCAGGATGTCCTGTGCATGTAAATATGCAGAATGTTGTGGCAAAAAGCCTAGACCGCTAAAGCTGGCTACAAAAAGTTCCTCACACCTTTGTCTTTTTAAGTACGACATCTGTTTGGAGAGTCACCTGACCAATTCATAAAAGTTGGCACAAGATGTCGAGGTTTTCCTCCCACAGTGAAAGATCCAAATACTCCCCTGCTCAAAACGCAGAGCACCTGAACACTCCACACAGGCTTCAACTTCAAAAATGCCAGTCCTTCTTTTTGGCACAAGACTTGAGCCCCAAAGTACTCCAAATGTTACCCAAAACCCTCTTCCCAATAAGGGATGCCCTCACACCTAAGAGTGTGTTTGTGGGGGGGTCTGTTACAGCGTGTATCTCTGGGTCAGAAACGCCCCAGACCTGTGGGTTCAATTGGTGTCTTCAAACGTCTACACAATATAGTTCAAAACTTTTCCCCCTCAAAGCTTTCTTCTCTCAAATCAGCCAAAAACTGCCCAAGGACAGTCAAATATGCAGAATTGGGCTCAACCATCTCTTAACCCAAGGAGTAGTTATGCCTGTACCTCCACAAGACAGGTTTAAGCTATTCTTTTAAAACCTATTTGTGGTAACAAATCTCAACAAATGCCTTCAATTTGCTAAGTTTTACATGAAATCCAGAAGGTTGACAATTGCCGCTCCAAGACAAGGAGAATACTTGGCATCCATAGATATCCAAGATGCATATCTACATGTTCCCATTAACCCTCTGATTAGCTCTTTCTGTGCTTCACAGTGGCAGACAAGTTTATTGCACTATTCTTTGGCCTATCTTCTGCTCGCTCCAAAAGGAATTACAAAGTCCTAGCACCTCTTCTTGCCCTTCTCAGAACTCAGGGCAATCAGGTCACAAGTTAATCTAGATGACTGCCTTCTGAAGGACTCCTCTCCCATCTAGCTATTAGCTAATGTCCACATGATGATTCAGATGCTCTTGGCTTTCAACTGGGTTCTCAATTTTCACATATCTGCTCAGCAACCTTCTCTTTGCCTGGAATACTTGGGTATGGTCCTGGACACAAGCAAAGGTTTTCTTTCCAGAAAAGACCATTCTTCCTCTGAGCCCACACTCTAGAATTAAGGTCAAAGAAACATCCCACTGAGATGTGAGCAACACATGCCAGTCTTATATGCTGGAAAAGGGTTTTCCAGTCCATCACGGTCCAGGGAACATGGTCACCTGCAGAAGCCAAGGTCCCTATCAACAATGTGGAGCTCAGAGCATTTTAGATGGCTCTGCAACATTGGACCCCCCCCCCCCTTCTGTTAAGAAACCCAATCAGGGTGCAGTCAGACAATGCCACTGCTGTGGTCTACATCACCATCATGGGGACATCATAAGCCAGTGCAGTTCTTAATGAAACAAACCAGATAATCTTATGGCTGGAAACTCACTTTTCAGCAATCTTGGCAGTCCATATTCCACGAGTGCAAAACTAGAAAGCGGGCTACCTCCGCCTCCACCACCTGAATCAAAGGGAATGGCCCCTTCACCCAGATATCTTCAATCTGATGTCAGAGATAAGGGGGCTGTAGACATCCTAGCTTTTAGATTCAACAACAAACTTTCTCTGTTCCTAGCTAGGACCAAGGATCTTCTAGCCCTTGCCTCAGATGCTTTGATAATTCTTTTGTCTCCGTTCAGACTAATTTTGTGCTTTCCCCCGAGTGCAAAGGCTGCCTCGTCTGCTCAAAAAGATAAAGAAATTAGTGAAAATAGTGATTATGCTTGCACCAAATTGGCACAGAAGAATCTGGTACTCAGACTTTTGGAAGATGTTCCCATGCCACTTCCCAAGAGGCAAGATCTGCTATCTCGAGGCCTTCTTTTCCATCCTGCTTTTCCGTCATGGCTGTTGAAGCTTAGGTCTTGAGACAGAGGAGTGTCTGACGTTTGTTGTTATTCTTACCTTGCTAAACACAAGAAAAGCCACTTCCAGGAAGAATATACCATCATACCTGTAAATCCTTGCTTGGTCTGGTCACAGACACTTCAATCCTAGAGATATTCTGTGCCTCTCATTCTGGCCTTCCTACAATTAGATCTTGACCATAACTTGGCCTTAAGTGTTCTCAGAGGACATGTTTTGGGTTTGTCCATTCACTTTTAAGGAGCTCTCTGACTTTGCTCTCCATTGTAAAAACTTTTTCTCAAAGTGAATCTCACATTAGGCCCCCATTGCAACACCCCTTGCTTCCTTGGGACCTCAGTTTGGTTCTCTGTGCCCTGTCGAAACCCTCCTTTGAACCCCTCAGGGATATTCCCTTAGATGACCTTTCCTGCAAAGTAGCCTTTTTGGTTACTATCACATCTGTCAGATGCGTGTCTGAGTTGGTGGCCCTCTCCTGTAAGGAGCCCTTCTTCCAACTTTAGAGACAAGGTTGTCTACACCCAAGACCATCCTTTTTTGCCAAGGTGGTGTCAGTTTTGCACCTCAACAAGCATGTAGACCTACCTATGCCCTGCTTAGAGCTGCACAATTCTGGATAAAATGAGAATCACAATTTTATTTTATTTTTTGTTTGGAATAAAAATCCTGATTCTTACGGCATAAAACTTTTCACTTTATACCAAAAATTTGCCTAACTTTACTGTTTAGTTTTTTTTTAATTCATTGAAGTCAATTTTTTCCTACAAAAATTGCTTTTGAAAGGCCGCTGTGCAAATACAGTGTGATTATAAAATAATGCAACAATCTCAATTTTATTCTCTAGGGTCTCTGCTAAAAAAAATATATATATATATATATATATATATATATATATATATATATATGTGTGTGTTTGTATGTATATATATATATGTGTGTGTGTATGTATATATGTTTGTATGTCATTTACTGACGGAAGTTCATTCCTTTGATCTAAGAGAACCAAGAGATGCATTGGGGTTGATTTACTAAAGGTTAAATCCACTCTGCACCACAAGTGCACCGCAAATTCACTTGGAAGTGCAGTCGCTATAGATCTGAAATGAGGGGAATCTCTGCTGGTTTTATCATCCAATCATGTGTAGGCCAAAATGCTCTTTTTTTATTTTCCTTGCGTGTCCCCCTCAGATCTGCAGGGACTGCACTTCCAAGTGCATTTGCAGTGCACTTGTAGTGCAGAGTGGATTTGCCTTTAGTAAATCCCCATTGTTTCTCTTTATCCCTGTTAATAAACATTTGTCCTCCTTTGTTTTTTTTTTTTTGTTTTTTTTTTACTTTTGACCGCTCTGCTTGGCACTGTACTTTGTTCAACATGAATAGGGAAAATGCTGTATTAAGATTGTGAGGGGGGATAAATTGTGATGACTATTTTTTTAACGATTAATCGTGCAGCTCTGGCCCTGCTCCAAAGAAACGAATGGAAATCTCTGTTCATTGTAAAGACCTAGTGACACGCAATTAGTCTACCTCAAAGCTATAGCTTCCCTCAGACCGATTCCTTATTTGTCTGTCCTCAGAACCTTGCAAAGGACACCCTGCTTCCATGTCCACCATAGATCAGAAATAGAATCGCTCAAGCTTACATCTGAAGGCTGTAACGGCTGCACTCCACCATAGATCCAATGTGTGTTTAAGTCGTTATAACTGCCACCAAGATATGTTCCCAGACAAGGTTGACGCTTTTCACATTGAAGTAGTGCTTCTTTTAAAGAAGCGCTACTACAGTGTGAAACATGTCAACCTTGTCTGAACATGTCTTGGTGGCAGTTATGATGACTTAATAAACGCACGTTGGATCTATGATGGAGTGCATCAATTTCTTTCACCACTTTGCCTTGTTTCGGTGGTGAGCCGAGGCTAGCACCCAGCCCATTTGATCCTTGGATTAACATCACCTGGAGCAGCGATATCTTTGTGCTTCATTTACATCTTAAGATTCAGTCTCCTCCTACTGATTTACATGCCCATCCCTCCAAATTGGAGGGACTTTCCTGGACATTTCAGTTCCAGGTCTCTACAGCTCAGCTGTGTAAGGCCGCTGCTTGTTCCTCTGTTCATACTTCCCCACGTGTATCTTCTGTGGATGCAGCTTTTGGTAACAAGGTTCTGGCAGCAGCCCTCTGAAATTGGGTCATTTTGATACTTGTTAGGTCTGTTGTAACAATTCAGTTTGTCTGGCTGCTGCCCACCCTTCTTATTCACTGCTTGGGGGTGTCCAATGATCTATGAATATTTTGCATGTGTCCTGTAATGTAATATATGGTATTTGCAGGCAAGTCAAAATTAAGCTTATCTCCCCACTTTACTAAAGGTTACAGAAATGTTAGAAGAGTGCCCTCAGTGTGTTCACATTATCTGTCTTTGGCATTGCTAATGTTTTGGTAAAATAAAGCTAAGGAAATTTCCAAGCTCAACTTACCGGACCAGCCTGCGACCAACGGATTGGTTGGTCGCAGGTTGGTCGGTAAGTTGAGCTTGGAAATTTCCTTGGTTTTGTTTTATATGCATTGCCTTTTCAATGCTCCTTGCTGCAAAGAGCAGTTATAGGTGGGGGCAGTGGCCACGTGTTTGTAATGTTTTGGTAATAATTCTCTTTTTGGATCCCAGCTAGGAAATTATTTTCATATTTGGATCCCCACCTTAGTGGATTCTTCATACAGTGCTGCCCATAATTATTCATACCCCTGGCAAATTTTGACTTAGTTACTTTTATTCAACCAGCAAGTAATTTTTTGACGGGAAATGACATAGATGTCTCCCAAAAGATAATAAGACGATGTACAAGAGGCATTATTGTGGAAAACAAACACTTCTCAGCTTTTATTTACATTTGAGCAAAAAGTGTCCAGTCCAAAACTATTCATACCCTTCTCAATAATCAATAGAAAAGCCTTTATTGGCTATTATAGCAATCAAACACTTCTTATAATTGCAGACCAGCTTTTTGCATGTCTCCACAGGTATTTCTGCCCATTCATCTTTAGCAATGAGCTCCAAATCTTTCAGGTTGGAGGGTCGTCTTGCCATCACCCTGATCTTTAGCTCCCTCCACAGATTCTCAATTAGATTCAAGTCTGCTAACCATTTCTTCACCACTTTTGCTGTGTGTTTTGGGTCATTGTCATGCTGAAATGTCCACTGGTGCCCAAGGCCAAGTTTCTCTGCAGACTGCCTGATGTTGTCGTTGAGAATCCTCATGTATTGCTCTTTTTTCATGGTGCCGTTTACTGTGATTTGGTTCCCGGATCCATTGGCTGAAAAACACCCCCAAAGCATTAGGTTCCCACCACCATGTTTGACAGTGGGGATGGTGTTCTTTGGGTTGAAGGCTTCTCCTTTTTTACGCCAAATGAAGAAAACATCATTGTGACCAAACAATTCAATTTTTGTTTCATCTGACCATAACACAGAAGACCAGAAGTCGTCGTCTTTGTCCAGATGAGCTTTTGCAAAGTCCAAGCGAGCTTTTGTGTGCCTTATCTGGAGAAGTGGCGTCCTCCTTGGTCAGCATCCGTGGAACCCAGCAGTGTCCGTTGGATTATCTGCCTTGAGACATTGCCACCAGCAGAGCCCAGATTCACCAGGATGGCCTTGGTGGTGATCCTTGGATTCTTTTTCACCTCTCTAACTATCCTCCTGGCCAGCACAGGTGTCACTTTTGGCTTCCAACCATGTCCTCTGAGATTTTCCACAGTACGGAACATCTTGTATTTTTTAATTATGCTTTGCACTGTAGCCACTGGAACTTGAAAACATTTACTACATTTACATTACAACTTTCCTGACTTGTGAGCAGCCACAATGCGAGGCCGCAGGTCCTCACCGAGCTCCTTTGTCTTAGCCATGACTGTCCACAAACCAACTGCAGAGAGCTGCTGTTTTTCACCTGTTGCGTTGATTAAAACAGCTGTTCCCAATTAGGGTAATTAGGATGCTTTAGAACAGCTTGGACTATTTGAAATGGTATAGAACTTTTGATTTTCCCACAGACTGTGACCGTTTGTGAAGGGTATGAATAATTTTGGACTAGACACTTTTTGCTCAAATGTAAATGAAAGCTGAGAGATGTTTTTTTTCTACAATAATGCTTTTTGTACATCGTCTTATCTTTTGGGAGACACCTATGTAATTTCTCGTCAAAAAATTACTTGCTGGTTGAATAAAAGTAACTTTAAGTCAAAATTTGCCAGGGGTATGAATAATTATGGGCAGCACTGTAGGTAGATAATGTCTTGAAGCCAGTGCTTAGATGCAGTCTAATCTGGGCCAGTCATGGTCAGAGGTGCAGGCGGCAACCCCACTAAAACTTGGAAACATACTTAAAACATCTGCACTGAACCAATTTTCCATCTTGGTCCCGTATTACCCTTTCTTCATTCTATACATACATTTTCTTTTTATTCAGTTATTAGCTTAACAATTTCATGTAGAGAACACAACCCAATTAAGGGCCGGTTCACACTGCTGCGATGCGGGAACCCTGCGAATCCATTACGGGTTCCTGCATCGCATGTCTCCCGGCGGCAGTTCACTTTGCCATATGCGAACTGCGGGGAGTGTCAATGGAAAGCTAATGACACCCCCAAATCAGTTTGCATATCGCACTGCAAACTCGCACAAGAATCGGATCACATGGGTGTTAATACCCATGCAATGTGATTTCTGCTGCTGTGGAAAAAAGGGTCCTGTGCGAGCGAGTTTGTTCCGAATGCGATTTGATTTCAGCCATACTATCTATGGCTGAGATCGCATCGCATAGAGATTGCATGCGAGTCACACTTTAGTGCGGTGCTAATCGCACCCAATCTGGGCTCACGCAGCAGTGTGAACTTGCCCTAAGCCCTGGTTCACACTTGTGCGATGCGGCGATTCCAGTGCTGGTTCCCGCATCGACTAATGCGAACCGCTGCAGGTGTCATTAAAAAGTTCATGGCACCCCTAGATTTGTTCACAGATCGCAGTGCGAACTGTGAGCTCACACAGGAATCAGACCGCATAGGTGTGAACACCCTTGCGATCCGATTCCAGTGCGAGAGAATAAAGGCTCCTGCACCTTTTTGGTGTGAAGCTAATGTGAGTTCAGCCATACAACTGTATGGCTGAACTCGCATTGCTCAGAGATCGCATGTGATCGGCACCTGCGGTGCGGGTGCAAATCGCATGTGATCTCTGAGATCGCAGTTGTGTGAACCCAGGCTCAGTCTTGGTTCACACTGGGGCAGCTTCAAAGTTGCCTGACTCTGAAGCCGAGCCACACAGTGTGACTTAAGCGTGGCTTGCAAACGATTTCTGTAATAGAAGTCAATGGAAGTTGTACTGAAGTTGCCCCCAAAAGGTACCGAAACCTTTTTCGAAGTCAGAGCAACTTGAGCCGTTCTGATTAGAACATTTCCATTGCACTGCATGGAGCGTGACTTGTCAGGCGACTAAGTCGCCTGAAAGATCACTTCAGTGTGAATCGAGCCTTAAAGTTTTTATATATTAAACATTTCAATATGTTGTCTCTATCTCCATAGAAAATACCAGTGTTTGATCCTATGTGAGTGCTCTTTGTATTCCCCAGTATAAGTCCATCCACTACATGCCAATCTGTGTATGCTCAAATACTTGCTTTGCTTAAAGTAAGCAATCTGGCCAATGTTTTCTAAATTAAAAATCTGTTTTTTTTTATACAGTAGCATATATAAACTACAAATATATGTTTCGGTATTTGCATAAGCTTTTTTAGTGTGGTTTTTGCCTTACGATAGCCCTACCACACAACACCTGCTAACGGGGGTTTTAGATCATCCGTTTATTTTTGAGTTTGTGGCTTCACTTCTGCTATCTACACTCGCACCCCTAATGAATTCAGTTCTTTGCTGCTTTGCAGGGAATATTGTAGAGTAATCTGGAACTTCATTAGTAATAATGGCGTATTTTTTTTATATTGGCTTTGTTGACTGGTTGTCTTTTTTTTTTTTTTTTCTTTGAGAAGTGTACATGCTGATAGTTTAGTAAATTTGCTGTGCTGGTTTGCAGCACAGATTAGAAGGTTGAAATCTTAAGGTTCGCATACAGATATTTTGCCATAGATTTCCCATGAACATATTTTTCTTATGTGATTTTTGATCCCAAAATGTGTGTACCTGTAATAGAGTATCATTGATCTTGATTGATAAAAGTACATATATGTACATCTATGGGCAGCACAGTGGTGTGGTGGTTAACACTTTCGCCTGGCAGAAAAAGGGTCGCTTGTATGAATCCTAACCACAACACTACCTACCTGGAGTTTGCATGTTCTCCCTGTGCCTGCCTGGGTTTCCTCTGGGTACTCTGGTTTCCTCTCACGCTCCAAAGACATGCTGGTTGGTTAATTGGATCCTGTCTAAATTGACCCTAGTATGTGTATGTATGAATGTGAGTTAGGGACCTTAGACTGTAAGCTCCTTGAGGGTAGGGACTGATGTGAATGTACAATGTATATGTAAAGCTCTGTGCAAATTGATGGGGCTATACAAGTACCTGAAATAAAAATAAACATAATCTTCCCCTTAAATATTTGACAAGGCACTATTCATCATTTTGGAAGCACAATTAAAATCCTGTGTGCAAATCCGCTAACTATATACATGGGAATTTTCCACAAAATCTAAATAGAAGGAAGTGTTTTTTTTATGTGTGCTTACACATGCAGGTCTTCCATTTGCAGCAGTGAATGGTGAAAGATCTGATTCTTGTCTGGATTATATACAACAGAGTACTCCCGTGTTTATTCCCACCAACTCCAATAACATTCAGATGCACTACATTGGAGTCAAGAGTTTCTCTATAGGGTTATGGAAGCAGTTATTGATCGATCCCAACAACTTTCTAAATAGAAAATGTCAAGAAGTGATAACAAGCACTCTGAAGTGCCCATTGAAGTACATTGAGTTAACCTAGACTAAACATAGGATCTATTGGTAAATATCAGACTGCGTATTTCCTGCCGTATTTGATTTAGTGAATTTATTGGGTGGGGGGAGAATTGGTTTCAAAAAATGGAAAATGCTAATGAATTTTTATTGATCACGACATTAATAAAACTGTTAACAATATGGACTATTTTCAGGAACTTTTTATTTTGTGATTTTATTTTTTTTTGGTTTATTAACATGCGATTTCCCGTTTTTTTTTTTTTTCTTGCAGGCCTGTGGGAATGCCCAAAATGGAAAAAGTATACTTGCACAATCCTAGTTCAGATGAAACTATTACTTTAGTATCAATATCAGCAACAACATCGCATTTTCATGCTTCTTTTTTTCAAAACCGGGTAAGAAATGTGCTGTTTTACCACTTGTATTTTGATTTGCTCCTTAATTTTTTTCTGTTAAAGTTCATATTCTGAATATGATTCCTGTGGTGGGATTATTTCCATCTATGCCATTTATTTTAAAATTAAAGTAGCTATACTGATTTTCTAAAGGATTTGAGAATCTTCAAAAAAAAAAAAAAAAAGCAATTCCTCTTTATATACCCAGCCATGTGTAAGTGAAATAAGTGATGATGATTGGATAGTTTCAGTGAATATTCACACAATTTACAGTGTGAAGTTTTACAGCTCCTGTAGTAAAGCAGCATGAAAGTGTTTCTAATGGACAAATTTACTTTTGATACTCTTCAAACATTTTCAATAACTGTTTTATATAAGAAATTACTTCATTGGTAACCAATCACTGGAGCGCAGTCTGAACCCTTTCTGTAATAACCAAATGCATTGGTTATTAGGATACCCAAAAAAAATAAAGCACAAATGGGAGTCTAAATATGTAAAAATGGGGTCTATTTCAACAGTCAATATGACCAAGCTGGCAATTGCAAGTCATTAGCTATTTGATCACGGACTAGCAGATGAATTTCTGCTTAAATTTCCTAAGACTGGTGATGCATTGTGATACATTGCAGATTAACGCTGAATTTCTACTGAACAGCATGCTGATTTTTCCTTTGTATAGCACAGTGGTTCTCAACTCCTGTCCTCAGGACCCACTAACAGGCCAGGATTTCAGGATAACTGAAATACATCACAGGTGATATCATTTGCTGATTGCAGTATTCTAGTCTGCCTCTCCCCAAGGTAACACTTAAAATCTGTCCTGAGGACAGGAGTTGAGAACTGCTGTTTATAGCACCTAACCCTTAAAAAAAAATTGACACCAAAATCTTGTGAAGTCCAGTTTAGCCTGTGCTGTTTTTGCCATTCCATCTCCAGAAAGCAATCCGTGTGAACAAGTTATACCCTTATCCATTGCTGCATTTGTAATATATGTAATAAAGCTGTCATTTTTACCTCTGAAATTCAAAGCTTTGTTAATGCCTTTGCAAAATGTTGTTCTGTTGAATATATGAGTCAACATGCTCCCTGCTTAGTCAGACCTCTTAACCCTACAGTCAGCACAATTCATGCTGATTGGGAAGCTGTAGCTGCGACTAAAAGGGGTATGTTGTCCCTAGGCTGCAGAGAGACTGCTGCTTCCGTACAAGGAGCAAGGGTCTTTCTCTGTAGCATGTGGGGGGGAGGGGGTTATACCCAGATTGTGGCTTCTTTCTTAAGAAAATGAACTGTTAGTCTTTGCACACTTTTTGTTTTAATGGACCTGGAATGATATAAAATTAAAGTGCAATTGGGCTATAGATTTTTTTTAATTGAATGGCAGGTTTTCTTTAGGATGACACTGAGTCTGTATTAAGTTGATTTTTTTTAAGTGAAATAAATCCTTCTCTAATTGCAAAAAGTGCATTGGTTTGTAGCCCACGAAAAGGTTGTACACTTGTGCTGTGACCTCCTATAAATAGCTGTGTTTTGTAACGATTTGTGAAGTTCAGTAAGGTATGGTGATCAGCTGGCCTTTTTACTGCTCTATTATTTTTGGAACAGTAATAAAATCTCAGCTGATCGTGAACCCATCAGCAACAGGAAGGCCAGACAAGTATTTTAAAGAGCATTTACACAGACCAGGTTAGAGCCACACTCATAAGGTTACTCTCAGTTGTATATTCAGATTTTTCTTCTCTATTAGAAAATAGGCCTCTTTCATTTAAAAATCATTTTCCAGTGCTAGTCAAATCACTTATACACATTTAATAGTTATAACAGAGCATCACCAAGCAATTTTTTATTTATATTAAAGGAGATGTACAGCCAAAGCTTGTTTGGCCTTCTGTGAATCACAGGAGTGCAGTTCATTCTGCACTCCTGTGACCTGTTTTCATCAGACAGCAGGCTAAAGCCTGTTTGTGGCTGACGTTAGAGAGCCGGTCCAGGCTCGTACATGATTGTAACAATGAAGTCGGGATCCGCCCACATGCCTGGACCGACACCCGGCTCAGCCTCCCAGTGAGCCACTGAGAGCCTGAGCCGGATGCTCCTACCCCCCCCCCCCCCCCCCATAGCTCAGCTCTCCAGTGAGCGCGGGGAGGGCAGGGCACAGAGCTGGTGACTTTCAGTCACCAGCTCTCTGCTTACAGAGCCCTGAGAACCGAGCGATCTGCAGTGTTCGATCGTTCGGTTCTCAGTGTTAGAGCCGATGGAGCACAGATGCTGCATCCACCTAGGTAAGTATGAATCTGCAAAAAAAAAAAAATGAAAACTACTGTTAGTATCACTAGCGTTTCAGAATGTACTGCCAGCTGTTTCTTATCACATATTAATTAGATTGACCTTTGCTTCACAGAAAATTCTCCCGGGTGGGAACACATCATTTGATGTAGTGTTTCTCGCAAGAGTAGTGGGGAACGTAGAGAATACTTTATTTATTAACACCTCAAATCATGGGGTATTTACCTATCAGGTAAGAAGCAATTTTATTTATTTTTTTTGTATGTTGTGTGCCTAGGATTATCTTTGTCCATCAGTGTAGTAAATGGTAAAAACCTGGAAGAGTTGTCTTTACCAGTGACCTTTTCAGATCCATGTTTTTGCACATTAGCATCTCATTTTACATTTTATCTAGAGGCAAGTTAAAATCTAGTGAATGATTGTAGTAAAGTTTTTGCCTTTTTAATTATTATTTTTGAGGAGCTGTGTCCCATTTGGGAGATTTTCCTTAAGTTCATATTGTGAGAGACAATAGTATTTCTTCAAAAAAAGAGAGATCCTGTTTTTAGTGAGCTTTCTCCGGGAAATGTCCCCAGTGGAAATCTTTCCCTCTATTTCCATTCCAGTGATGACCAAAAATGTTAAGGTGTTGGAATAAGGACAGCAATAACAAACTGACAGAGGTTATAATGCTTTCCTACTCTGCCCAAGAAAAAAAGTGATGCCCTTAAGTGTATTCTTTTAAAGGGACATTCACAATGGAGTTTGGAAATGGCGTTGAGTTTTTATTCTCATTTAACCAAGCATGCGTCTCCACTGATATGATGACAAGCATGTATACATGGAATTGTGGTGATAGAGGAAGAAAAAGTTTCTAGTGTTATATAAAGGGAAATAAAGCTACAAATGTACACTTATTATATTAAATATTCTTATCTTTATCGCTCCGTACAGGACACCAAAATCAATTCATAGACCATGGGTTATATGCTGCTACCCTTCAGGTGATTGGACTGGCAAAGCTTCACTGGATCTGGCCCCTAGTATCCCCGTATAACTCTGGCCTCTCCATGAGGCTCTAGTTGTTTGCTATTGTCTCTTGGAGAAGATTTTACAATTTTTTTCACCAGATTTATTACTTCCTTTGAATGACTCTTCTATCAACATTTGACTGCTTCCTGCTCTCATAGCTTACAGATTGGTGCCCATCGAGCACACCTTGGGAACTGAACCCCAAACCCTGTGGGGCTGGCGTGTAAGACTAGGTTCACACCACAGCATGGAGCAGCTCACAGCAGGTGTCTGGTGCGCCCCTGTTCACCATTTTAGGTCCGATTTCAGTCCAAATTTTTGGTTCAATTCGGATCTGAAATGGACCAGAAGACACACAGGACTCCTGTGCAATACCCACTGTGACGGGCAAAGCCAGGACCCTGGATGGAACCAGGGATGTGGACAAGGTATAACAGGGTTTCCCTGTAGCCTTATACATGTCTCTGTAGTATACGTGACGTCCTTATCTCACAAGACATACTGCAGGGCTATGCACACAAGCTGGTTATGAGGCACAGGTATAGGGACATTTGCAATTTCAATGTTTTTCCTAGACTTTGTCTCTCAGCCTAATGGGTAAAGTTGTTAGTGTTTTACCTATTCAAATTTGTTTTGTTTTTTTCACTTCACAACTAGATATGTGATTTAGTGTTTATAATGTTTATAAGGTCCTGGCTGCACACTTCTGGCTTCTATTTTTCTGCAGACAACACAAACCATTGATTACCAGGCTGCTGCCGTGTCCCTGCTTTCACTTGCTTCAATTGCAAGGTGCCTTTACTGTTAACAGTTTGCCTAAATCTATTGACCCTTCCTGTGTTTCCTGTGAGCCTGTTGCTGGTGTTTAGCTGTATTCTTGCCTACCTCTGGGTTATTTCTTGGGTATTATGAATGGCATATGAATCGATGCATGTGTCCTGTACTTTACAATAAAGATAAGAGGAAATTTGACATACCTGTAGTAAACTGTGTCTTGGAGTACAGTACAGGACACAGGTCCCCCTCTATCTTATCTGTGATCTCTTTATTGCTTTTGAACAAAACTGGAGCTTCACCGAGTAGGCAGGAGTTATATGGGGGACACTAGGGGGTGAACCCAGCAAAGCTTTTGACAATGTCTATTCACCTGAAGGTTGCAGGATATAAGTCATGGTCTATGAATCTGTTCCTGTGTCCTGTACTGTGCTATACTCAAAGAGATGGGATTTTTAGTTTGTTGAAGGAAAATGGTATGGCTAGTAAAAGAATTTGTCTCTTATCAAGTGTGACTTTGAAATTCTTTGGTCTCTATTTGTCAGTTGTTTTGTATTATGCTCAGGAAACATTTATGCTCGGGAAGAACATCATTTTCCAACTTTGCAAATTTTTACAAATTGGGGATTACATACAATTGTCATTCTGAAGTATTAAGTCATATAGTTTAGTTGCCTTTTCAGTGCTTGCTTTCGTGACTTATGAGTTAAGATTGGGTACATTGAGTCTGTTACAGCATGTGCTTTTTTAATCCCATTTACACTCTCTACATTTGATTTTGTAGGTTTTTGGAGTTGGGATCCCCAACCCATATCGTTTGCGCCCATTTATTGGTGCACGAGTTCCTGTAAATAGCAGTTTTTCACCTTTAATAAATATTCACAACCCCCACAGTGAACCTTTACAGGTATGTGGTGTTAGATAGTTGTGTGTTATAAAAAATGTTTAATTGAATAAAGTGTTCTCTATTAGGCCTCATGCACACAGGACGTTTTTTGACTGTTTTACAGCAGCTGTTTTTAGCTGCAAACGTTTTTTCAATAAACCCTCCTTGTTATCAACTGTTTTTAGCAGTGACATTTTTGAGCTGTAAAATAACCCAAGACCACAGGGGTTTTTTTTTTGGACGTTTTTCAGCTGTAAAAATGTCCAAACGCTCAAAAAGGTCGATCCCCAAAGTTTTTGGCCGTTTTAGATCAATAAAAAAAAACAAAAAAAAACGCTGGCCCTTTAAAAAAAATGAAAAAAATGCAAAAAAAAAAAGGCGGTAATATAATGCTGGTAAAATCTTAAAAAATCACTGATAAGCGACTGACTTTTTTTGGACTTTTTTTTTTTAAGTCCTGTGTGCATGAAGTCTGGTTTGTCTATCTGTGCAGGTACCTGTTCACAAAAGTCCATTATTTACATTAGTGATCTGAAATACTGCATGGTTCTTTAACTGTATATTTGAACTTTGTAAGCATTTATTTGGTTTATTTGTTTCTCATACTCTTTTAGTATATCTACAGTATTAGAGGAATTCCAGGAATGGTGTATATTTTTATGTAGTTACATTGGTCCAGCTTGGCCAATGTCCCTGGAAGCTGGAAATCACTCAGGTAGACACTGCTACTCCAGTGATCTCCACCTGCTTCCAGATCTCGCACTCAGTGGTCGTTGTGAACACAGGAGGTCTGACACGCAGTACAGGTGCCATTAAGAGAATGCTTTGCATTTTCTGAATGCGTGTGAATCCTTCTCTGCCTTAATGAGGTGAACATGATTTAAATGTCCTACCTCTCCACCTCATCCAGTCAGACAATGCTTTGCATTCATTCAGAATGTATACGGTATATACACAATTACGCGGGCCCAAGGTAGACCAGTGTCGCTATGTAAAAATATGCCATGCCTGGAATTTATTTTTAAACTGGTACAGTGGTTATATACAATGTGTTCTTAATTTTAATTTGTACAAATGGGAAAATGCCACGCTAAAAAT
>BLSH010488601.1:714463-725022 GCA_018402905.1 Glandirana rugosa | reverse complement strand
TCTCAGATGTGTGATACCACGTTTAGTAACTTTTAACTAGTGTGGACTACATGACTGGTGGATAGAGTAAAGAACTCTGGGATTGTTCGGTCCTTTTATGTTTATGGGGGGGTATTTGTATTTTCCTGGCTTGTTAGGGTCTCAAGAAATGAGATAGGTGGTCAGTACATCAGGTGTGATCAATTTTCAATGATTTGCACCATAGTGTGTAGACTCTAACTTTCACAGAGAATAAATAATATCCACTAATTTGGGTTATTTTTACCAAAGATATGTAGTGGTATAAATTATGGCCCAAATTTATGAAGAAAAATTACTTTTTTGCAAAATGTTTCAATACAAACTAAAAAGTTTTTTTTTTCAAAATTTTCGCTACTTTTTCGCTTATATTGAAAAAAAAATAAAAAACCCAGCAGTGATTATATACCACCAAAAGAAAGCTCTATTTGTGAGAAAAAAATGATAAAAATTTTGTTTGGGTACAGTGTAGCATGACTGAGTAATTGTCATTTAAAGTGTGAGCGTGCTGAAAGCTGAAAATTGGTCTGGTAAGGAAGGGGGTGTAAGTGTCCTGTATGGAAGTGGTTAAATTGATAAACCGAATTCCCTGCTTTGTGCAATGCTTTGCAAGTCACTTGGGGGTGGGGGATATTCGTGCGGGCTTGCTCCCCGCTGGCTGTGCCCATAGACAGAGATAGTGAGGGTTTGCCCCAACCCCGCTCCCTCATAATAGGATTTGACTGACAATAGCAGGAGCCGTGGCTCCCACTGTTATCGATCTGCCTAGTCAGAAGGGAGAGAGAGGGTAGCTGCTACTCTTGTGCACAGACCTGGTTAGAAATCTGCTCAGATATGTATACGTGGGGAAGGGCTGGGGAGGGATCAAGGTTTTTTACCTTAATGTAGGGAACCACTTTAATAGCTGGTCGAACCTCCTATGGCAGCAATGAGTTCAAGCAAACGCTTTCAGTAATTCTGGATCAGACATGAGCAACATTCAGGAGGACCATTCCAAAACTACTTCAGCTCAGACACATTTGTAGGATGTCTGGTGTGAATGGCTCTCTTGAGGTCATTCCACAGCATCCCTATGGGTTTCAGGTCTGGGCTCTGGCAAATTTATATTTCTGGCAAATTATTTCAGAAAATCAGTTAATTCCAATGGGGGTCACATACTTTTTCTTGCCATTGTGTATTTAACCATGATGTAGTTTTCTGTTCAAGTCTTTGATGCTGGGTATTCTTATTAAACACGATTATTTATATATTGAATCATTAATGCTTTTTAGGAAATCCCACCATATGAAACAAAGGGTGTAATGCGTGCAAGCTTCTCATCACGAGAGGCAGACAATCATACTGCCTTTATTAGGATTAAAACCAATGCCTCAGACAGCGCAGAATTCATTATCCTTCCCGTGGAGGTGGAAGTCACCACAGGTTTGCATTGTGCCTTTTTCAAACATTGTCATTATGTCTATAAAACAAACTGTAACGGTTTAATGGTTCATTTTCAGCTCCGGGTATTTATTCATCAATAGAGATGCTAGATTTTGGTACGCTGCGAACACAAGGTAAGCCAATATTTTTCTAATGTCAGAAATGTGAACTGTGAGCTTTTAAAGTAACTTTATTCAAATTCTCTAAGTAGTTTTAGCAAAAGAAATGTGTACTTTTTGATAAATGCAACCACATCTTCTACTATCGCATGATTAGTAAAAGGTGTAATTGAGTGTGTGTACTAAAATACTTTGTTTTAATTCTCTGTCCACAAATAGCTGCATAGAGAGAATTTGAACAGGTTGTGAAATTGATATAATTTAAGTCCACAATCTAGTTAATTTAGCTTTGCCACTGGGAATGTTTACATTTATTAATATGTATTTATATTCTATATTCTTTGCATTTCTGATCTTGGGTGCTTTTGTTGTATTTGCTGGGATTCTGTACGCCCCAGTGATAAATACTGCATCATACCATATTAAAAGAGATATCCAATTCTGAATAATCCATGCTGAATAAAACACACTATAGTTCATTCCTGTATTGCACTTTAGCAGTCATTATGCTTATCTATTGATTCACACACATTTGGATAGTCAACTTGTATTGAATTTATTCCAATGGAGGATAGACTGACTAACTATGCCAACTGTTGTTTTTTGCAACTATTGTACTAATGGATGTGTTAAAAATAGCTGAAAGTATTATGTACTGCTTCTACTAATGTAGTGCCAGAAGGCATCCATAAAATATGTATCATAAATGTGCCTAAACCCGTAGTTTTACCACTACCAAAAAAGGGGAGTCTGCAGATAAAAGCAAATTGTACAGCTTTGCTCAAAGTAGAATAATGTCCTTGCTATAGGTGTTGCTAGGCCATTTATGTACCTCATGAAGTCTGACTGATAAACTCCCAGGGATGACATAACCCCATCCTGCCTTGTTGCTAGGACTTCGCTTAGAGATTCATAGCTATTACTGCTCACTTCCACCATCACAGGAGCCAGCTCTCAAACACTAAGCTTGGAGCTACTGCCTTAGGGGGGAGATAGAGCATGTGAGTGGTTTTAAATCAGGGAAAGAACTTGCTCCTGTGATGGTGATGGTGGAGGTGAACAGGAGCAGTTGTGAGTTTTAGTGACGTCCTGACAGCAAGGTGGGTGGGGATGCAATCTCTGGGAGTTTTTTAGTCAGGTTTCAGAAGGCCTTCAGCTATTGCAAGAAGTTTTGTTTTTTTTTTTCTTCTACAGCTGCCCCTTACCTGCATAGGCAGCATTTTGGCAAAGGTGAACCGTGCCTTTTAAAGAGGAAGTAAACCCTGGTGGGGTTTACTTCCTCTACATTCCCCTGTAAAGTAGAAGCATAATGGGCTACTATGCATCGAATAGTGGCCCATTATTTGTCACTTACCTGCAAATGAAGCCTGCGACGTCCAGCGATGTCCCCTGTGCAGGCAGCAGCCATCTTCAGCCCCTCTTCCTTCTGAGGCCACAACTCCAGCTCTGACTGGCATGCGCGCGGGAGCCGCCAGTCACGGCACGATCTGAGTGAAGAAATGGCACGGAGGCCATTTCTTCACTGCGCATGTGCCAAAATGACGTCGGCACATCTAGTACACTATATATCTCCTAACCCATGCAGGCTTGGTAGATATGCAGGGCTCCTACAGGTAAGCCTTATTTATAGGCTACTATAGTGGTTGACAACCACTTTAAGTGAATGTATTAAGCAACCTTTGCCCGAAATGTATATATGTAAGTAACACTGCTGAGGAAACCTTAATAAACCTCCTTCTTTTGAGATCTAAAAGCCAACACTTTACGCGACTTGTACCGCTTAAAGCGGAGTTCCACCCAAAAGTGGAACTTCCGCTTTAAGTGCAGGTGACCCCCTGACATGCCACAATTGGCATGTCATTTTTTTCGGGGGGAGCGGGTACTTAGTTTTCATAGGTATCCAGCTCCCACTTCCTCTCCTGAGGACATGGCGCTGAAAGGAAGTTCACCTCTCCCCCCTCCCTCCTTGCAATCTTCTTGGACACGTCATTGGTCCCAGAAGATGACCCGGCCATTCACAACGCGCAGCATGGCTCGCCCATGAGCAGTGCGTGCCCAGCTTTGAAGCCACAGCTGGGCGCCCACACTTGTGATGCCAGTGCCGTGGAGGGGAGGGGGAGAGGGGCAAAGCGTCAGGCGGCCACATCGCTGGACCGCGGGACAGGTCAGTGTCTGATTATTTTAACTTTTAACTGGGTGGAACTTCGCTTTAAAGTGGTTCTAATGGCAGAAGGTTTTTTTTTTTATCTTAATGCATTCTATGCATTGAGATAACCTACTTCTGTCTGCAGCAGCAACCCTAATACTTACCTGAGCCCCATCTTCATCCAGTGATTTTGCTCTCTGGGACTCTCCCTCATCATTGGCTGAGTCAGCAGCGGGCGTCATTGGCTCCCACTGCTATCAAAGTCAGTGAGCAAATGAGCCATGAGAGGGGACAGGCCGAGTCAGTTTAACCCTTCCCTACTCTATCCAAAACTAAAGCAAAAAAGTTTTGGCTTAAATACATTTTAACTGTCAAAAAGGCACATGTTGTGACTTCTGACATTGTTCTTACCTTTGCAAGGTAATGTCACATACTGTACTAGAATGAAAACAATCAGCATTCCAAATTTGCATACTGACAGAGGTTTGTATGGTATGGGTGATTGAGAGCCTTGTATTTATGAAGTAATTGAAGAATCTTCAGGCATTCTTTGATCTCCTAAAAATAGAACTTCACATATTTACTGTATGTTCTCTAAGGAATGTGAGTACAATTTTCATCATGGTTAGGGAGTTGTCACATTCATGTCCTGGTTGGAGTTATTTTTTGAGATTTATTTATGAAATATCACCTTACACTTTTATGAAACCAGCCTCATTTCGTGTTTCCTATTCAAGCGTGTGTGCAACCATCATACAGTTTCTTGACAAGTGTGCAAAATTATTAATGCTAATAATGCTATTTCAGGGGCGTTAAGAATAAAGCCATGACTAACACAGCATAGTTATGCATTGTATTTATTTTATTATGAAAATAGTCCTGCTTAACAGACCTTTAACCTTTCACACGGATGCACTATTGATATGTTCATATTGACTTGCAATGGAGGGTGCCCTTTTGTTGTGCTTTTGAAAAACTGCACCAAAAATGAAGCATACAGGACTTTTCAAAGCACAGCGCACCTGCAGTGTTAAGAGTTACATAGGATGTAACGGGGAATTGTTTTCACACACTTTTGTTGCCCTGGAAAAGCGTGGCAAAAGGCACCAGTGTGAAAGGGACCTTATCCAGAGATGAGAAACGTGTTGTTGCCATCAAATGGCCATCAAATTCCATCTGCTCTGTGAAGGAGTAATATTGCTGTCATTTTGGTTACTATTCAGAGAGGTGTTTTCAGAATGAATTTGCAATTGATACTTGGCATTTAACTAGATGGGAGGTATGAATAAATAAAATATCTATAAAAATCTCATGTTATAGAAAACAACGATTGCTCTGAAAGAATCTCAGTGGTTCTCTTTTGTCTTCCAGATCTTCCCAAAGTATTAAATCTTCATTTACTAAATTCAGGAGCAAAAGATGTTCCCATTACTGTGAGTATGGCATTTGTTTCTGTGTTTATAAATCTTACATTTATTTTTTGAGATACACAATTTTTCCCCACAATTTACTGGTTAACCACTTTCCCACCAGGCTCTGCTCTCCATTTTTTTGTCTCAGATGGCTACAGCATTTTCAAATGTTTTCACTTTTTTTTAAACTAATTTTTCACTTTGTTTTCAGAATTTGTAAAAGATCTCCCCAAACCATTCATTTTCTGAAAGTACAAGTTCTTCTAATGATTTTTTAGGTCCCTTCATAGTTGCACAAATGTTTATCAAATTATGTTTTCAATAAAAATTATTTTAAATTGTGACTTTTTAAGGATCTCAAAATTGTAAACTTTGTGTATATGTCTTGGATGGGGGTGACCATAGGTTTTTTTTTTTGTTTGTTTTTATAATGCCCTGTTTTATTTACTTCTCAACTTATCTCCTTTTACCTTGCTGCCTAGCACTGGCTACTTGGAACAGAGTTGTGCTCAGTGCTAAGCTGCTTCCCATATTTACAAATCTTCACTTTATGAATAAACATGAACGTGCTTGGTACTATGCTCTTTGGTGTTCATAAAGTGTTGAAGATCCGTAAACATCAGAAGCATGTTTCCCAACCGCTTGCTATCCTGTACAGAAAATCCACCCATGGCATTAATCCAGGCCGCGGCCCTTGTCAGCCACTGATTGGAGTTATTCATTAAAGCACGTCTGTGTAAAATCATATTAATTTACACATTGTATTTCAATTATTTCTACTTCAATTAATCTGTACGATCTTTGAAGTTTGCGAACAATCCCACACATTTACTACTTTGTTTTCTGTAACATGTGTTCACAATTCCCCTTGAGTAGGCCCTGCTCTTTTACAGAATTCCCAGAGTCTGCCTTCTCAACTCCAGAGGTGCTAAGAGGAGGCATTTTAGGAGGCAGTCAGTACAGGAATCGCTGCTTGCAGGCAGCAAAGGTACCATGTGATATGTAGTCCTTACAATTTGAAAGTCAACCCAAGAAATGAACAGAGGGGAGGCTGCAAAGCATGATGTGAAAAAATGAAACTATGCTGTGACCAAAGAACATATTTAAGTAGCAGAGGCTAGGGAACCCTTCTTGTATGAGTTCATGGTCCTTTCAGCCAAACGGAGGCAATGAAAGGGTTAATGTGTTGTGAGACTTAAATTTCCACACTTTAGCAGTGCTAATATTTCTATTCTTGGCTTTTGACTTTACAGTTTTCAGTTACAATGCAGGGCCAAAATAAATATTATTTTGTTGCTAAATGAATCATGCGATTTCTTCATGCGGTCTTGTGTAAAAGACCACGAACCCAGAATGTGTGTGTTTTTTTTTTTTTGTGTTTTTTTTTTTTTTTACATAACTGAAAAGGGCGATGAAGTTAAAGTGTAATGCCTCATGTGCACTACAGCTGCTAAACTAAGGTTTAGGAGCAATTGGGCGTTTTTTCCAGCAGCACCTGAATTCTCCTTTATCTTATCTGTACATGTACACTCTGTCGTTTATAGTAGTTTAGAGGCAGTTGAGGTTACAGGCATTTCTTTGAAAGCAGAAAAATCATGTTCAGAACTGTAATTTACTGACCTTTCAAATGCCAAATGCTTCTAGCCGTGGCAAACTGTGTATGAGCATTTGCATTTATAAGCGTTTTTAAAGGGGAAAAAAAATTCTGCTAGTTTTTGAATATGTACAAATGTTGGAAAAACACATTTTCACCACATGCTGTTGCCTGCATCAATGAATGAGTCCCTTAGCGATGAACTCCAGTCCTCTCACCCAATTTCCTACGTCTTCAGAGCCTAAGCAAAAGCAACATCAGGAGCATTTCCCCACACGTTCATGATGGGATTCATAGTGAAAACAAAAAAAATAAGACCGCTATCTACAAGCACACTGCTCTCTTTGCTGCTGTTCTGTCTTCTCTCACAGAATGGCTGAAATAATTAACAATTTACTTGTTTGTTTATGCATTGTGGGCATTTGGAAGGGTCTCCTGAGGTTGTCTTTAACCGCTTGGCTCTCCTGCGCAAATCACCATAGCTGTATGGCGGGCACAGGCCATCTGAGTCACACGCTTACTGGCTAGCGTGGGAGCCAATCAGCTGGTGCAACGGACTCCGTCAGCCGACCACCCGTGATCGCTCCCGAGACAGCCAGAACGGGGATCTGCGAGTGTAAACAAAGCAGATCCCCGTTCTGACGGGAATTGAGAGATCATCTTTTCCCAGTGATGGGGAACAACGCTCTTTCCTCCCCCAGTCAGCACAGCCCCCATACAGTTAGAAACACTTCCCAGGGGACACAGTTAACCCCTTGAACGCCCCCTAGTGTTAACACCTTCCCTGCCAGTGACATTTACACTGTAATCAATGGCTATGTAAAGCTCTGATCGCTGTATAAATGTCATTGGCCCAAAAAAGTGTCAAGTGTCTGATCTGTCCACCACAATGTCACATTCCCGCTAAAAATTACAGATCCCCGCCATTGCTAGTAAAAAAGATAATTTAAATGTCATAAATCTATTCCCATAGTTTGTAGGCGCTTTAACTTTTGCGCAAGCAAATCGATATATGCTTATTGCAATTTTTTTTACCAAAAATATGTAGAATACATATCGGCCTAAACTGAGGAAAAAATAAATTATTTTACATTTTTTTTTTTTTTGGATATGTATTATAAGCAAAAAGTAAAAAATATTTTATCTTTTTCAAAATTGTCGCTTTTTTTGTTTATAGCGCAAAAAATAAAAACCGCAGAGTTGATTAAATACCACCAAAAGAAAGCTCTATTTGTGGCAAAAAAGGACGTCAATTTGTTGGGGTACAACATCGCATGATCGTGCAATTGTCAGTTAAAGCGACGCAGTGCCGTATCGCAAAAAATGCTCTGGTCAGGAAGTCGGTAAATCCTTCTGGGGCTGAAGTGGTTAAAAAAATGCTTCTAACCTCAAGCGCTCATAACCACTGCTAAACATGCATAAACTCAGTATGTAAAAGCTGTAAGACGGCCGGTTTTCAACTGCCCTATGTACATGAGCCTAAGTCCAAGCTGGAGGCTAAATACAAAGCTAGAATACATGCATGTTTGTTTTGCTAGTGCATTTGTAATTCTGTACAGCTCACTAAGTCATGTATGCAGATGTTAACAAAATGCTCAGCCAGATGGTTTACATACTTAATTCTCAATGAATTGACTCTTATTGGACAGTGACTCACCATAATCACCTCTGATAAGGGAGCTGACCCAGGAATCTATTAATTCTAAACTAGGAAGTGGCAGAGTGACATTCTTGACTAACAAGGTGTGTATCTCACAAGAATGACTGGCCAAAATTAGAATTACTTTGGCTTGTAAAACAGTAAACATATAAATTTTCTACTTGTATTTCGTTGCTTGCCTTACATTTTAACGCAACTAAACTCAAATGTTTACTTTAAGTCTTAAAATGGATAGGTAAAATTGATGCACTTAAATAGGCTGACATAATTTTATTTACTAGAATAAAAATACTGCTTCAGGCTGTCATGAATGCTGGTCACATGTCCAGTTTACCAGGCTCATAGACACGTGAGGATGAAATTAGTCTAAAATACTGTAGCTTTTACTCAATAAATAGAAGTGTTTCAGCTCTTCTTTTAATCTTCTTTTATTGGTCCTCATAGCAGAGGTTTAATTTAACATAAGGAAAACTCATGCGCAATTAAATCTTAAATGATGGTGTAAGGCTTAATAAGAAAATAAGGATTATAAGGAAATGCTATGCGATTCTGATGCAGCCTGTCAGCGTCTCCCCTGCCAGCAGCCCAATTTATGTGCAATTCTGTTAGCTCAAGCAGAATTGTTACTTCCACCACCTCTGCTGTGACTGCATCTTGGTTGGAGTGTGGCAGAGTAAACATTGACGCACAAGCCAAAAGGGATCCTTTGTGCTACTCCGTGTCAGCTCACCATATGATTTAACCACTTCAGCCCCGGAAGGATTTCCCATGTTAGGACCAGAGCACGTTTTGCGATTCGGCACTGCGTCGCTTTAACTGACAATTGCGTGGTCGTGCACCCAAACAAAATTTGAGTCCTTTTTTCCCCACAAATAGAGCTTTCTTTTGGTAGTATTCGATCGCCTCTGCGTCATTTTTGATCACCGCTATAAACTAAAAAAAAAAAAGCGTCAATTTTGCAAAAAAAAAAAAAATATATATATATTTCTTTCTTTTTGCTAAAATACAAATCCAAAAAAATATATAAAAAAACTAATTTATTCATTGGTTTTGACTGATTTATATTCTTCCTCATATTTTTGGTAATAAAAATGGCAATCGCCGTTTACTGACTGGTTTGCGCAAAAGTTGCCATGTTTACAAACCATGAGAATTAATTTCTGGCGTTTTTTTTACAATTTTTTTTTTTTTTTTTTTTTTTACTGTAAATGGCGTCTATCTGCGATTTTTATCGGGACTTTGATATTGGGGTGGACATGTCAGACATTTTTGACACTTTTGGGACCAATGACATTTATACAGCAATAAGAAATTTAAATATCCACTGATTACTGTATAAATGTCATTGGCAGTGAAGGGGTTAACTGTGTTCCTTAGGCATTTTCTAACTGTAAGGGGGCTGTGCTACCAGGGGCATAAGAGATCTAACCGATCCCAGTGACAGTAGATATTTTAAATGCACACTGGCAGAGCAGGGAACCTCCGTGTTTACATTGGTGGTTCCCCATTCTTTCTCTCTGGCAGGTCATCACGGCTGGCCGGCAAACATTGGGTTCGCCCGAGTTGCGGGCACGAGAGCGCGCCCCTGCCCACGAAAGCGCCACTCTGCAGCAGTAAATGTACACGAGCTGGTACGGAACCGGTTAAAAGCATGTCACCCACCAGAATGTCAGAACTTCTTTACCCCTTTCTTACTCCTAAAAAGAATGCTATTGCAAGCTTTCTGATCCTGTGAATATAGTGATGTAAAGTAGTGATATAAGTGTCCTAGTCTTTCGAACGTTATCGTAAGAAAAATCCTCATTCTTTCCCCATTTCTTCAAGACTGTAAGACCACCCACTGTACGAAAATTGGCCAAGGCATGGTCGAGCACATGTAAATGACGACGTCTCACCGCGAAAGCACCCGTCCCCGCGCGAGAGCACGGGCGTTGAGCCCGCTTGGGTTACAAACGGCCGGTCGGCACTACTGGACGGTCTCTCTTTCTTACCCCTTGGTGGTTACATTTGTGCCTCCAAGGGACGAGACGGTCACACGTAAATTTTATAGATGACAGTGACCCTAGCCAATCTAGAGAATACGGGGACCATCGTGTCGGGGGAATGTCAATCTTTTACGGATTCCTTGTGTCAATTGGGGAAGTGACGGTTACTGTAAATATGTCATTAGTCACCTATAAATTTAAAG
>BLSH010488601.1:683266-697671 GCA_018402905.1 Glandirana rugosa | reverse complement strand
GTCTTTGTCTGTCGTTTTGTATGTAATGTACCCACAATTGGGAAGAGATACGATAGGTTTTTCGAATTTTTAGCAAAAAAAACCGACCTCGATGTGAATTCTTTTTTACATGGACAAGGCTGAATGTTTAAGTTGAATTGTTTGGATTTCAGGGGTAGAACAAACATTGGGCCCCTGGCGGACATATCGAAATGAAATCATCGGAGATAACGAGATCTACGGACAGGAGGTATATATTTTTATGTGTTGAGTGTGACTTTCAAGACGGAAATTACATCGTTTGTGCGTAAAAGACTATATAAATACCTGGTATTACCATACAGGCGGTCCCCGGGTTACAAACAAGATGGGGACTTTAGGTTTGTTAAGTTGAATTTGTAAGTCGGAACAGGTACATTTTTTCTTAAGTGTAGCTCCAGCCAAAAAAAACGATTTTTAAGCTTTTTGGATAGCATAGAGAAGGGTTAACACCCATGTAATGTATGTTTTGCTGTCTGTTTCTGTTCAGAAGATTTCACCTCACTAGCAATTGGATTTGTTTGTTTGTTGACAAATGTTGGGTTGTTGTGGAAACAAGGATTGGTAATAAAGCATCAGTGGAGACCCCTTTTTCCCATAATAACTACTTACAGGAGTGCATGTCCCTTCTCACTTCCTGTTGTCTCCCTCCGTTTGTAAGTCGGATGTTTGTAACTAGGGGACCGCCTGTACTGCAATAATTATACAGATAGGTTACTATACGTACTCCAACAACAAAATGATTATTACAGAATTAGTACTTAGAGCAACAGTTGCAATACAATGAAATTAAAGGGTGCAGGACTGTCATTCCCTGATGCCTGTACATATCTTTTAAAGCAATTGTAAACTATCACCTTGTAAAACAACCCATTGTGTTTAGAAATGCAAGTCATTTTTTTCATTAAGTGATCACATGCCCTCTGTTCTCAGCTGCATAAGAGTTGGGGGGAGGAGAAGCTTTCCAGCGAATGGCTGTGCAGTGGGGGGGGGGGGGGGGTGTCAGGACAAGTGTGATCTTTGGAGGAGAGTATATGGCTAGAGAACTGACCATGGTGTGTTCTGCTTAGCGTGGTCAGTTTTTAATAGGAAAGCAGAGGGACTGGCAGGATCACCATGGATTTCACATAAAGGAAGCAATACAAAGAATTAGATACTTTCTCATACCAGTACGCATGGTACAGCATACACATATCAGGAATATAAAGTGTTGGGGCAACAAACGCTTTAATGTTTGCTCAAGAACCCCAAAGTACAAAGTGATGTTCAAATAACCTGGAGAAGGAAGATCATTGGCTGGCACATTCCCTTCCACCTATCTTGGCTTATTATTGGTGGTTGAACTTGCAATTTCATGAACAAGCCATTAAGCATAACAGACAAAAATGTGCTTGAAAAGACTTTGAGGTATATGCAGGCATTGTAGAGTACCTGCATTACAATCTTTTTTCTTTTTTTTTTGTTTAGTTTAATTTCTTTGCCTTTCTGTGCTCTGCTCTCTGTACTGTTGTAGGTGCCACATGCTTCATTGCTTAAGTTTTGTTGTAGATATCTGATATCTTCTGCTCAGACCAATCATACAAAACGTGTCCTTTGAATTAACTGGAGTGCTTAATTAGTAGTTAGGTTAAAGCTTGTTATTTCACATGGATCGCCATGTGTGGAAGCACCCATTCCTAGACTACTGCTTCTATGTGATCTTGTTATGTAAATCCCAGTAGCTTGTGAAGTTTTTACTCTCTAATATGCATAGAGGGGTTTGCTTTATATTGACGAAACACGCTTCAGAATATATATATTTTTTAAAACGAGCATCTCCTAAACTCGTTATGATCTACTTGTCATTTCCATGCTTTTTAAAATCATTCCTGTTTACATGCACGTGGCATGTAAAGATATTTGAAAGTAATCTCTTTGGGAAGGGTAATGTTACATGAGTTAATGTAAAACGTCTGATCTTTTTGCCCCCTGCTACACTTAAAATATATGGTTTTCCAGGTCATTATGATTTTATGGCATCTTGTAGCCTGTGCCAAGTTTAGGCATTGCAAATTAAAATGTTTTATGTATTAGAGAGCATTGTAAAATTATTTATATTATTATGGCTGCCTGAACATCTGTCACATCATTATATTATACTTTGCATGGATTTGAACAGTGTAATTATGTCCTCCTGTTAAATGTTTTCTGGGAATGGAAAAGTTAGAGCCAGCTTATTGGTGTTGAAAACTAAACTCATAATAGGATAGAGATCACAGTACAATCAACAGTTTATCTTAATTGTACAGAACACAGACATATTTGTAGACAACTGCGTATGTTGCTACCTATAGGGGATTGAACATTGGCCAACAGAACTGTAAGGATCCCCATATAACCCCTCCCACTGAGAGTTATCCTCAGTTATTTTTTTTTCTGCTAGTGTACTCTTGTTTTCTTCTATGGATTTTTTTTTTTTACATATATTTTCTGCTCCAACCAGCTATGTACCAGCCCTTTTTAGCTACTTATGCAGCTTCCAGATTGCTACCCTAGGCACTCCACTTGGACTGTACCCAGACAACACCAGAAATATGGAAGACCCTGGTCAGTCTGTAAAGTCACTTTGAGCACTAGACCGTGTTAGGTGCTCTACCTTGGCACATTGTGCAGTGTGTGTAGTTAGCTGCAAGTTGCTGTACAGTTCCAAGGCAGTGGCAATCTGCGCAGATGTGATTCAGTCCCTGAAGACCCCGTATATTCTTCCAAAATGGGGATCCCCTGTCTTCCCCCCCCCCCCCCCCAAAGTGGTTGTAAACCCTTGCATATACCAACTGAAGTATCATGCCTCAGATGCACAGAGATGAAACCAATCCTCCTAAATCACTTTTTAATTTATCTGCGCCCATCTCTCCTCTGCAGCCTTCTAAAGCAGACATTTTACACAGCATCCCTGAGCTCAAATAGGCAGGGGTGGGGATTGTTTGTCACACACTGCAGAGAGCTGACTGTAACTTGAGACCTGAGTGAAGGAAAAGGGCACATGCCCTCCACACAAATTCATAGGGAAACATGCACAGCGGAGGCTTTCAATCATAGGCTGTGTGCTGGAGCTGGAGCTCCACTCCCCTACCCCCCTCAATCCCTTGGTTATCGGCATTAGCTGTTAGAAATTAGTAATGCAAATAGCAAAACAGGTAGGCTTCAAACAGAAATCACACTTAGTGCTTTGGATCGAGGCAATTACACATTATAGAAGGATATGCTTTGTTCATTTTTAATGTCAGTTGTTTACAACCACTTTAAATATTGCATTTGCCAATCTCTTCCTGCCTATGGGGGATACTGGGAATGTCTATATAAATAGCTTTTATATTGGGGCAAAAACTATCACTGCCTTTTTTCATACTGAGAGAGAGGAAAGTATTTTATGCACTTCAGGTGGAATTCCATTTTAACACAAACTGTGCTGAAAAGGGTTTTCTCCACCCTCCCGCTACCTGTGCTGGCTAACCTGTGTGGAAAAAGTGGTGTATACTTGCCTATTTTTAGCCTGCTCTGATCTGGTCACGTGATCTGCAGCTCTGACTCCCCTATGTCCGTCAACAGCAGCTGTAGAGGAGGGGAGGAAACTCCACCAATGGCTGGGACATAGCAGCCTATGAGTGACATCAGTGTCCGGAATTCCTAGCCGATGTTAAGTGCTCCCTCCTCTCCCTTGCAGCTTCCGCTCACTAACTCACAGGATCACGTGACTGGACCAGAGCAGACTAATAGGTAAGTATACACATCTTTTATTACACAGATTGGCAGTATAGGTAGCAAGAGAGGGGAGGGAACATTTTTAGGATTAGTTGATGTTGGGATGGAATTCTACTTTTGGTTACAGTGGCTCTTGGGAGCTTTTTTTTTTACATAGGAATTTCACTGCCTTCCCTCATGAAACAACTTTTTTATTTTTCCTGCCTGTGCTGGCTCCTGCCCTGTATAAGGACAGAAAGGAGGATGTGGTTTTATTACCTGAAAAAAGTGAAGAGGTAGCATTCTCTTCTGATTCAGAAGAATCTCTGTAGGAAGAGGCCATTTTGGCCATTCTCGCTCCAAAACGTAGATACCTTTTCTGTGCCGGTAAATACGTTCTCAGTTTGCTTTTATATGAGGGTATTGGGTCTGGTGGGGCCTTATGCCCAATTCCACTCCAAGTTGCTGCAACTCCGCATCCTGGCTGAGTGTTACAAGCGGCCTCAATCTCCCTCAGCCCACCTCTCCCTGAGTTGGTGGATTTACAATCCAGCATTGGAGTCAGGGAAGTCTGTTCTCCCAATGACTTGGGGAGATTCTCATGACGGATGCCGGTCTGTGGGGATGGCAAGGAGTTCTCAGAATGTTGACTGTTTAGGGAACCAGCATCTGGACCAAGGAGACTGGTCCCTTCTCCCGGATGTTTTTTACAGAACCTTTGTCACAGGTGTCATATATTTCAGCAATGGACTGAAGAGGTTTGTTGCCAGATGCGGAGATCCTTAGGCTTTTGCAGTGGCTGCCCAGGTGACCCGCGGGATCAGTGTTGTCTGATTTTATTCTTTGAAGCTCTCTGAAGCTCCTTCCATGACTGCCCTGCAGGTTTGAGTGAGAGAATATTCCAATGATTCTTGTGGCACCAAACTAGCCCACCCCTTTTTTTTATTGTACTGCTTTTGTCCCAGTCCTCTAAGAAAATGTCAGGGTCCTGTACCATATGATCATGAAAAAATGTTTTTTTACTTGCCTGTAAAAATCTATTTGGTAGAGTACAGTACTGGAGATGGGGCCCTCCATTCTATCCCTGTTTAGTCCTTTTGCTTGCTTAAATACATAAAAAAAACTGCCAGTGGGAGGGGATGTATAGGGATCCTTACAGTTCTGTTTGCCAGTGTCCAATCACCTGAAGGTAGCAACATAACCCATTTGCCTAAGAAAATGCCTATGGATTTTGACACCCAATCCCCTCCCCATATATATTTTTATTAAAAAAAAATGTACCACTACTAAATGTGTTTGGTTTCTTTTTTGCAAATTGTTTTGCAAATATGATTAAGGCTTCATGTACACTAGCTTCCCCTGGACGCCAGGGGAGTTGCGTTTAGGGGCTTTGGTTAAAAAAAAAGCCAAAAGCACCTAAACATGATTTTAGGAGCAGCCAGTGTACATGAAGCCTTAGCTAGTTCCCTAGTGCAAAATGTTTCCCAAAAACCATAGTACTATTGATTGTATCATTACCTGTAATTTGATCTATGTTAATTGCATTTTATCAAGTTGGTTTTCATAACGTTAAAATGATTGTCAACTCTCCAAAAAAAAAAAAAAAACCTGCAAAACAAAGGCATAATGAGCTAGTATGCATCACATACTAGCTCATTATGAAATACCTTGGAACGAAGCTGTTGCAGTGGTCTCGGCACACTCCTGTGACCAGCGACATGCTTCTTCCTGGTTCCAGCCAATCACAGAGTAGGCGCCAGCGCTATGATTGGCCACAGCTGCGCTGACATCACTCCCGTGCATGTGCACGGGAGCCGCCAGTTACGGCACCCTGGGGCCGATTCTTCAGTGCGCATGTGCCGATGACGGCGCATGCAGATACAGGGAATATCTCCTAAACTATGCAAGTTTAGGAGTTATTCTCGGGACCTACAGGTAAGCCTTATTTATAGGCTTACCTGTAGTTTAAAGTGGTTGTACAGAGTTGGCAACCACTTTAATTGTATTTTATCTAGCAGTAATGCATGTTAGTTTTTTTTGTGTAGTTTAAGGCTTACTTATGGGTTGCTCTGTTTGTTTTTATTTAGAGTGTCCGGGCAACACCACAGAACGATGCCATAACTGTTTATTTTAAACCAATAACATTAAAAGCTTCTGAGAGCAGATACACCAAAGTTGCGAGCATCAGTTTTGATGGTAAGTGTGTTGTTTTCTTCTTTAAGTTTTGTGAGTGGTATAAGTACCATGCAAGTGCTCTTATTTAAAGCTTCCAAACATTTCTTTATACCTGTTTTTTCGATAAAACGTTGAAAGGTTAGAACCTCATTGTAGTTTTTATTGCAGTCTGTGTGCTTATTGGGGAGAAAAGACACTTTGTAGTACAATGAGAAAGGGTTAGACCTATTGATAATGTTTTTTTATTTTTCTGCCTTTTTGTTGCAGTAAAACTTGCAACCCTATTTTTTTGTTGACACTAGGGGCAGGGAATGTGGGAAGATCTCCTCAATGGTGTAACAGGCAGAAATAAAAACTTGACAGAAAAGGGCTCGATCTTGGCTCCCTGCTCGCTTTTTCGTCACTGGATTTCATTGACAGCAGCATCAGCCAATGGCCCCTGCCTCTCACTGAGTCTGGTAAGGAGGGAGAAAGAGCAGCGCTGCAGCTCTTGTGCACAGCGCTGGACCGAGTTTGAGCTCATGTAAGTAATTGGGGAGGACTGGGGGGAGCTGCACCTTAAGGATGTTTTACCTTAATGTAGAGAATGCATTAGGGTAAAAAAAAAAAGAAAGCCTTTATAACAACTTTAAAGCAGATGATCAGGAGGAGGGGGAATGTTCATCGCCTAACCTCCTTTCCATGCTACATGCTCGGATAAGGGTCTGCTAAAAATATTTGGTAAGAACCTCACACTTTATTTTATTTTATCTTTATTTTATTTCACACTTTTATTATTTTATTTTTTCTTGAATTGCACAGGGCTCCCCCTTAAATTCCATACCAGACCTGAAAGGCCTAGTATGAATTGTGGGGTGATCCCCATGCTGTTTCTTTTTTTTGTTTTTGTTTTTTTTTTAATAGTGGGCCTTAGCTTTGTATACTAGTCACAGTAATTGTGAGTCTATCATAAATCATTACACAATGAGGCATTTCTGTTTATTATATGTTCATGTGTACTTTTAATAGGTGTACATTATGCCAGTGTGAAACTTGGTTGCATGTATTTTATAACCAGATTTTGCTCACTTACTTTTAAAAAGTTCTAGGTAGTTACACAGTACTTTTTTTTAAATTTGTGCCAGCATCAAGAGCAAAGAAACCATCACAGTTTTCTGGAAAAATAACAGTTAAAGCAAAAGAAAAGAGTTATTCGAAACTTGAAATTCCTTATCAAGCTGAAGTGTTGGATGGGTAAGTAAATAGTCCTCTAGCTTCATAATTGTGAGGCTAATGGCATGAATGTATCTTTTTTTCTGCCTCATAAAAATTCTTAAGGTTCTTAGATGCTGGTTACTGGACAACAGCTGAAGAATAACTGTTAAAGTAAACTTCTTGCTTAGCCAGTGCAAAGGGTGCATACATTTGTAACGACCCACGGTGCATCTATGATTGTTGGCATGAACAATGCAGTAAAGGCTAAACATTTCACCCAGCTTAAGCATGCTTTATTCAAGCTTTAGGTGTCCTGCCTTTTTAACTTTCGTGGATAGCCTATAGACAGCTTAATCATTGTTTGTGACCATTAGAATGTTGCATATCTGTTGACTGACATTAGCCATAGTTATTTTGCTATAAGTCCACCTATCTTGTTGCGATTTTCAATATGCAAAGCCCACACGTGGCTATAAAGGTCTTATACAGCACTTCATTCACACCAGTACCTCTGAATTGCTCCACCATTCCCTGAAGTGGTTGCTGTTATAAAGCCATGCTTTTTTTGACATTTCATGAATATGCCAGTCTCTCTATGCTGAGAAAATTGAGTACTGCCCGTGATATTTTTTTATTTGCACAAACATAAAATTTTCAGGACAAGCTTTCAGGGTATCTCCCCTTCTTCAAGGTCCAAGCAGTACTCCATTTTCTCTGGCACAATTGCACTAATATATGGCTAGAATCACCTCAAGCAATATGCTGAGAAGCCATCCTGCCTCCTTTTCCAGCAGGAAGATCTTTCACTTCATACAGCACTGGACATATGGTGCAAGCAGGTTACAGATTTTTTTATTAATAGAGTTTAGGAATACATGTGCCTTACTTTCTTATAAATCATCTTAAAAAACTGTGATTATTTCACTCACAGGTACTTGGGGTTTGATCACGTAGCCACTTTATTTCATATCCGGGACAGTCCCTCTGATCCAGTAGAGAGACCTATCTACTTGACAAACACCTTTAACTTTGCGGTTCTCATTCATGATGTCTTGCTACCAGAAGATGCAAGGGTCATGTTTAAAGTAAGATTAATGACCTTAAAATGCAGCAGAGGCAATTTCAGATATAAAATTCTTGCAGTAAAAATCTTTTTTTTATTTCCCTCTAAACGCAGGTCCAGAATTTTACTTCACATGTGTTAATTTCTCCCGGTGAATCAAGATATATATTCTCATTAATGTTCATACCATCCACCTCCTCTGTCCATATCGACAGCAATATATTGCTAATTACCAATGCATCAAAGTTTCATCTTCCCATTCGAGCTTACACAGGCTTTCTAGATGTAAGTATGATAACGTTCTTTACAACCGAGCACAGAACCCACATAGTACTTGAATTTTTTTTTTACCTTTACTTTTTACCCTTGTTGTACACTTACCATTTTATACAGTGTATGGAATATATGAAAACTGGAGCATGCAGAATCTGGAGATGATGTGTTTGGCAACCTATGAACTTCTATCTTCAGCTTGCTCAGTTAAGCATTGAAAATGCGATTGACACTGATGGGTTGCCATGCACAGTTGCTCCAGTATCGATACATTCCCCTTAATGTGTTTGAAGTTATAAGTAGACAGGATTGTTATCTAGAACTCTAGATTCTCTAAATTTACATAAGAGCTAAGTTACAAGGTAGTAGACTGTTTTCCACAGCAATAACTGAATTACAAATCATTACATTCATAACAAAACATAAGTTCAATTCATAAAACTAAAAAACACCTGTATAAGGATGCTAAAGAAAGTGACAGTTTTTTTTTCTGAGAGCAATGAGATTTGAAAAGTCCAGTCAAATGGCTAAAGTCAGGGCCAGATTAATGTAGGAGCTATTGGAGCCCCTGCCTTAATCTAGGCCCAGCTGCCCAAGAACTTTTCCCTGGCACCATGGTACTGCCACTCTGCCCACCACTGTCCAGTTTCCATTGCTGTGAAAATTATTGGTGCAAGCACAGACCTTGGCAGAGGAGGAGGATGTAACTTCCTCAGCACCAGGCCCATGATGCTCTTAATCCAGCCCTGGCTAAAGTAAATGTCCATGCGTGTTAAAACATTGTGAATTGTGCTCCATATCTGTTGCTGGCTAAACGAACAACCCTGTCCCTGTAGGTGATTATCTAAACTAGGTTGCTTCTGTCTAGCATTATTCTGACTTGTGGAAATTTGTCAGAAAAATGTTTTCCCTGTTGCCTAGTATACTGTATATCTCCTGAGCGTGTTCATCATCACCCAATGTCAGGTGTCAAGTCAAGTTGTTACATTGTCATCTCTTATATTTACAATGTTTCTATTTAAGTGTATTTTCAGTAGCCCAGCAAGTTTGCCTTTCTGTTCAGGAAACTGAAAAAAGTGCATTGCAATATTTTTTGTGACTAATGCACATCATTTTTATTACGTATATAGAGAAAAGGGGATTAAACATGCACTATTGATAATAATTGATCATTTGGGGTCATGTGTGCTTTATTTTATGTACTGCTTTTAAATTACTGAGAAAAGAGTTACCTTTTTCTTTTCAGTATTTCATTCTACCACCAAAACCAGAAGAACGTTTCCTAGATTTTGGCATTTTAAGTGCTGCAGAATCTAGCAGTCTTCTTATTGCAATTATAAATAGCAACCCCATTGAGGTAAGAAACATGTTTTTCTGTAAATACATGGTTTGCAGTAATGGTGTTTATTTTCCAGCATGTGTTCACCCCTTGCTGGTCTTAACCTGATTTATGTTTGCAATTATTTGTTAAGATGTATGGCTTCTGCTTTTTAATGTGTATTGTATGCCAATGTATTTACAATGGAAACACATTGTTTCCAGTTAAATATATCATTATTCAACTGCTGAGGCATTTCAGTACACTCAAATCCCTGGATCACCCTTAACAATGTCTGTTTTGGATTTCACCCCGTAAAATTTTATTGGTTTTCATTTGGAAGATTGCTCCATTTTTTTTGAAGCTACCATTTATGCAATACTATTTGACTATTCAAATGTATTGCTTTCAATAAAACTTCATGATATGTGGTTGTTCCACAATACCACATTTAACTTGCAGATGAACGCTTGCGCTTCCATTTCTATAGTCCCTTTCATTTTTTTTTTTCTCAGGAAAGGAGGTCAGGTAATTTAGGTGTTGTAAACGTGCCTCAGTAAGTTAATATTTCAAAGTGTATGGTAAAAATAGATTTTTCTTAAATTAACTTCAATGTGTAGGTCTATAAAACATTGGTGTGGACAGGTTATCTCTGCTTTTGCCTGGTTTTTATTTTATTTTATTTTTTTACACTTTGTCTCGGTTACACAATGTAGCTTTCTTAGACTCCAAATAAACAAACCTCATCAAATTTATAGTTCTATAATAGTTCAGAGTACTATAAACTCTAATTACTTTGAGCCAAGTTTAGTGTAAGTAGTGGAAGCAAAGAGACATGTTAACTCTAAAAGTAATCCATTTTATTAAAGCAATATATAAAATAGACAACATCACAGTTGTGAGAAGTGTTTATTGCAGCAGCTGTTCAAACATACACATTATCTATCTGCCCTTGCTACTACTTTAAAGTTGTAAGCCATATAAGATTTTGGGCTAGACCTATAGAACTGTGACTATAACTACGTTCCCTGTTTTTTTTTATGTTTTTTTTTTCCCTGGTTTACTGTCGATTATTTTAAATTATTTTTTTGTTTAAACAGTCCCATCTCCATTCTCTACATTTCTAAGGTGTCTTAAAACATTTGTATCATCAGACCATAGACATTTAAAGAGGAACTGCAGTCTGCACACATTTTTTGATAAAAACATCTTTGCCATTCTGATGCTTCTCGCCAACTAATTTTCATATTTTATATATACTGTGATTCTGTACTTGCCAAATATGCTGCAGAAATCTCCCTCCGCTAAGTCTGGCTGCATCCATTTTAACTGTGGGCAACTGAAGCTGCTGCCTGCTCACTTCCTGGATTTACACAGACACATAGAGGCACACCTCCAGCTCTGCAGCTCTCATTGGCCCTCTTATGACTCATCCCCCCTCTCACGAAAGAGAGAGCTGTGCATGATGTCAAATTCCGAGGCATTTTTCCAGCCAAGAAACAGAAAGCGGCCTGCATAAGGTATTTACTGGCAGACAAAAAATGTTTTACTATCCAAAGTTAAAACAAGGGCAGAACATATAATAGATGGAAAGATGAAAAAATGACCGAAGTTCCGCTTTAAGCAAAGTACATGGACTATATTTAATCCTTTTCTTTAGTAACCGTTTCTCTTCGGGTACATGTTGTAATAATGATTAAATTGCCATGTCAAAATGTGTTATTGCTACTATTACTTATTTTATTGTGCATATTTGCTGTTTTAGCTGGCGTTAAAAAGTTGGCACATAATTGGAGACAGTCTTGCTATAGAACTATTAACTACCAACCGGGGAAACAGGACTTCCATAATAGCAAGCCTTCCTGAGATTGAAAACTCCACTGCATCAGATCGTACTTCAGTAAGTGCAGTGTGTTTGAATTCATTATTCAAGCGTAGTGCAGCACTTTATAGATTTTAAAGGTATTACTGTTGGTTTTAGAACAGGTTAAAGGTAGATAGAGTAGCATAGTTTTTTTGTGTAAACGTTTTTAAAGTATTCATTATGCATTTACAAAAAAAGGCAAAATACTATCTGCAGTTTTTTTTTTTTTAAATAAATCTGTTTATTGGTATTTTTGGAAAAATCTGTACAATATAGAGCCTCAGACATACAACATATAAAACCGTACCCAATGATAGTTTGACTATCAACAAAACCCGGGTACCTAACAAAGTGGACTGCTCAGTCACTAGTTTATAGGATCCTTGTATTGTAAGCTACACCACACCATTCTGGTAGAGATGTAATACCCCAAAAGAGGGCTTATGCACTAGGCCTCCTTCATTCAATAATGAAAATCAATACACAGGTGTAAGTATTATTGGTATGGATTTAAAAATTATCAGTAACTGGAGATCCTTTGGGGCGGTCTCACCTATTGATCAGCATTGGTGGAGCCAGTCTTCCATATTTTGACGAATTTGGCAACACAACCTTTCTGCAGTTTCTTAAAGCGGAGTTCCACCCTATTAAGAGTCAGCAGCTACAAAAATTTTAGCTGCTGACTTATAATAATCAGACACTCACCTGTTCCAGGCTCGAGCGATGCAGCTGCCTGCAGCGTTGCTTTTCTCCCTCTCCTCCGTGCGGCGCCGGCATCAGCCGGGCACGCACTGCGCATGCGCTAGTCGCGCTGTGCTCTGTGAATGGCCAGCGTGTCTTCTGGGACCTATGACGTGTCCCAGAAGATCACCGAGAGGGAAGGGGGACAGGTGAACTTCCCTCTGGCTCCAGGAGAGGAAGTGGGACCTGTGACCCTGTGAACCCCCCCCCCAAAAAAAAAACATGCCATGTAGCATGTCAAGGGGTCACCTTTCCTTAAAGCGGAAGTTCCACTTATGGGTGGAACTCTGCTTTAAGTTGTTAGTACAATGATTAAATGCTAATAAGGGTGCCAGTGAGCAGTCCATAATGTAAAACAAAAACTGTAAAGAAAATGTGCACAATACTAAAAACATTTTTATTTATTACAGTTCAATAATATGTTCATATTAAAAATTGCATATTAAAGGATAAGTTCACCTTTGGAACATGTTACATGTGCAACCCATATTTAGGGTGCAACTCCTGCCACCTTTCCCCCTGAACCCCCTTCCTCCTTTGATAGCGGGAGGGGTATATTTTTGCACCTGCTGTTAACTTTTGAAAAGAGCATGACTGTGCAGGGCTACACCCACACAGCTGTGGCATTCATTCACTGTTTCCTGTGAAATGATAAACTAGAGGTACCGTCTGCCACCGGGGCAGACAGACTTGTAGTTTCAATGGGCTACAGAATGGGAAACAGAAGGTACAGTCTGAAAGCCATGTCTGCAAGAGCCCACATTGCACCTGTGATCTACTGATCGTGGGTGCAATGCTTTCCAGGCTCCTGCTGGAAAAAATAATGAATGCACATTTTTTTTTTCAGCAAAAATACCTTCTATCTTGTCTTCAAACCAGCACTGATTAACCAACATTACATGCAGAAGGTATATACAAATATGGCTGCCCTATGTATTCAAGCGTATGTAGAAGTATATTTGGACAAACAAATCTTTGAAATGTATAGGTCATAATAGGATTATTTTCATAATTTTGGTTAAATTACCATGTATCTCAAAAAAAAATAATCTTGAATGAGATGTGTATTTTGTTTCAGGTTATATTAACTTCAGGTTATTATGCAGTGTTTCGAGTAACATTAACAGCAAAAAATCTTGAAGGATCCTTTGATGGAGGTATCCAAATCACCACAGATTATGAGGTATTTTGAGTATTTTTTGCCCTCTAGCAGATGATTCTATATCGTGCATTCAAAAGTAGATCATTATTTACTCTTCTGCCAATAAAAGTTTGCTAGATACTGGTCCCTCTAATTTCTAGCCTGTTTTATAGTTTAGTTTGCTAACCTCCCATCTTATTTTTGAGGATGGATAAATAGATTATGCCATTTCCTTAACTTCTAGTTGTTTGAAGTTTTGTTTAAGTTCTGTATATTGTCTCAACCTTTTGTCTAGCTGTCCTGTTATATAAACTAGCAAAACTATGCGCATTTTTGAACATGACCGTGAAGGTAGAGGAAAATGACAGGCTGACTATAAGAAATAAAACGCCTATTCTTTCATTGCTTTTCCACAGATTTTCTTTTTTATCTTGTGCATTTTTCTCTTCCGTTCACTGACAGACGCAGCCTTCTTATGACACATGGGGTTATGCTCATCCTACTAGGAGTAGACTAGGCAAAAACAAACAAAAGCGTAGGTTGGCCCCTCCCAGGGGGCCGTCCTCACCTCAGCATATAATCCCCCTGCTCTGCATAGCATATCAGTTTTCTTTTGCCTAGTGCAAGGAGTAGACCTGGTTCCCTTTGGGATCTGCGGTCTCCTGAAGATTCATCTGATGAAGACTGCTATCAAGAAGCTGGCTGGTGGTATAGAGGATATCTAGAATCCAAATCTTTCCCCAGTCCGGCCGACACTATGCGAACGCCCTTCGGGGTGCCCACCGCATAGCACCCGTTCCGTGCGGGCGGCCAGTGGCTAAAACCCACTAGAGCCCAGTGACTAGGTACGCCTGTCCAAGGGCCTGGCCAGCAGCATGCCTCCCCTAGGGGATGGTAA
>BLSH010488601.1:649409-678070 GCA_018402905.1 Glandirana rugosa | reverse complement strand
CCTCCAGAAGCGTGGGACATTGTCACTAGGCTACTGACATATCCCGATCGAAAACTTTGTGTTTTGGTAAGGTCTAGAAAGTATCTTATAGTTGTTGACTATGATTAACTTTTTTACCTAAAAAAACTGACAGACGCAGCACCCACCCCTCTGCGTTGGTTTTGTACAGCTTGTTACGAACTGATGTGCTATGCAGAGCAGGGGGATTATGTGCTGAGGTGAGGACGGCCCCCTGGAGGGGCCAACCTACACTTTTGTTTGTTTTTGCCTAGTCTACTCCTAGTAGGATGAGCATAACCCCATGTGTCATTTGAAGGCTGCGTCTGTCAGTGAACTCAGAGAAAAGGATTTTACGGTAAGTTATACAAAAAATCCATTTTTTCAATTAGTATCAGTTGTTGATATTCTATGAAAGATCTGGAATGGTTTTGTGTTTCAAAAGCTAGCCCTATACAGTCATCGGATCACTGTTACAGGGTGCGAAGACCTCCCCCTTCCCAGCTTCCGTTACCGGGCTCTTCCATGCCATTGGGAAGCTAAGTGGGAACCACTACACTAGGTCAGTCAGTCGGGCTGGCTGCTGGCGGAGGAGAAGGAATATCTGTACGTTCTCCTCTGTGACGGATGAAGCCCATTTACGTCACTTCTGGTTATGGTGGTTTGTTTACTAGGCGTTACTGGCTAAGCAAGCATGTGATTAAACTGATCTTGTTTTGATGGATGCTTTTGAGGGGGAAAAAAGGAACTGTCACTGCCCATGCTATCACAAGAGACGTTGTTCATTCCTTGTGATGGCAATAAAGTTGTTCCAAAAAAATGTAAAGAGACAGTGTGAAAAATGTAAATTTAAGTAAAAAAATGTATAGTGCCATGGTCGTCCCCATACCCCCCCCCCCCCCCCACTTCTGTACTCATCTGTAAATATGAATGCGCACGTAGGTCCCATGCGCATATGTAAATGGTGATTGCGCCACCCGTTGGGTATCGCCGTCAACATTAGAGTGAGAGTTTTTAAAGCTTTAGAGCCGGTTCACACTGAGGCGACTTGTCAGGCGACTCAAGTCGCCTGACAAGTCGTCCCCATGCAGTGCAATGGAACCGTTCTAATAGGAGCGACTCAGGTCGCTCCGACTTAGAAAAAGGTTCCTGCATTATTTCGGGGCGACCTCAGCGCGACTTGCATTGACTTCTATGTAAAGAAGTCTCCTTGCAAGCCGCGCTGAGGTAGCCTCGAACGGCGCGACTTGCTTTGCCCTGCAAGTCGTGCCGCCTCAGTGTGAACCGGCTCTTAGAATCACCTTAAGATACCGGTCTTTGTGCAATCATTTAAATTACTGATTGCACTGGTTTGAGAGCATGGCATCGTTTTAATATTTACTTAGTAGTGGTTAAAGAAGGGTTATACCTAATACCCAACTAAAAAGTGGTATTAACTCAAAAGCATAAATGTAATATATTGCAACTTACCAATCACTGGATGTGGTAGCTGCATTGTTTTGTTTTTTTTCCCTCTTTTTTTATCTGCTGTTCTGGCCAGTAACACACCTCCTGTACTAGAGTGCCTACAATTTGGATGAAGAAGGAACAGACCTCTTTGGACAGGTTATTAATCTGGGGAAGGGAAGTGTTGGATGCACTGACAGATTTAGATACACTAAACAAATGTAAGCCAAACTCCAGATAACACATTTTAGGCAGTTAAAGCAACAGTTTTATCTTTTTAAATAAATATGTAAAATCGTATCATTTGTAAGCAGCCCATGTCAATGTTAAATAATGTGTCTCAACCCTCTAACTACTACATCTGCAGGACAGTTCTGTTGAAAAGCCAACAGACTTACTGGCTAGATCCCCAGGTAAAAATAAAAGAAAGTAAGCCTTAGGCCTCATGTACACTTGACGTTTTTACAGCTGATGTTTTTGGCTTCAGATATTTTTTTCTGCATCCAGTAAACTCCCCATGCATTTTTGAGCCATAAGCTTTTGTGGGAGTATAGTTTTGCTAAAAAAAAAGTGCTAAAAAACGCTGCAAAACTCATTCTACAGCTACAACTTTCTATATCTAACGCTACTGATGTTTTTATAACGTCCAGTGTGTGAGGCCTAAGAAAATCCAATACAGCCATTACCTCTAAGAATTGGAAAGTATAATAAATGTTTGCTCATGGGTTTAACATCACTTGAAATCTCTATGAACGGTTCTCTCTACAGTACTGTAACCCTGTATGTATGTATGTGTGTGTGTGTGTGACATAGACAGCAAAACAAACATTACAGGGGTGTTACCCCTTCCCTATGCTATCCAAAATGCTTTAAAAGTTTTTTTTGGCTGGAGCTACACTTAAAAAATGTACCTGTTCCGACTTACAAACAAATTCAACTTATGAACAAACCTACAGTCCCTATCTTGTAACCCGGGGACCCGCCTGTATTTGTGTGTGTGTGTGTGTGTGTGTGTGTGTGTGTGTATATGTATGTATATATATATATATATGTGTGTGTGTGTGTGTGTGTGTGTGTGTGTGTGTATATATATATATATATATATATATATATATATATATATATATATATATATATATATATGTGTATATATATATATGTATGTTTTCTCTCAGTTGAAACGTCTGACTGGCCCTCTTAAAGTGGTAGTAAAGGAAGCTGCCATCTTGGCCTCTGTTTAATCTACAACGGCCATGATGCTGCACATGTGATCAGTTATGACACCAGCCATTGGATGTTTTGACAGTTTGGTTTAGAGCACAACCAATGGGAGTGTTACATTTCTGGCACGTGCCGGAAATGTGACTGGTCTTTAACTTGTTAAATGCATGGGTTTACTACCGCTTTAATCCAGTGTTCAATGCTGGCATAAATACGGACCACATTTCTTTTTTTTGAAAATTATGTTTATTTGTTTTATACACAGAAAATACCATACAAAAACATAAGGGTGTAAAACCCTCAGAGCCAACATGACCCGTAACATACAACAAAATAGAAGACCCCCCGCACTTCGACATTTGATTCAACCCCCACCCCCTGCATTTAGTACTCAATGATCAAGACCCCTTTAGCCAGGACCCACAGCTACATCAACCTCTGTTTCACATCCCACCTCTTATTTTGTAACAACAATAGGGTATATTATAACATTGAATATTGTAATCACTGCATGTCCCCAATACATTCACATTATGTCCCCCTGCCATTCAGTCTCTACTTAGGCACCTGAGAAATATATTGGGTTTTCCCTCTCACCCTGCCACCTTAATCAGATACTCACATAAACAGAACAATAAACTTCCAACCATAAGATGATTGCTCCTATCAGCACTCAGGATCAACAACTCCACTTAACACAAAGTGGAATAAAATTACACTTGTAGGTATATGATAGCAGCCACCTAAAATAAAATGTTCATATAATATATAGCACCCTATTATTAAAAGTCCATATAACTTTATAATTGCAATAAAGTGCAAGCAGCGCTAAAAATAGGACTCCCAATGGAGGGTCCAAAATGTTGATAGAAGTGATCCCCGTTAGGGGCAGGATCCTATTTCAATGTTATCCACCACCACACCACGTGAGCAAAGGACTGGAGGGTAAACCCCCCTATATGGAAACACTCACCAGAAGCAAGTGAAACCCTAGCCTTAAGATCTCAATAATGATCTCCAAAATCCAGCATCCAATCGTATTGCATCTGATCTTATGGTGTATGGGAAGTTGCGGATGTAATATTGATAGACCCGACAGGTAAAGGCTGCCATCTGTCCAGATACGGATGCGATACGATTGGATGCTGAAAGTTATATGGACTTTTAATAATAGGGTGCTATATATTATATGAACTTAATAAGATACTGTGTCTGTGCTGTTGATCCAGCAACCCCACACCTTTTCAAATTTGTTGTTTATAAATGTTGGAGAGTGCCTTCTCGAAGTCCTCTGAGACCACATTTCTTAAGTGTTCTCGCAGACCTAAAGGGGTTGAGGAAAGAGTAGGCCTGTTATATTACCAAATTGACTAGGCCAAACCCTTTTGCCTATTTAACTGCACATTCGTATTTAGCCACACTGTACAACTGCTGTAACAGAACTGTGGTGTTAAGACTATGAATAAAGGGTCAATTAGTGCAATATGTATCTAACCGATTATTTATATCTATGACTTGAGTTTTAAAATCAAGACTTTAAACCAATATAAAACTGAGAAACATTAATTAACATCCATTCCATCTCTAGATATTGACAATACCTGTGAAAGCAGTGATTGCTGTGGGTTCACTGACCTGTTCCCCAAAGATTATTACACTTCCTCCTTCCTTTCCGGTAAGTACTTTTGTACAAATGGCAAACACGTGCTGCTTCTTTGAATGTTGAAAACAATAAATATCTATAGATTGGGTAACTGCTATATGATTTCTGTGAATTCTGCAGGTGGGCATTATTTTGGAGTGTGTGGTGTGGGATAGGGTAGTCTTTAGGGAGTGGTAATACCAAAGCTTAATAAAGAAGTACATAGCAGAACCAATAACAGAATTGTTTGAGATGTTGATTGCAAAAGCTGTGGTGGTTTAGCACAAGCAGGTAGGCAGTTGACTATATAGCCAACATTATTATCAGCTTTCACAGTTATCGTCTGTGAACTACAAAACCTCTCTCCTTTATGTATTGGAAAGGAGGAGAGGGGGAGCGTTTGTAGTAGAAATCAGATAAGCAGCCAGGTCCTTCGTAGTTAGTGTGGTGATTGAGAGTTGCCCTGTAGGAGCGTTTGTAGTAGAAATCAGATAAGCAGCCAGGTCCTTCGTAGTTAGTGTGGTGATTGAGAGTTGCCCTGTAGGAGATGATCACAAGGTGAAAATAAGGGAAACTCTTTGAAATGATAAACTAATGCAGCTACCACATCGAATGACTGGTAAGCTGCAATAGATTTGTTTAGTTTTTTTTTTTTTTTTAGATTTAGATGTGCTTTATGTAAACCAGTGAAGGAGAAAAAAGGTAGTAACCACAAATATTGTCCTCACTGTTCAGGCATAGGTGATAATTTCACATTCTCTATCAGCCAAGTTGACCTCCAGCAGTCAAGTATTTTCAGGACTTGCGTATTTGGAAAGACTTGTTTAGTCACTTTGAAGTCATTAGGTCTGCCACGTTGGAGTAAACTGCATAGATGACACGCAGAAAATAGCCAGTTAAGCCTGTTTACATGTGTAAGGTTTTGCCTTTGAGACTTGCTGTCCTGCATTGTTGCGTGTTCTAGAAAGAAAAAAACTGGCCTAGCTAGTTGTATGAATTCGCTGCAAATTTTGTTTTCTTTCTTCTCTTTGCTGCAGGGAAAATTAGTTCATCAGAGTTTAAATATTATGAGTTCCTTCTCACAGAAGGTGAAAATACAGCAATTACGCTCCTTATCGGAGGATATGAGATTTTTTTATAAGCGACTAAGGAGCAATAAAGAAGAATTAGAACCTGGGAAGAAATCAAAGGTATTCCTGCAATTCTATTGTTTCCTAATGTTTAAAGTGATTGTAAAGGCTTTTTTTTTTTTCCTATAAAAATAACAAACATGTTATACTTACCTGCTCTGTTGCAGTGGATTTGCACAGAGCAGCCCAGATCCTCCTCTTCTCGGGTCCCTCTTCTGTGCTCCTGGCCCCTCCCTCCTGTTCAGTGCCACCACAGCAAGTAGCTTTCTGTGGGAGCACCTAAGCCGAGTAACAGCTCCCTGTGTTCATTCAGACATGGAGCCCCGGCCCCACCCCCTCTCTCCCCTGATTGGCTAGCTGACTTTGACCGCAGCGGCAGCCAATTGCGCCACTGCTGTGTCTGAGCCAATCAGGGAGAATCTCAGACAGCTGAGAGACTTGTGGACAGAGATGGGGCTCAGGTAAGTGTTGGGGGCTATGGGGGGCTGCTGCACACAGAAGGCTTTTTATCTTAAAGCATAGAAAGCTTTAAGATAAAAAAAAACTCCTGCCTTTACAATCACTTTAATTTAGGTTTGCCAGTTTAAATATTTTAAGTTTGTCCATTTATGACTCCCTATGCAACAAAAACTCATCGTACATATTGAACCCTGTCACTTGAGTTTGCTGGCTTTGTGACAGAAACAATTAAGTACTGTTAGTGATAGGTTTTTAATTTGCACCAACATATCAATTTTCAGGACAAGTTTTCGGGGTGGGGCCAGTATTCACTTCTGTCGCAAGTGCACTAACGCGGCTGCAATAACCTCTGGCTTTGTTAAAAATTGATCATGTGGCAGTTACTTCTCTACTGTTGCACTTTGTGGCTATTGGCTGTTGCTTAGAACTACACTGTGGAGGGGGGTGTGGATAGCAGATACCCATGTATACTTTGTTTTATAGTAGCATGATGTAATATAAGATCTGTAAACGGATTTTAATTTAGCAGCTTTCATACAACCTCTGACATAACTAAAAGCACAACACTGGTGATTATTAACCTTTTTTTTTTGATGAAGTGCCTGCTTCTCTTAAATTTTGTCAGTGGGCTTTAATAATATGTACGACATACGCTCGGCCAAGTTATCCTGGTTTTGCTTCAACTTGCCAGATTAAAAATGTTATGTTTGTAGATTTCTCTTAAAGTAATTGGCACATCACAGAAGTGTAATATAAGACCTAGATCAAGTTTAGGATTGGGACCAGCTTGCAGGGGGATTTTCCTGCTTGCGCAGTGAGCTACCTTCACTGCCTGAAGGGGGTCACTTGTTTGTTCTCTTAAAGCAGATGTTCCAATAAGGCTCCATTTACACGGGATGCTATGTTAACCTCCCCTGAATGATTTAATTTGACAGCTAGAAGCCGACGTCTAAAACGGCCGTTTTGACACGTTTTTCATGCAGCGTTTGCTTCTAGGAGCGTTTTTAAAGAAATGTTTTTTTTTTAAAAGGAAATTGCTGTAAATGAAATGGTCCTAGGCTCGAGTTACCGCATTTAGGCGCGTTTAGCGGCGTTTACAAGCTGTTTGGCATTTCAAATGCCCCTGAACTAGCGTCTGAACCCATTTTTTTGCGCTACAAAAAAAGCCTTTAAACTCAACTGCCTGGAAACGACCTTAAACGGCCCTGTGTAAATGTACTGATAAGACAACATTGGGGATAGTTCAGGGGCAGCTGAAAAAAACGCCCAAATGCCTCCGTCCATTTACCAGCAGCAGTGTAAATGAGGCCTAACTGAATGACATTTACTTTGCTAAAGAACTTTGTATCATAAACCATTCCATTTTTTTTTTTTTTTTTTTTTTAGTAAATTCTTTATTTTTTAGTATGAAAGTTACATCACATAGTTCAAACAAGGAAAGAACTACATTAATCTATTGGTGTGTCATCTCGGCACCAGGCCCTCATAGTTTTTCTCTGAGTTTATGGTCACAAAATTGTCAAGAGGGAGTATCTATGGGAGGTAGGGTGGATAAGAAGAGTAGGTGTTGGGAGTCATTTGGAAAGAGGGAGTACTAGGGAAAATGAGGAAGTCAGGGGAAAGAATGCAGCAAAAAATATAAAGGTAAACACAGTTGCCACAGTAGCTTTCTGTTGGATATGTTCAGTGACTACCCATCAAGAGATGCTTATAGTAATTTCCAATTTTTTAAATGAAATACTTGTTTACACCTTTTTAATAATTGCTGTTGATCCTTTGTAGTCTTTTTGTAACAACATCCTGCCATATTTGAGGGTGCTTCATTGATAACCAGCCTGTGTAATAGTGGATATTTATAGTCTTCATTGGGGTTCATTCATAAAGGCGCTGAGGCCCATACAGCATGAAGAGCAATCTGAGTTTGACAGGAGTGCAGTGCCATGCACCCATCCCTGCAAATGTCAAACTCTGATGTGCATGGAAATAAGTCCTTACAAGCCTGTGTGACCGGCTTAAACACAGGAACACAATCAAGAGTTGGGTACAGAGCATTGTTACACTATTACAGGAAGTTCCTGGACAAAGACCTTCATTGCAGAATCACCAGATATTTTGAAAGCTGTGGATTTAATATATTGCAAAATTACATTAACGTAAAGCTTATACTTTGTGAGATTTTAGCAATTGGGTTTACATATGCTTTGTTTTGGAAAAACAGCTCAGTAATTTTTTAGCTACTATCAAAGTCAGACGCATTGACTGCTGTTATCAGTCCAATATCTGAGCTAATTGTTCTGTTTCATTTATTTATAGCTTGCAAATATCTATTTTGATGCTGCTTTAAGCTGTGGAGACCACTGTTATGTTGGACTTCCCTTTTTATCTAAAAGTAAGTAAAGTTCATAATAATTTTTGCTTGACTTTTTTTTTCCTGTTACACATTATGTGCCTGGTATTACCATATATTTGTTTAAATGGTTATACCTGTATTCCTTTTTCCAGTAGCACCTTAAGCCCAGGTTCACACTGGTGCGATGCTAGAACCAACGCAATACCAGTGACGGTTCCCGCATCTCTCCCGCAGGCACTTCACACTGCCTTCTGCGAATAGCTGCGGGTGTCAATACAATGTTAATGACACCCCCCCCCAATCGGTTCACAGATCGCATTTGCCAACTGTGGATTCAGACAGGAATCGGATCGCTTAGGTGAGAGCACCCATACGATCCGATTTCAGTGCGGGGGAAAAACAAGTCCCTGCGCCTTTTTCTGTGGCGAATTCAATGCACAACTGTATGACTGAACTCACATCAGACATCGCATGTGATCGGCACTGAGATGCGGATGTAAATCAGATGCGATGTCTAACATCGCACAAGTGTAAACCTGGGCTGAAACCGCTTTGATCACAATCTAGACATGCAATAAATGTTGCTTCAAGCTGACAATTTTTGTACAGTAAAAAGCGGTTTCAGTTAAAGTTGTGCTCAGAAGTTTACATACCCTGGCAGAATTTAATTTCTTGGCCATTTTTCTGAGAATATGAATAACACAAAAATATTTCTTTCACTCATAGTTAGTGTTTGGCTGAAGCCATTTATTATCAATCAACTGTGTTTAATCTTTTTAAATCATAATGACAACAGAAACTACCAAAATGACCCTGATCAAAAGTTTACATACCCTGGTGATTTTGGCCTGATAACATGCACACAAGTTGACACACGGGTTTGAATGGCTAATTAAAGGTAACCATCCTCACCTGTGATCTGTTTGCTTGTAATTAGTGTGTGTGTGTATAAAAGGTCAATGAGTTTCTGGACTCCTGACAGACCCTTGCATCTTTCATCCAGTGCTACACTGATGTTTCTGTATTCTGAGTCATGGGGAAAGCAAAAGAATTGTCAAAGGATCTGCGGGAAAAAGTAGTTGAACTGTATAAAACCGGAAAGGGATATAAAAAGTTATCCAAGGAATTGAGAATGCCAATCGGCAGTCTTCAAACTCTAATCAAGAAGTGGAAAATGAGGGGTTCTATTGAATCTAAACCACGGTCAGGTAGACCAATTAACATTTCAGCCACAACTGCCAGGAAAATTGTTTGGGATGCAAAGAAAAACCCACAAATAACTTCAGGTGAAATACATGACTCCCTGAAAACTTGTGGTGTGGCTGTATCAAGATGCACAATGAGGCACTTCAAGAAAGATGGGCTGCATGGTTTTCGCCAGAAGAAAGCCATTACTATGCAAATGCCACAAAGTATCCCACTTACAATACACCAAACCGCATAGAGACAAGCCTCAAACCTTCTGGCACAGTCATTTGGAGTGATGTGACCAAAATTGAGCTTTATGGCCACAACTGTGAACGCTACATTTGCAGAAGAGTCAACAAGGCCTGTGAAACATGGAGGTTGATCGCTGATGTTTAGGGGATGTGTGAGCTACAAAGGCACAGGAAATTTGGTCAAAATTGATGGTAAGATGAAGGCAGTATGTTATTAAAAAATACTGGAGGAACATTTGCATTCATCATCCAGGAAGCTGTGCATGGGACGTACTTGGACATTCCAACATCCACATAGTTTTTTATCGCATGAAAGCCGACCGTCCGCTCTACAAAAAGTGATACCAGGGTGATGCCTGTACAACCATTTCCTCAAAATGACGTATATGTAAGTGATTTTGCGTGAAGTGGTTAAAGAGAAAAAAAGAAACGCTAAATGCATGAAAGCTCCATGCAAAAATTCATAAAAAACAAGGAACGTGTTTAAAAACGCAAAACGTGCCTGAAAAACACATTGGGTGAAGCCTTCATGTGAACCTAGACTAGACAAAAGCTGGATAGTTATTAATTTCTTGTTCAACGCGGGAAAATGTTATTTAGAAACTGTCATGTTATACTGTGGACTGCAGTAACAAACATAAAAATTGGGGTCAGCCCGTTTATAACCCCTCTTACTCTCACAGCATGCCTCAGCTTTTTGCTAGTGCTCTAGGAGGATGAACACTTTTTCTTTTGTATACTGAGGAAAGTCTAACCTTTTTTGCTAGCTACTATTTGTTTTTCTTTAATAATGATTCCTGTTACAGTGAGGGAAAAAGTGTTTGATCCCCTGTTGATTTTGTATGTTTGCCCACTGACAAAGAAATGGTCAGTCTATAATTTTAATGGTAGGTTTAGTTTAACAGTGAGAGACAGAATAACAAAAAAATCCAGAAAACTGCATTTAAAAAAAGTTATAAATTGATTTGCATTTTAATGAGTGAAATAAGTATTTGACCCCTTTGCAAAACATGACTTGGTACTTGGCAGCAAAACCCTTGTTGGCAATCAGAGGTTAGATGTTTCTTGTAGTTTCCCACCAGGTAGGCACACATCTCAGGAGGTATTTTGTCCCACTCCTCTTTGCAGATCCTCTCCAAGTCATTAAGGTTTCGAGGTTGGTTTTTGGTAACTCAAATCCTCTGCTCCCTCCACATATTTAGGATTAAGGTCTGAAGACTGGCTAGGCTACTCCAGGACCTTCATGTGCTTCTTGACTCACTCCTTTGTTGCCTTGTCTGTGTATTTTGGGTCATTGTCATGCTGGAATACCTATCCACGACCCATTTTCAATGCCCTGGCTGAGGGAAGGTGGTTCTCACCCAAGATTTGAGGGTACATAGCCCCATCCATTGTCCCTTTGATGCGGGGAAGTTGTCATGTCCCCTTAGCAGAAAAACACCCCCAAAGCATAATGTTTCCACCTCCGTATTTTACAGTGGGGATGGTGTTCTTGGGGTCATAGGCAGCATTCCTCCTCCAAACATGACGAGTTAATGCCAAAGAGCTTGATTTTGCTCTCATCTGACCACTACACTTTCACCCAGTTCTCCTGTGAATCATTCAGATGTTCAGACGGGCCTGTACATGTGCTTTCTTGAGCAGGGGAACCTTGCGGGTGCTGCACGATTTTAGTCCTTGAGGAGAGAGAGGGGGGGCCAGGCTTCAGCTGTGTGTGTGTGTGAATGAGTACGCATAGCAGCGGCTCGGGAGTGTGCGAGCCTGCCTGAGTGCCCCCAGAGCAAGCTTCTTGCTCTGGGAGCACTCGGCAGTTGGGAGAGGCCAGGAGCGCCATTGGGACCCGAGAAGGAGAATCGGAGCTGCTCTGTGCAAGACCACTGCACAGAGCAGGTAAATATAACGTTTATTATCTTTAAGCAAATAAAATCTGACACTTTAATATATCACTTTCAAGTAGAAACTAGACCAGATCAAAGAAATACTTAAGGTTGCCTTCTTAATTCATACCATTTTTGGGTATAGCATGTCTAGTTGTTAAATCCAATATCATTCCCTCTGCAATATCAGCCTAGCCAGGTTTCCCCCTGTTGTTGGACATTTGACTTCCTCAATCACAGTGAACTGTGATCGTGAGCTGTTGTGATTTGCATTCCAGAAATGGCTACTACTGGAGAGGTAGGGTCACCCCTCGTCACTTGTCTTCTGTGTTCATCAAATCTGAACCAAATCTCACATGTAGTTTGTCCAACATATTCCAAAATTAAGTTGAGTACAATGCCCACATGGGTACATACCCATGCTGTCCAATAGGTGCGTAACCAGTTAGTACCTGGGATTGGCTGATCATTTGAAAAAGCAGTGTGGGCCAATCTGTTTCTAATATTATTTAACCTTTTTATGTGCAATCAGAGGGGGCTCTTTAAATATACTGCATGTGTCAGTATTGTGTCCCTACTTGGAACATGGCAATGTTGTTTTTTTACTATGATGCACCTGAGCAGAGAGGGAAGAGAAGGCGGATATTGCTGGTATACGCCTCAATATTCTTTTGCTACAAAATTCCAAAAGACAGTCTCTAGGTTGTTGGGATGCCTCCTGTAGTGCTTCCTATAGTACCGGTTTGTCATAACCTCATTGTATGAAATCCACATCCTCTCTGCTTGCTTATGGTTACATTGTATCTGAGAATATGATTCTCCGGATTCTAATGAACTGTATGGCACCCCTCGTTTTAGACCCTGTGAATGGAAACCTTTTCTATACAGGTTTGTATTCCTGTCAGTGGGTTTTTTGTGTGCATTGGTGTAAAAAAAAAAAAAAGGTTTCCTGTGTCACAAGAATATCCCAAAAGTGGGTAGCAGTTTTACTGTATTCCAAGGTGAAGGAGATTGTGGGGTGGCATCCATCCAGCTATGCCAGTAAAATCTAGTAAATCTGCCTCTGTACCATGCCAGATGAAGATATTATCTATGTTCCTGAGCCATGTAAGGACATGGTCCAGGTGCAATGGATGGTCATAGACATATCTCATATAAATGAAAAGTGCTGTGATATTACCAATGTATACAATGAAAAATTACTATACATACATCAAAAAAAGTGAATGAAATGAACTTTCTTACTAAAGACTAATACTCTTAAAATAATCCCAAATTATCCAGTGATCCTAAGTTGACACAAAAATTGCACGGTGCTAAAAATGCTATTTTGTAGTAGTGTATATAAAAATTGTTAAAAAGGAGACACAGTGAGTGGAATCTCTCACCGATTGAAGTATGAATTCCAACATAAGAATAACCTTCACCTGTAATATTCTAAATTAAAAAGTTTGGTGTTTTAAAACCCGAATCCCAGTGCTGTAAGTGCTTGCTGTATCTTCTCCAGTGCTCCACCAGCAAGTGAAAAATATAAGAGTGGGCCCTGTACCTGTTACCTAGGCGTATGTTATAGGTCTAGAAATGCCTGTTTAGTGTTGTCAGGGGTAGTCAGATGTATGTACAAGCCAAAGGCTGCTGGACATTGCAATTTTTAACTCACATAACACTGTGAATGAGTGACGCAGACAGAGCCCCGCTCCATTCTCATTGCATGTCTCATCAATATGAGTGTATTATGTTAGGAAAGGTTAAGTTATCTTAGTTAGCTTCAGAACAAGGCATCATTGATGGCAAACTCAAAAAATTGATTCGATTTATTTATAAATGTTCTTATTGGCTGAGTGATGTAGAGAATAGTGGTGCTAATTACAAATGTTTACATGTGTTCTCTGCATGCTGATCCCTTAATTGTAGCATATTTAGAGCTTGTGCTTGTGGCCCTGAATTACTGTGTGAATGGGAGGGGACTCTAAGTGCAGCAGAGCTGTGGAATGGCATGCAAAAAGCGCTTGCTTCACATGCTTGTCAAGGGACAATTTCTACTCAGAGCCCATCTGGACACCCTCATCAAAAATTGCCATTGGGGCAAGAGTGTCCATCAGCCACAGCAAAAGAAGCCTAGGACTTCCAAAGCCAAGTCCAACCCTGGTTTCGAAGTCCCCCCAAACCCTCAGATAAATCTTGCTAATCATGAGGCGACACCCTCACTTTCCAAAGTAGGTGAATGTCTGTAAGTTGTTGTGGGCATTTGGACAACCAGCACCCCAGATGCTTTGATGCAGGAAGTAATTTCCAGGGGCTAAAGTCTAGATTCTACTCCCACTCCTTCTAGAGCAGAGGGTCATCATCCCAGTCCTTTTGACAAAACAGTTCTGGTGGTTTTTCCTCCAGCCTGTTCACTGTTTCTAAACTAAAATGATGCACCCACCCCATCTTGGATCTCTAGGCCCTAAATGTCTTTATTCAGGCACAGAAATTCTGCATGGAGTCCACTAGGTCTGTCATAGCCTCTCTCCTTCAGGGAAACTTTCTGGCTTCTATGAGAATGAAGAATGCGTACTTGCATGCCCCCATTTTTCTAGCACATCATTAATTCCTTCACTATTGGTTTCTATCACTTCCAATTTGTACCCCTGCCATTCATCATCTTCTGCACATCAGGTATTTACCAAGGTTTTGGCTCCTGTGTTGACCTTGCTGCATTCTCATTGCCTTTCCATTTGTCTGATATTTGGGAGACCTCCTGTTGAGGGAACAGTCATCACAGGTTCTAGTGTACAATGTACTGTAGCTCTAACCTTCCAGAACTGGGTCTTGAACCTCCAGAAGTCAGTGCTGCAACTGACTAATCAAATCCCACCTTGCAGGCTTATTGTGTACAGGACCCTTTTTTATACAGTGACAAGTTGATACTGAGGTCTAGAACTTCTTTCCATCCTAAAGTAGTTGCAGCCTTTCACCTTAACCTTGTGGTGCGTTTCAATAGAAGTGAATGGAGGCAGTTGCAAAGCGTCAACTCTTGCTAAACACTGCAGGCAGAGCTTTTTTTGCCTTGCAGCAATGCGAAGCAACGCTAACGCTGCAATGTGAACACCTCCATCTGCTCCCCATTATAACAATTTTGAGCGGCGTTGATAGGCATTCGGGAAGCGTTAAAGAGTGAGAACACGACCCAACCACCTATTTTCAATGCCTGTGTGAAAGAGCCCTTAGTGGTTTATTTTTTCTGTTGCCCACCGTTCATTCTGACTGCTTTTGGTCATACTGTCTGTCTCAGAATTCCTGTATCTATCAATAAATAAGAAATAAAATGTAATTTTTACTGTGAAATCTATTGGCATTCATTGAGGGAAAATAGGCCATACCCCTGTGACCATGCTCTTTGTACTGCTTTTCCAGAGAACACAGAACTGAGCTATGCTTGGGAGTAGAAGGGCGTATACCGGGATGGCCAAAATGTATTTTTGTTTGCCAGTGTTCAAATGCTCCTATAGGTAGCAGTTTAATCCAACAGTCTATAAATTTGTGTCCCCCAATGAACCCTAAGAAATGGGTTTTACAGCAAGTACAAAAACCCTGTATTTATAGTGCATTATGTGCTTTAGGAACAAAGCAGTGCTAAGGTCTACCAAATGATGGGAAATAACTTAAATGTGTTATTTTTCCTCCTTGTGGCGTTTAGATGTGCTTTCTCATTCTTTGTGTTGGACAGATTAAGATTATGAGAAAGTTTGAGTGCAGGTTGTTAATACCACAGTTGCATATAAAGCAGCACTTTATGCAGTAGCATTTTGTGACATTTCTCTCTGATGCACTTGCCAATCATATGAATGTAAAAGTGCATCAGAGACACTGATCAGTAGCCTTAGTAACCCTTCTTTATAATAATTTCATCACTGGTGGTGTTTTTCTCTCCAATTATGAGTCAGTGTTTTGACAAAACAAGATTTAATTATAGTTGACGTGCAGGTGGTTATTGCAGGTACATTGTGCAGCCAGATTTTATAGAGACCAAGATAGTACTTTACCAAAGGCAGTTAATGGTACATGGGATATTATATGGAACCTGAATAACTAATGCAGTCTTAAATGTTTGGTGAAAGCATGATGCACATAAAATGATTAAATCATTATTTAATCCTCAGATGACCTGAAGACTCAGCACCATTTTGCAATGCAGGAGGACATCTGGGACTGTGATTGGGAACATTTTGAGACGCTGTATAAAAAATGGTCTGAAATCTGTGATAATTTTAACATGTAAGTAAAATGTACTAATTTCTCTAATTTTGATCCGATTTGAAGAAAATATGCTTTCAGTTTAGTCTGACTGATAAGTGTGTGTTTATTTCTTTATAGTTTAGGTCTACATAAAATTGATATTCAGTTTTAGGGTGGCAAGTGGTTCCTTGCATCTTTTGGACAGCTCTATTTGTGGGAAAAAAGGACGTGAATTTTGTTTGGGTACAACGTCGCACGACCGCGCAATTGTCAGTTAAAATGACACAGTGCCGAATCACAAAAAGTGCTCTGGTCAGGAAGGGGGTAAATCCTTCCGGGGCTCAAGTGGTTAAAGTATTCTAGGTTGTTGTCCTGTATGCCAGTGTACAAGCTGTCTGCCCTGCACAACTGCTCCAGTTTTGCTAAATTCCCTCCACTGTTTACATTTCATACTCATGACCACGGCACTCGAAGTACATTACTCCTGAAATTCGTTTTTAAGGTAGGCTGTGTGTAGAAGAGATAATGTTATAGAAGAATTTCATTTTATTAGTGTGCTAAGGTTTGTACATGTCTCTTACACGTCTGCTTGTGGCAGAAACATTCGAGCATACAGTGCGTCCGAAAAGTATTCAAAGCGCTTCCCTTTTTCCACATTTTTTACAGCCATATTCCAAGATGGATTCAATTCTTTATTTTCCTCAAAATTCTACAAACAATACCCAATACTGACAACATGAAAGAAGTTTTCTTTGCAAATGTATTAAAAATAAAAAATAAATCACATGTACATAAATATTCACAGCCTTTGCTCAATACTTTCTTGAAGCACCTTTGGCACCAATTACAGCCTCAAGTCTTTATGAATATGATGCTACAAGCTTGGCACACCTATTTTTTGGCAGTTTCTCCCTTTTTTCTTTGCAGGACTCGAGCTCCATCAGGTTGGATGGGGAGCGTCGGTGCACAGCCATTTTCAAATCTCTCCAGAGATGTTCAATCAGGTTCAAATCTGGGCTTTGCCTGGACCACTCAAGGACATTCACAGAGTTGTCCCATAGCCACTCTTATCTTGGCTGTGTGCTTAGGGTGGTTGTCCTGTTGAACCTTCTCCCCAATCTGAGGTCCGGAGCAGGTTTTTATCAGGGATGTCTCTGTACATTGCTGCGTTCATCTTTTCCTCAATCCTGACTAGTCTCCCAGTTCCTGCCTCTGAAAAATCATCCCCACAGCATGATTCTGCTACTGCCATGCTTCACTGTAGGGATGGTATTGGCCAGGTGATGAGCGGTGCCAGGTTTTCTCCAGACATGACGCCTGCCATTCAGACCAAAGCGTTAATTCTTTGTTTCATCAGACCAGAGCATTTTGTTTGAGAGTCCTTCAGGTGGGCTGTCGTGCCTTTTTACTGAGAAGTGGCTTCCGTCTGGCCACTCTACCATACAGGCCTGATTGGTGGAGTGCTGCAGAAGTGGTGGTTCTACTGGAAGGTTCTCCTCTCTCCACAGAGAAATACTGGAGCTCTGTCGGAGTGACCATTGGGTTCTTGGTCACCTCCCTAAGGCCCTTCTTCCCCGAACGCTCAGTTTGGTGGTTCCAATCTTCTTTCATTATGGATGATGGCGGGCCACTGTGCTCATTGGGACCTTCAATGCTGCAGAAATTTTTCTGTACTCTTCCCCAGATTTGTGCCTCAATACAATCTTCTCTCGGATGTCTGCAGACAATTTCTTGGACTTCGTGGCTTGGTTTGTTCTCTGACATGCATTGTTAACTGTGGGACCTTATATAGACAGGTATGTGCCTTTTCCAAATCATGTCCAATCAACTTCGGCACACGTTGTAGAAACCTCTCAAGGATAATCAGTGGCAACAGGATGCACCTGAACTCAATTATGAGTGTCATGTTAAAGCAGTGGTTCTCAACTCCGGTCCTCGGGACCCCCCAACAGGCCAGGTTTGCAGGATAACTGAAATCCATCACAGGTGATATAATTTGCTGCTCAGTGATTGCAGCATTCTAGTCTGCATCTCCCCAAGGTAATACTTAAAATCTGGCCTAGTGAAAACACTAGCTCACTGTGTCCATTCATTACTGAAGCATAGTAAACTGTTTATTATGCTTCATGATAATGAACAGGAAGCCACTCAGCACATAGCACTTCCCATTCATTTACTGCCCCATGCAGCTGGGGCTGTGGAGCAGTGGTTCTCAACTCCTGTCCTCAGGACCCACTAACAGGCCAGATTTTCAGTATTACCTTGGGGAGATGCAGACTAGAATACTGCAATCACTGAGCAGCAAATGATATCACCTGTGATGTATTTCAGTTATCTTGCAAACCTGGCCTGTTAGTGGGTCCTGAGGACAGGGGTTGAGAACCACTGTGTTAAAGGCTGTGAATACTTGTGTACATGGGATTTTTTTTTTTTTTTTTTTTTTTTAAATTTGCAAAGATTTCAAACAAACTTCTTTCAAGTTGTCATTATGGGGTATTGTTTGTAGAATTTTAGAATAATGCTGTAACAACAAAATGTGGAAAAAGTGAAGCACTGTATTTTATGGGTAAAAGGACTGTAGCACAACTGTGCAGAGTATAGGAGAAGGCTCAGGTTTTATTTAACTGTGCCTCTTTAAGCCCTTCCCACAATCAGCACAATTTGGCTAGAAATTATTGCTTCAAATCATATGTTAAAAAAAACAATATATATATATATATATATATATATATATATATATATATATAAATCACCAAGTGCCAGATATGCTAGATATACCACTGACTGGAGGAGACACTATGGCAAATGACAACTGCACACAAAGATGTTTATATATTATATCCAATGTGCAAGAGCACAAAGAACGTTTTGGTGGTTGTAATTGTTTTATTGGCTTGATCGGACCTGATAGTGAAACCAGGCACATTTAATGATGTTTTATGAAACTCTTTACATTGTACTGTATTTACATTTTAATTTTGTCAATCTTGTAAAGAATGTCACCTTCTGTAAAATATATCTCCTTAAACTTAATTTAAAGTGAAATTTAAAGTGAAACTATTATGGTTTTGGTCAATTTTATCGCAGTGTGAAAATGATTTACATTGTGTCATTTGTATAAAATGTTTATTTTTAACAAACACACTTAATGTAGGGTGCACCTTGATGCTCAGATTTTACTGCTGGTTGGGCTTTCTAACGCTTAGGTGCACTCAGGAATGCCTGTCAGACAAAGTAAACCAGTCATGCAAAAAATTTGGGTGGGAATTTTTGAAAATATGTTGACAAGCAAATAAAAAACCGGTAGGGGATGCATAATCATAAACTCATATGGTTATATGCTGGGGTTTTATTTGTTTCTTTTATTTGTCCATCCATCGCTAGCTCTTCCTGCAAGCCTTGCTAAAGTCTCTCTCTCATACTTATTACTGATTTTATTACTTCTTTGGGAGTGGTAACAACCATAGGAGACCTACTCTGCGTGAGCACTTGCTCTCCCTCATAGACCTTTTTAAAGGGGATTCAAAAGGTAAATGGATAAATCTATGGGTAAACCAGAAATTCCCTTTATAAAGCAACTCTTCCTCCTGCCAAAATGTTTATATGTCACCTCTCATATGCCCATTTCCGTGTCTAAATCCTATATTAAATTAATTGATGCTCAACTGGGTGCTTTTATCTGGGCACAATCCAGGAGAAAACTTTAAATAATCTGTACTGCAGCGCCCCAAAACAGGCGCAGGCATGGCTCTTCCAAATCTTTTTTATTGTTATATAGCGGGGCAATTGCGGCATTTGTCTACCTGGCTGAGGCCGGTCACATCGGAGGAGGTGGAGTCTCATTTGGCCCACGTCCTTGAGGTGGATGACTTGTTGATAGTACTAGAAGCCCCTGGGACGTCTTTAGGCCAGGCACGGCTGCCCTTGGTAAATCTGGCAAGGGCAGTGTGGAGGGAATCCAAACGCATCACAAACTTCGGGGATGGTGAGGCATCACTTAGGCTGTGGCGTAATACTATGTTTGGACACTTACTACGTCTGGGGGATAGTTCCTTCTGGGAACAGAGAGGGGTGAGTACCATAGCTGATATTTATGCATACTCTATTCTTAGATCATTTTAGGAACTGAGGGGGAACTTTGACCTCCAATGCACAAGCTTCTATAGATACCTTCAGCTGCGGCATGCTTTGCATGCCCAGTTTGGCCACAATGCTCAAAAATTTTCTAGGTACCCAGTAATAGGAATTTTGAGATCGCAGGGCCCTGGTGGTCTCATATCAGAGCTATACACACACCTATTGACATCCACGGTAGGCCGGGCTTCGCTTTCGGTACGCCTTCAGTGGCAACTAATAATTCCTAACATCGCAGATGAGGAGTGGGATGAAGCCTGTTCATCTCATCTGCGGGTATCTCCTGCTGTCAACAACAGGCTGACACAGCTTTTTATGACACATCAGACATACCTTACACCGGTGCGGTTACATGCAATGTATCGCATTCCCACAGCTGAATGTATGAGATGCACTAATCCACATGCAGACTTTATACACTTGATATGGGAGTGCCCTGTAGTGGCTCAATTTTGGAGGCAGGTGACGGACGTACTTTCCTCGGTGTTGTCCGTCCCGGTCCCCTGTGAACCCAGGGTGTGTCTATTGGGTATCCTGGATGAGGAATATTGGCAGCGATACCATAGAATTTTGCTAAATGAAACTCTTTATGGCCAGCAAAACAATGACTTTGATTTGGATCCAACCCAGGCCTCCATCTATCCACAGATGGATTCAGTTGGTGAATCAGATTCTACCGTTTGAACAATTAATGTATGAAAACCGAGGATGCCCGCACAAATTCAATAAAATTTGGGATGTGTGGAAGGCCTCTGAACTTACCGTGAGTGGTATACAAGACTGAGGAATATTCACCATAAATTAGATATACAGCCGGGTAACTATAGGGTGGAATCATATGCTGGGTACGAATAGTCTTATGCCGCCTATGCTAGACATGGATATGTAAAAGTGATTTCCTGCATTGTCTCAGTACGATGTCCCTACATGTATGAGAAAAGTAAGTCTTGTCATTGTCACATTTTTTTATTTGAATGATTGCCGATCTAAAAGTTCATTGTATGATGTTTTATATATTCGTCAATAAAAAGTATTTAAAAAAAAAAAAAGCAACTCTGTACTGAGAAAAGAATCAGTAAAGTAATGAAGTTGTACAGGGGGCACCACCTGTTTTCCCCAATATGCATGGCACCACTGCCCTCTGTTATCTGTTTGGAGTCCCATAAAGAAATGTGGAGAGCTTTTCCTAGGTGTTCTCTTCCACAGTTATCAGTCACTGGGGTGGTTGTCTAGATCTTTTTGACTGCGTACAATGCCCAAACAAAGATGGAACCAGCCTTATGGGGAGAACAGGAGATTAGAGCTTTGCCAGATGCAGCACTCAAATGTGTCTGAGAAGTAATAGATTGTGTAAATGTTCATGGTAGGCAATACTTGCCATCATCTGTGCATGTACCTTTAATAGATTTGTTCTGTCTCCATAGGCCCAAAGCAGTGTTTGAGGTAGATACAGACTTACAGAAAAATGTCCTTTCCGAAGTAAAAGCTGAGCTTATTTGGCCTTCCATAATCAGCTCATCCCGTCATATACACTTTCCCCTGACCAACACCAACAGCTCATCAGTAAGTATAGCAATTAATCTTTTGTTTTTTGCATAATATAGCACTATTTAGATCATAGGTGTGTATATTATTCATTAAAGTAAAATTAAACCCTAACTGGATGACATTAGTTTGATAAAACGCTGTGCATAATAAACAATTGCCCCCTTTTTTTTTTATATTTATGTGTGTGTGTGTGTGTATATATGTATATGTATATGTATATATATATATATATATATATATATAAATATAAAATTATAATTTGTTTTTTATGTTGCATCTCGGTGCTGCTGATCTCCTGCAGCCACATTCTGCGCGCATATCTTCCAGTGATGGCTTTGCGGCATTTTTCACGGTGGGTTTCCGGATATTGACAGTAGTGGACCATGTCTGCGTAATTTGTGTTGAAATGGCCACTTGTAGTCTCCATCTGGATCCTCTGTGACAGAATTATAATGCAATTGTTAGCTTGTATGAGATTTTAGTGATGCGGGTGTACATCTGCTTTAAAGTGCATCTGTGCCCAGACTCGGAAGAATTTACATTTTCTCAATAAGAAGAAAAACAACTTTAGAACAAACTATACCTCTCATTGTAGCTGCTTGCACTGTGAGGTAATTCATCCTCAAAAATCACAGATCGTCTCTGAAGTCAGTTTCTAACAGGTTAGAAACACATGGACTGGGAGAGTGCCAAGCTTTTGCTGCAAAAGAAAATAGGAAAAGAGGTAAAATGTCAGTGCTTGTATTGTGAACTTTGAGCGTGGGTTCATACTATTGCGATGCGGCAACCAGCGTGATTCCAGTGCAATCCATGCGATCCAATCCCAGTGTGGGGAAAAAAGGTTCCTGTACCTTTTTTGTGCAAATCCAATGTGAGTTCAACAATACAGCTGTATAGCTGAATTCACATTCCACAGACATTGCATGTGATTGGCACAGCACTGCGGTGGTAATTGCATGCGATGTTGGTATTCGCAATAGTGTGAACCCAGGCTTAAGATGCATTTTTATACTACAACTTATAGCTACACAAGCAAATTGAGGTTTCTTTCAAAGTGCATTTACTACTTATTCAGAATATATAAATACTTTAGTGTGCATAGCCTAGGCACAGGTTCACTTTAAATAGATGAGTTATCCAGCCCCTGGTATGTTTAGGTTGACACTGTTGCGCATAATTATACAGAATTGTTTATACCACACAGTCAGTACAGTAAGTCTGTTAACTAATAAATATGGTTTTGCAACAGGAAGAAGAATTTGCATTAGAAAACCCTGCAGATGTCCCTGTGCATGTCCAAATTCTTCCTCTGGCTTTCTATTCCAACAGTTCTTTGGTGCTAGACAGATTGATAGAGCGGTAAGTTTGTATATGTAGCCTTCCCTTATTTTTGGGTGGACTGACTCACAAGGCTTTTTACTTTTTTCAAATCATCTGCATGATTCAGTGTTGGTGTGAACGAAGACCCCATTTCACCTCTTTATACTTAGTAAATAGGCCCTTTGAAACCGAACACATGTAGCTTTATGTGATGGGCTCTATTATGCACATCTAAGCTTCACACATTTTTAGTTTCATTTTTTTTTTTTAATCCATTACATGGAACTGTTCATGTAAGAATTACATTTTCATTGTGCAAATAATACTGTGGGTGAAAAACATGAGGAAAGTGTAACATGGGGAAAGTTTCTGTATGATAGAATACTTTATGTAAATTGTGTGTGTAGCTCTTTTTTTCCATTTTTTTGTCTTTTAGGTTCAATATTAGCAAGTCAATAAATATAGACTTGAAGACCCTTGAATTTAAAGTTCTCCGAAATAATGTAAGTATGCAGTGATGTGATATTCTGCTAGGGGTGTGTGAATGTATTTTGCTTAAGTAATTCTGGTTAATGTAAAAAATATTTCATATATGTATTCCTACACCTATTAGTTTTGTAACCAGAATTGCTGCACATCATGCATGTTCATCATTTGTGTGATTTGTTTCCTAAAGTGATTGTAAAAAATTTTTTTAAAAACGGCAAACGTCATTACCTACTCTTTGCGGATTCCCCACAGCGCTCCTAGCTCCCTCCCCTGCCGAGTGCCCCCATACCAAGCCACTTGCTATGGGGGCACTCTTGTGGGCTCGATCCTGAGCCGTGCTGTGTGTATCCATAGACACACACATTGCGGCTTGGCCCTGCTTTTGTTCTCTCCTCACAGGCTGTGATTGACAGCAGCAGGTCCCCATGTCCAGAGAGAGAGAGCGTGTAAAGAGCTGCAGTTCTCAGGCACAGTGCTGGATTGAGATCAGGCTCAGGTAAGTGTTTAGGGGGTGGTGCTGGGGAGGTGAACATAGAAGGTTTTTACCTTAATGCAGAGAATGCATTAAAGTAAAAAACCTTCTGACTTTAGAACAACTTTCAGAAGAGCCTAGCATTGTAATGAGTGTTATTCTGTTCATGAAGAGTGCCAGGACAGGAATATGGAAGCTGCCACTGCTTACAGTTCTTGTTTTAAAAGTTGCATGCTCCAGGGCTGACAGCTTCATCCTTCACCATCTTGAGACACTGACCTGGATAAGCACACAGAACAGATGTTATATCTATAGTTACTGCAAGTTTGTGATTTAGGTAGTGAAGCAAGAATGAGAATCACAGCTCCAGAGTTTGCATCTCCAAAAACTAGTTAGCGCACATATTTCTTTCCTGACTGGTTTCCTTTAAGTGGGAAATCATTGTTTCAATCATTATCATTTATAGAATATTGCATCCTTAAAATTGACCCTACTCAAATTGCATGATTGTTCCCAGGGCTCAAATACCATGTACTGGTAGCATGTAGAATAGCCAGACCACAACCGGGTCACAAATCTACAGTCTGGTTCTCCAGATGTCTGACACACCTTACCCAAACACTGCTCAAAACACTTTTGCACTTTCAGCAATGCTGTTAATTTGAGTAGTGTTTGCAGGATTGTTTCCGACTGCTGTAGAGCTGGACCACTGCTTTGCATGAACTGCGGTCCACCTCCCCTATGTACTGCCAGCACAGAGTTATTTAACCTTTGCTGCAGAACTTAGCCCATATTTATTACTGTATATGCAGTCTGGCTGCATTACAATAATAAGTAACAAGGGTTCAAATGGGATTTAAACTTTTGAAAGTAAACCTGCCTAAAAGCACAAGAAGCCTGCTAATACCTTGAATTCTCATAAAAGCCTATATTATGCTAGTCGCTGATTTTTTTTTTTTTTAATGTCTTACTGGAGTCAAATCGGTGCCTATTCCAGGCAATAGGAGTGTCCCAATCGGTGCAACGCAGACTTCCAAAAGTAGTTCCTGCACTACTTTTGGCGACTTCAATAGACATCTGTGCATGAACCCGCACAGATGTCTTTCAAATCGCCTCCAAAGTTGGACTGAAATGTAGCTTTGAAAGCGCGCGAGTTCAGATGAACTTGTACGATTTCAAAGCCGTGTTCAGTGTGAACAAGGGCTAACTGTGTACCGCATGCTGCCATTCCACTGTCCGTGGATGCTTCCTCTCCTTGTACAGGGGGGGGGGGGGGGGAATAACAGTTGGTCGAACTCGGTATAAAAGTGAAACTAAATCAAAGACCAGGACAAAATGGCTTTTCTGACTAGTAAAAGTGAAATGGAGTATGGCTTACTTTAAGCTGTATTTCATTGTTCTATGGGACTATGTGAGTTCACTGCTTATACCCATTTTCTTGTAAGTTTGGTTTGTAAAAATCAAAAAGTCAGAATGATCATTAATAATGTAACATGCATTATATAACCACTGTAAAATCTGCTCAAAATAGAACTATAGGCAAAACGTCTTTTGTCATTTTGGGTAGAGCAAGAATCCCTGTCAGGTTTTTTTCCACCTTGTGTCCCATTGTAGAGATTTCTCTTCACTTCCTGTCCCATAGCCAAATGGGAAATGAGAGGAAATCCCTGCAAATTATGGGAATTCCTTGGGGACCCCATTGGGAGATTTACCCTCCATTACTTTTCTGGGGACAACCCAAAATTTGGGATTTTCTTTTACTGTCGCTTTCAATGATAATGGTAAACAGGATAATTAGAGAGGATGAGACTTCCTAACGGGGCACAGACCGCAATAAGAGCTGACAAGCATTCTAATCCCTCTCCACTCTATCCAAAATTTAAAAAGTTTTGTCCTTAGTTCTACTTTAATTCAGCTTTGTATGGATCACTTAAATAAAATTATATTGTACAATTCTTCAAATTTTTTGTATGATGGATGGTCAGAAATTATGGGACCTATTCATAAACCAATATTTTTTTTTATATATTGCAAACAGGATTTTTTAACAGTGTCACTCATGTTTATTGTATTTTTAATAAAACCCAGCAACATTTATTTACATATAACAATTTTAAAGCCTTTTCTTACTTAAACCCAGGAACAGAAATGTAATTTATTGCAGCTTACCAGTCCTTGGATGTGGTGGCTGCATTTGTTTTTCCACTCAAAGGAAGTAGTCATTTGACCTTTGAAGGTATGTGCTGGAAAACTTGTGTTGATCAGTGGCCCCAGCTGCTAATAGGTGTTTTCTTCCATCTACCTCATTTGCATACATGGAGAAATCTGTTCGCAGTACCATTCAGCCTGCTGACTGAAAAAAAAATTAAAAAATAAATAGACTATGGCCAGATCTAGGATGACCATACTCTATTATCCTTCTGTATCAGAAGCACCCTCACATTATTCATGAAGGAAAGGTATGGTTCTGTAGTAGTATTTAGCGCTAACTCTAATGATGTAACTAATAATAGCACAGGCATAGAGCATAGAAAGTTTTCAGCTTTTGCTTAAATAAAGCGGTACTTTTACAATGACATACTTGTGTTATTGTGCAGGTGCAGCCTGTGCAGAGCAGCCAAGCTTTTGTGGAGGGACTATCCCGCCAGTCAGTTCTTAACCTCATTTTAAAGCCCGGGGAGAAAAAAAGTGTTCAAGTCCGATTCACTCCAGTGATCAACAAAACTGTATCCTCCTTGCTTATAGTAAGGTAAGTGTACACAATGCTTTTGGCAGAAAGGAGCACAGTTACAATTGACTTCAAAATAGCAAAGGCAGTCATATGTGCAACTATGACTGACATTCAGGCTTATTGAGTAAGACCTAGTGCAGTTAACTATTGCTACCAATCACAGTTAATTTAACATTCAGATGACTACTGTAATATAAAATCCGTCCGATTCTTGTGCTTCAGCTTTGCTTATCCTATTAGATACATCCAGTGGTATTGTTTTTACTGTATTGTCTGCTTTACCTGTGTGCTAAAGTTAAAGTGGAAGTCCAGTCCAATATTAACTGTACCTAAACCTGCTCCCACCCTAATTCAAAGCCTATTCGAACTACTTGGTCATGTAGGCTGTGAGGGGCCCGGTGATTTTTAACAGCAGCCCTGTTCCATGTACTGAGTCCCAGCTACTATTCTCTTGCTCTTTGGTAAGAACAGATGATAGAGGAGCTCTAATGGGAAATGGGGGAGACCGGCTGATGGTGCCCTAAAGAGTGGAACACTGATGAGTGGGAAGCAATGAGGGATGGTGCACTGATGACAGAGACTCTGTGGTTGACTCTAATGGGGGACTCTGATGGAGGAGGGTGGGCTCTGGTGAGGGAACTCTGATGGGAACTATGATGTATAGGGAGGCTCTGATGGGGGACTATGATGTAAACCGAGACTCTTCAATAATGCCAGCTATAAACTGCTCATACTGTCCTCTTACTCTCCACAAACAGGAAAAGGAAGTGATTTCACAGGATATGGCGTGAAACAGCACAATACAAAGTGCATGAAAAAAACTGATATCAATATGCATAAAAACTCACTAAAAAGGGCATGGAAACTTGTGTCTCTGCAAGTGAAATCAGTTTTTCTGCATGTATGTGGTGAACAAGGACTTAAGGAAAGATGTCTATACTTGCCAATTCTGAAGGCTTCTGGTCCAGTCACATAAACGGCTCCGGAAGCCAGATTCAGTGTGGAGAAGGGACAGCTGACAACAGATGCCCCATAGTAAGCCTATGGGTGAGGTCACCACATAGGCACCCTAGCCGTTGTTGACAATCTGTCCTCTTTACTGAATCCAGCCGCTGGAGAGATCATTTGACACTCAGAATAGGTAAGTATGGACATTTTTCCTTTACAGGCTAGTTAGAATAGGGCATAAAATGGGGGTAGGTACAGGTTTAAGTATACTTAGTATCTGGTTGAACTTTGTTTGCACCCTACTTTAATTACCTTCCACCTTATACGCTGCTATTCCCATCTAAATCCTTCCTACATTGCTGCAAATAGAATGAATTAAATGAGTTCTATGCTCAAAGCATACACTCTAATTTTATTTTAGAGCAGCAGTGACCGGTCGTTATTACTGGACATTCCTGCCCAGAGGCAAAGTACAGGAAATGTTTCATAATTGATCACTGCACCAATCTGGAGGAAATACACAAAGCATGTAAAGTTTAAAGAGAATGCACTCATTGACAATATTTATGCAACACAGATTTCAGTTTTAATTATAAAGTAGACAGATGATCTGTGCGTTTCAACATCTAGTTTTCAAGTAAACTACCTTTGGTTCAGAAATGAGACATCCCTGCATGTAGAAATCATATCAACACAGTTGTAAAATATACATCAGTACATGAGTTTATGATCTGCTTTTATTTTTTTTTTACAGAAATAACTTGACCGTAATTGATGTAATCACAGTGAAAGGACAAGGAGCAAATGAAAATATTAAAATTGGTGGAAAAGCCCCAGGTCCTGGGAGCCCCTTGAGGTTTAAAATTACAGAAGGCTTCCTGAAAGACTGCTCTGACAGTAAGATTGACTAATTTGTTGCCTTTATTAAAAATGCACTATTTTCCAAACGAACACTCCGGAGGGGGGCCCGAGAAGAGGAGGATTGGGTCTGCTCTGTGCAAAACCACCTGGTGGGCTCCCTGATGGCCAGTGTGAGCTCTCTGGTGGTCCCTGGGTAGGCTCCATGGTGGTCCTGGGTGGCAATCCTTAGGGGGGCTGCACGGAAACAATCAGCGCAGGCCCCCCTGTCAGGAGAGCCACCAATTGGCTCTCATCTATTCGCGCAAAGTGACACTAATGTAGTTAATGCCAGTTCAATAAAGACATTTTTTTTTTATTTTCGTCTAGTATTTGAGTA
>BLSH010488601.1:637617-648170 GCA_018402905.1 Glandirana rugosa | reverse complement strand
CCAAAGGTTCAGGTCCAGTAGAAATCATTGTATGATACTCCTCTGTCTACTCCCCAGTCGATGGTATGGTCTGTCGGCGTCGCTATGGTAGCTGACCCCTCATCTGTCTCCTCATAGTATGTTACTAAAGATGACCTGGACTTGGAAACCAGGATTGCTGGTATGATTGCTTCTATCACACAGGGTGAGAAGGGCGACAGGTCTCTTTCCCCTAACCCTCCGATTCTGGAGCGAGAATGGGTTGATGAGGGAGAGGAGGTAGCTGCAGGGGATATGGCCGATTCTTTTGCAGACACTTCTGCTTCAGAGAATCCTGAGCCAGAAGAATCCCCCAAGGACACCTGCCTCTCAATCTGAGGCTCCTGATCCAGGCACTTACACATAAGGTACGTGCAGCATTCTGGTACCTCCAGCTGAGAGTCCTGGGGATGTGTATTCCTTCCTTGGGTCATTAAAATACAAGGTGTGCAGGGATTTGTTCTCTCCTTGAGAGGGTGATATATGCTGACGGGGTGCACCCCAGACAGATTGTTTGTTCCTTCTAATCTTTCCTATGCAGGAAAGCTTTTTGGAAGGGGGGAGTACCAGCTGTCCATGCAGCAGTCACATCCCTAAGTTAATCCCTGGCCTGTCCTGTTGATAATGCCCAGGTGTTTAAGACCCTGCAGATAAAAGGCTGAAGTCCTTATTAAAGGCTTCTTTTTCCTTGGCTGGGCATCAGAGCTTTATTTATTTAGGTTTACTGTTCTGAAGCAGCATAGAGGCCGCATTGGATGCATATGTGCCTTGCTCATCCTGCCTGAGCCGGTTACAGTTAAACAGGGGCATGCATGCAAACTGACTTAAACGCATGGTTGCTAAAAAAGCACGTCTGCCTAAATGAATGTTTGCAGGAGCACGTGTTTGCCTAAACGCTTGATTGCTTAAAAACACTGTTGTCAAAACATGGTTGTTAAAACACACGTGGGCTAAAACACAAAGTTGCAAAGTGACACATGTCGCATGTGGACTTGTGTCTCATGTGGAATTGTGTCGCTTAGCAACGTATCGCATGGAGATATGACGCTTGGAGACATGTTGCTTGGAGACTGGGGTCGCATTGAGACTCGTGTCTGCATGGACGCCTTTTTCGGCATAGGTGTCTGCATAGGTCGCATGAGGCATAGCGCACATGACGCAGAGACACCTGATGCCTTGAATGCGTGTTGTGCATAAACAGATGCATGCTTACTTGCATAGGCACGTTTTGCATAAACACATGACTGCTTGCTTACTACTCAAACCTATTACGGTCCAGAGACAAAGCAGATAGGTAAGGCCTATTCTAGATGTCTAGGTCCTAAACCAATTTCTTGCAGTACGGCCGTTCCACATTGAGTCAATCTGCTCAATAATTGCCTCGCTCCAGGAATGAGATTTTTGGCATCAATAGATATCAAGGATGCATATTTGCCTGCACCAAATTTGCTACCTCTTCTGAGGTTTTTTTTTTTTTTTTTTTTTTGCGTTTTTTCGATAGAAGGGCGCTACCAGTTCTGGCTCTGCCATTCAGGATCGCAGTAGCTCCCTGAATCTTCATAAGGTTTCTAGCTCCAGTGATGGGCCTTATAGGGTCATGGGGGGGGCCCAATAATGGGATGCCTGGACAACCTCTTGCTCAGAAATCCGTCTCCGTGCAGACTCGGGCAGAAGGTGACCCTAACAATCCTGGGAGACAGGGGTTGGGTCATATATGTAGGGTATCCCTTACTAGACCCAGTTCAGTCTCTGGAATATCTAGATCTATAGCTAGATATAGTCCAGGCAAGGATACTCTCACCGCTGAGAGGATCAGCGACCTCAAGGCTCTGGTAGCCAGGTGAAGATGATGAGACACTCTTCAGTTGTCCTCTGTGTGAGGACGGTAGCCTCTTTCGAGGCAGTTCCTTATGCACAGTATCACTCCAGGGTGCTTCAGCGCAACATCCTGGCAGAGTGGAACAGACAATTGCAGACTTCAGATTCCTGCATATCCTTATCTCCCAGGGCTCAATGGAGTCTTGTCTGGTGGTTAGTAAACCAGAATCTGTCTCAAGGCAGATCTTTTCTTCCAGTATCTTGGAAGATTATGACCACAGATGCCAGTCTTATAGGCTGGGGCATGGTCATGGGGGACTCCACAGTCCAGGGGAGATGGTTCTTGGTGGAGCAGAGATTGCCCATAAACCTTCTAGAGCTACGAGCTATTCGGCTAGCTTTGAGGGATTGGACATCCAGGTTGCAGGGCTACCTGATAAGGGTACAGGCCGACAAGACCACGGCAGTAGCAACTTTGCAAGAGTCTCTGCAGTTTACATCCCAGGCGTGGGATAATTGGAAGGCGGACTTTTCAGCCGCCGACAGATACACCCGGGAGAGTGGTCACTACAGCCCGAAGTGTTAAGGGAAATTTGCCTGCACTGGGGGATGCCATAGGTTGATCTACTGGCATCCCTATTCAACAACAAAGTCCAGCTGTTTGTGTCTCGAGCAGGGTATTCTTGTGCTATAGGAGTAGGGGCTCTGGTGATTCCATGAGCTCAGTTCTCCTTGATTTATGCCTTTCCCCCAATCTCTCTGCTACAGCATCCCTTGCGCAAAGTTCGGGAGGAGGCGGCGACAGTCATTCTGGTGGCGCCAAATTGGGCCAGGAGGCCTTGCTACCCAGAGATATGAGGTTAATGGCGGACGGGCATTGGCAGCTTCTGGTCCGGTCCGATCCGATCTGCTCTCTCAGGGTCCTATATTACACCCGAATTCATGTGCGCTAAGCTGATGGCATGGCGATTGAAGCCACGGTATTGAGAGATCCTGGGGTTTTTTGGGCCCTGTGTTATCTACAATGGTAAACGCTAAAAATCTAGTCACCAGGTAGATTATCACAGGGTCTGGAAGGCTCACATTGCGTGGTGTGAGGCCAGAAAATGGCAACCCCGCAAGTATGTGATTGGTAAAATGCTAGCCTTTCTTCAAGCAGGAGTAGACTTGAAGCTGGTTTTGACTACAATCAAAGGACAGGTTTCTGCCTTATCCATATGTTTTCGGAAACTTTTGACTTCTGGCTCCTTGATCAGGACCTTTCTTCAAGGGGTAACTCATCTGTTACCACCTGTTAGATTTCCTCCCTGTCCATGGGAATGAATCTGGTTTTATCAAAGGGCAAGTCCTCTGCCTTGTCCATATATCTCCAGAGTCCTTGGCTTCTCACTCCTTGATCAGGACTTGTCTACAAGGGGTAACTTAGCTGTTACCTCCAGTTAGATTGCCTCCCTGTCAAGGGGATTTCAATTTGGTCTTTTAACTAGGAAACTATTCTCTCTTTGCCATCACTCCAGCCAGAGGGGTCTCGTGGTTGGCAGCTCTTTCTTGTAAAGAGCCAGACTTGAGAATGCACCAGGATAAGGTGGTGTTACGGCCTCTTCCACCCTTCCTACCGAAGGTAGTGTCGGCCTTTCTTCTCAATGAAGAATAATATGTTACCTTCTTTTTATTCTCAGCCCCCCTCACCGGAGGAGAGACCATTGCACTCTCTACAGGTGGTGCATGCTGTTAAGATCTACCTGAAGGGATCTCTAGACATCAGTAGGACTGATGCCTTTTTTTGTTGCCTGAAGGCCCTAGGTAGGGTTGGGTGGCATCCAAGGCAGCTGTTTTCACTGTGGATTAGCCAGCTGATTACTCAAAATTTTGATTAAAGGGGGAGAGCTTCCCCATTCAGGGTGGAGCTCTTTCCACCAGGGGATGAGGACCTCCTGGGCTTCTGCCACCAGACATCGGTGACACAGATTATGAGGCCATTATATGGTCCTCAGTACATACATTCACAAGATTCTATCAGGTGGATGTTAGAACAGCTGAGATTTCTGTTTTTTTGGCCACAGCATATTAAGAGCTGTGGTTTAATTGGAGGTGTCTCCCCTCAGATATTGCTCTGGGACGTCCCAAATGTATTGAATATATAGCCTGCTCTGTGTCCCGAGATGTCCGAGAAAGAAAATTGGATTTTTTATACATACTTACCTGTAAATTCCATTTCTTTCAAAGGACATCACGGGACACAGAGGTCCCCTCCCCTCTCTGTCTTGTGGAGTTCATTGCTTGCTACTAAACTGATGTGCTCCCAATATGGGAGGGGTTATATAGGAGAGGGTACTTCCTGTTTACAGTTTAAAACACCAGTGTCCATTCACCTATAGGTGGCGTATAACCCAGATGTATAGAATATATAGCCTGCTCTGTCCCGTGATGTCCTTAGAAAGAAATATGTATAAAAAATCCAATTATTTTTCCTTAGGCTCCCAGTGTCTTGGGATCTCTGCTGGCAGATCGCTGCCTTTATTCCTTCTCACCTAGGAGTTTTGGGTATCTGGCCTAGTAGCCTCTCCTTGTTGCAGGGATTGGTGATTAAAATTTTCAGTGTCTACCAAAATTAAATGGATTTTTTTCCTTAAGGGACTATTTAATAACCGATTGAACTAGCTTCCTAATTTCTAGGCTCCTTTCACATGGTCATTGCTGCTGACTTGCAATCTGCAGTGGATCGCTTTGTCAGCAATGACTGGCCCATGCTTAGGCGATCAGGATGCTATATGCTGCCTCCTACATGCTTGTTTGAAGAGAGATGTTCTAATAGTTGCAATGTGTTTCCACCTCTATGGAACATATTCTACTTCTTGCCATCAGTATGTATGGGTCCACCTGGAAGCCATTGCTGGGTTTTAACAGGCGGCTGAGACTAATTAAAAACATGCCAGTAAGACTCGGTTCACTCCTAGGCGATCCGACTTCGGGGGCGACTTTGCTAGGCGATTTTTAAAGCGACTTGAAAGAGACTTCAGAGCTAATTTGGGCATTACAACGCGACCTGAAGCGACCTCCATGCCAGACGACTTTGCCTGTGGCCAATCGGAGAAGAGAGGGAGGGGAGTTGCCTTCAAAAATTCTTTAATTTTTCCTGGAAAGTCGCTTCAAAGACGCTTCTTTATAGACGGTGATCCGACTTGGAAGCGACTTCTATGGCCTCAAATCGCGTAGAAGTCGCTTTGAAATAGTACAGGAACCTTTTTGAGTAGCGCATATTAAGACGGCTCCATTCACTTCAGTGGGATTTCTGATGTAGGAGATTTGAGGCGACTTGGGGCAATAAAAGTCGGATCGCAAATCGCCTAGGTGTGAACTGGCCCTATAGACACTTCCTTTTGTGGCAGTTAGACCCATCTCGCTCTTGAATATCAACCTCAAGCTATTTACCAAAATCTTGGCTACCCAGTTAGCTCAGCACATACAAGATTTAGTTCACCTAGACCAGGTGGGATTTATTCCCACCAGAGAGGCAAGAGACAACACTACCAAAGTACTTAATTTTCTTCACGTAGCCACCTCCACTCATTCCCCTTGTGTTTTTCTCAGTACTGATGGCGAAAAGGCGTTTGACCGAATAAACTGGAACTTTGTTCTCGGTACTCCAACATATTGACCTGGGAGAAACTATGATCAATTGGATTTACTCCAATCCAACAGCCCAAGTTAAAGCTAATGGAGTCCTCTCTGACCCTTTCCCCATCATGAATGGAACAAGGCAGGGATGCCCACTGTCTCCCCTCCTCTTCGCTCTCTTTGGAGCCATTTCTCTGTAAAATCCGATTAAACCCAGACATTTAGGGGTTATTGGTTGGGGATGCGCAACATAAGATATCTGCATATGCGAATGACTTACTCTTCTCCTTAATAAACCAGCAATATCGCTCCCAAATCATCTTCGGGAATTTGATCTCTATAGGACACTTTCGAACCTGAAAATAAATGTCACTAAGTCAGAAGCAATGGGAGTTGCAATACCTTCTCTCCTCTTACCGACTCGAGCTTTAACGCTAAATGGACAAACTCAGTGCTAAAATACCTGGGTACATATACCCCCTTCGATATCTCCCGTACTTACAAACGAAACTTTCCGCCTTTTATTGGCTAAAACCCACACCTTTCTGGAGAGTTAGCATAAAGGCCTACACTCCTGGTTCGGCAGATTCAACCTTTTAAAAATGCGCATTTTGACAAAATGCCTCTTCCTATTCCAACCCTTGCCAATTATTCTGACTCCTAACTGTTGTAATGGCGACTTATCCCTTGTTGAGACCTCTATGCCTGGCCTGTATAAGCAGATATGATCACCGCAGACAGTTCTCATCAGATAGTGACTCACCAATTACCGATTTCTTCCATGAGCGTTTATTCATTGGAATAGCAGGTACAGCATACAACAAATGTGACAGATGGTCGAAAGATGGTAACTGCAGGTCAAAACATAGTAATGTGTCCTAGGATGCGAGTAGATTGAGTGAGGCCTTCTAGCGTGTGGCCATATTCTTTACCTCATGAGAGAGAGGACACAGGAAGAGGAAATAGAATAGCAGAGTGCACCCGGAACAGGAAGTTACAGAGTAGAGTGAACTAGGAAGAGGAAATAGCTCACAGAGGATGGGAGGTACACACTTAGAAAATACAATAGAAAGGTGTAATATCCAAAAGAACCACAAGATGGCATTGTAATAACCAACTATAAAAACATTACTATAGCTGCATATTTATGTTACATGGAAATCATGTAACAGAACACCAATTAAGATACCTTCTTATTTTAAACAAGTCCAGTCTCTCTTCACCCACTTTGTTTGGGGCTCATAAAAAACCTTGCCTCTCCCACCTCCAATTGTTTCTCCCTAAACTACATGGTAGCCTAGCACTTCCTGATGTCCGGAAGTACTACCAGGCGATTCACCTGGGTAGGGTTATTGATTGGCGACGTCATTCTTGCTCTAAACTTTTTTGCACAAGTGGAGCAGGCTATGATACATTGCCCCCGGAGTTAAAATCGCACCCTTAGGCACCACGCTCCTAATCAGTTCCCAGGCCTCCATGAAGGCTTCTCTTACAACATGAGAATCCCCTTTATACCAGATCTTGGGGAACCCACAATTTCCTCCTGGCCTTCAATCTTCTGAGTTCAAAACCCTACGCCACTCGAGTTGCAACCAAGTCTCCAAATTCCCAGTAGCGGGAAGGTGGCCTTCCATAGCAGCGTTGATGAGCAACTCGGGCCCCTTCCAGCTCCCATTCTGGAATGTGCTCCAATTGCACCACTTCCTAAACTCACTCCAAAACCCCCAGGGATTTAGCCATCAACTGACAACCTTTGAAGAGTACTGCTCAGATATAGGAACTGTAACCCAAGTTCTTTATAAAACATATACTTTACTGAACACTTCTTCTGACCACCACACCTGCCCTGTATAGCAAAATGTGAAACCGATCTGGATCACACTTTCACAGTGGGCCAAAAACACAACATTATTACATTTTCCCTCAAATCGTCAATATGTACAAAAATACAAGCGACTAACTTCAAAGTGCTGACCAGATGGTATCTTACCCCTCTTAGGTTACATAAGTGCTACACGGAAACCTTAGACCGTTGCTGACGATGCCAGGAGAGCCAAGAAGCGATCCTCCATATATTTTGGTCCTACCCCAGGTTGACAAATTTCTTCTTGCTGCATAATTCAAATATCCCTACTAAAACATATAAAAAGTCCATTGTATATCACCTATTAAATGCCGCCAAGTCCTGTATCCCTCTTAACTGGAAACAACAACACCCACCAACCATAGCGAGCTGGCAGCAAAAAGTGGAGGATATAAATAAGATGGAAGACTTGATTCTTACAGTGCAACATAAATGTGAGAAATATACTAAGATGTGGGGGCTTTGGAATCAGTTTGTTCTTTCTGATGAGGGAAAGGCCCTTTTTGCATCATGGGTGTTACGACAGGTTAAATTGGCTAATTGCCTTTGCTGTTCTGCACCATTGTCACTCAATGCTTCCTCCCTTCCTGACTTCTCACTTTCTTTTTTCCAGAAATAAAACCCAAGGAACCAAATTTCACTATGAGAAAAACATTCAAGGTTGAGAACACAGGGCAGCTTCAGGTCATAATCAAAAGCATGGAAATCAGTGGATATGCATGCGAAGGATATGGATTCAAGATTGTTAATTGTCAGGAGTTTGCACTAGGCCCCAATGCCTCTAAAGAAATTGTCATATTGTAAGTGTGATGAATGGTGCGCTTTTCCAATAAGAAATGTATTCTGCTCTCTGGGCTTTCATATGTGAAGGGATAAAAGTTGGCATAGACACTTGAGGTCTGTTGGAGATGCAAACACAATTTGACCACGCATGTCAGCCAGCACTTTCCTAGATGTGAACAGTCAAATCAGCCACCGTTATACAGTATTTATATCTTACCGTTTTATTTATAGTCTTCTGTTGTTTTTTTGTTTTTTACTAGGGAATAATATTTTTTGAGTTTTCTTCCCTTTGTGAAGTAACATTGCCATTTACACTGAAGGTCTTATAGATAAACACTGCAATCATTTGTGAAAGTTGATCTTAAGGCCTCATATACACAGGCGGTATGCAAAAATGAGCTGTAACGTCAGTACCGACGCCAGGAAAAAAAATCAGCGTCAAAAATGCGATTTCATCAGCGTTTTGCATTGGCGTTAATGCTCGTTATTGAGCGTCAGCACTAAGTCACGTTTTGTTTTAAAAGACATCCCTCTGATGTTTTTGACATTTTAACATAAAACGCCGGTTAACTTTGCTACAATGCTAATGCGCGTTATTAAGCGTTTTGCCGGCTCAGTATCAAAAACGCTATAATGCTGCAGCTTCGGAACGTGCAGGTCCTGCGTTAGCTCTACAGCTTAAGAACGCCAATGCCACTTACAGCTCAATAACGTCAATATGTATATGAGGCCATTGAATAACATGGTGTGGCGTTCTCAAGCTGTAAAAACAGCTCAAAAACGCTGTGTTAATAACACCCATGTGTATGAGGCCTAATGGTCAGACTTTGCCAACAATACCAGCTTTTTACCTGATCACTTTGTAGTTCTACAGTAGTTGGCTAGATATTGGGGTATTTGCAAATTTTAGAAGTTGTACTGCTTCCATTGTTTTGCTTATGGAAAGATCAGTGGATATGCTGTAATGTAGGTAAAGTAAAACCCCACCCAAAAATGAAAGTGGCAGTTCTGTTGGACTTAGGGCTTCTATTGGCAGGCAGATCTCATTTTAAAGTTTCTGACTTGCATCCTCTGTGTCATCTCATTTTGCAGGTTTACACCAGATTTCACCTCCTCAAGAATCATTCGCGAACTAAAGATTGTTACTACAGGAGGATCTGAATTTGTGTTTATATTAAATGCATCCCTTCCATATCATATGCTAGCGATCTGTGCAGAAGCACTTCCACGACCTAATTGGGAATTGGCTCTTTATGTTGTCATCTCAGGAATAATGAGGTACTTGTATTTCTCTGTTCTATTCTAAGGCCCCATTCACACCCGAGCGTTTTGTAGCTTGAAGCTACAAAACGCTTGAGGGGAAAAAAAAAAATCAATGATTCTCTATGAAGTCTGTTCACATCTCCACTCAAAAACACCTGAAGCCAAACGCCTGAAGCTCAAAGTTTTGGAAGTATTTTTGTAGCTTGATTTGCGCGTTTTTCTACTTTTATTTTGGTGACCTTTTGACCTGTACAAAATTGCGGTAAAAATCTCTGCAAAAAAAAGCGTGCATTTCTGCCTGAAAACGCTACACCTAGGTGTGAATGCAGCCTAAGAGATTGCCGATAGTGCTTACTGTAGTTTTGTAGGCTGTTTTAACAATTTTTATTCTAAATAACTGCTGTATACAAAGTTCTTAGTTTTACTAAACCCCAGGACCCTGCATGCCCTATATCTGGTCTCCAACAGTACACAGAACATGGAAGTGCAATTATTTTTAGTAAATATAAACTGCTAAATACCTTTTTTCATCAGCAGTATATAGCTATCTTGTGACTTCTATCAGTGTGTGGTTAAAGCTTGTAGGAGGAGTGTTCATTCTACTCAGTCTACTCACTGTCCTATGAGGCTGCAGGACGCCCTGCCCTCTGTCTGGACAGTGCTGATTGGCCCTGTGCTGATCACATGCACCCTCACAAGAAAAAAAAAAAAGGACTCTAGCAATACACACTAAACTGAGAACATGCATATTGTCCCCAAGGCTCTGTACTGCCAGAAGATAGATTAGAGAATGTGAAGAAGGGGAGGATCAGAGAAGACAGGATCAAACAGACATTTTACACAATGAGCAGGATTAACCCCTTAGGCTCCACAATGAGTATAACAAGCATGCTTTACTGCATATGCAGACTGATTTTACTGTTGTGGGTTTAGTAACACTTTAAGTATATATTTAATGAAGGATTAGATCAGCCGTTTTCAACCAGGGTGCCTTCAGGTGTATTCAGGGGCGCCTTGGCAAAATACCTAGAAATTGCCCAAAAACTATATGCAAGTCAGTGGGTAGATCAAGCCTGCCGATTAGTTTGACAAAGCCAGGTTTTCATTGTGCACCATTGCAACCTTCTTGCCGCCAATATGTCATCAGTTGATAAGGAGCATGTCAGGCACCTGCACAGCTTCCTTGTTT
>BLSH010488601.1:580270-591028 GCA_018402905.1 Glandirana rugosa | reverse complement strand
TATGGGATCCCCCCCCCCCCCCCTCCTCTTTCATTGGTTGAACTAGATGAACTTTTTTCAACTAGACTAACTATGTAAGAAGTCTGTATCGGGAGCTCCAGATGAAGTGGATAATGTCCAGGAAGCGTGTCAAGGCTTTTTTATGGCTTTGTATTTTACTATGATACACGATATGTCATGTGTTTTAAAAAATATGAATCAATAAAAAAATTTTTTAATAGAAAATGAATGGTGTGCCTCCAAAAGTCCCATGCCAATACCATAGTGTCATTTTAACAATATTCAATGTGGTTTTGTTAAGGCTCCTTTCACACGGGCGGACCGATGAGGACCATCCATTGCCCTCGGATGTGAATGGACTGCCTGTCCGTTGACACCTAGTCCGATATTTTTTTTTTTTTTTTTTTTTTTTTTTTTTTTATAGCCTGATCCACAGTTGCCTGTCCGTCAGGTAAGTGTAGGCTCCCGTTACCTACCTTTTTTTTTTTTTTTTTTTTTTTTTTTTTTTTCCGCCAAAACCAGACAGATTGGAAGAATCAGTTCCCTGTTCCTCTGGTAGATTGGATCAGATGACAGTTGGGTGACAGGTGGTCCGTTTACATCTGACCGCCCATAGAGGGTAGGGGACTATGTGTGCGCTCTGCATAAGTGGAGCGAACATGTCATCTACCTGCTCAATGGTGATCAGCGGACAGATTCCTGGCGGAGTCACCCCATGTGAAAGGGGCCTTGTAGGTTGTAATTTAGGCATGTCCAAGCATTCTCCTTAGCAGGCTGTACATTAAGGCCTCATACACACGGACGTTTTTTGACGCTGGCGTTTTTTGCAGCTCTCCATGTAAGTCAGTGGTCGCATAGAAACGTCTGCGTTTTTGAGCTATAGATGGCGTCGGCGTCAGTGAGCTGAAAGTAAAACCCATGGCCATCGCGTTCTGAGGCTGTAACGTTTTGGCATTTTTTTACGCCGACGCCGCAAAATGCCAACTAATATTGTACCGGCGTTTTTTGACGCCGACCTTTTTGGGTTGAAAAATAGCAGAGGGATGATTTTTTTTAAAAACGCCTATTGACGCCGACGCTCACTAACGCCGATGCATAACGCCGCAAAACGACGTTTTGTTTATTTTTTAAGAAACGTCTGTGTGTATGAGGCCTTAAAAGTACCTGTTGTAAAACTAAAGCCTTACAAAAATTCTTGTTTATACTGAAGTATTTTAAAGCCCACTTAAAGAGCTGCCAGGAGCCAGCGTGAAGGGGTTAAAACACCCACTTGTGCCAATGGAAAAATAAAAACATTTTCTTATTACTGGCAAAGTGCACCTGTTCCTTATACAGCTAATTAGACTGATGTGTTTTTTCTATTATTAGATCTATGGCTTGTGTAGCGTTAATGCAGTGAGGCAGAATAGCTTCTCAATCACATAAATGCTATCATTTGCTCTCACAGCAGTCGTTGTGTTCAGGAGCCCATTTGCTTACTCCCAATCAGAAGTCGTGAGTGTAGTGATGCACACCCCCAGACCACCATGGCCCCATATGTGCCATGGCTGGGTGTAATGCCCACTCCACATCTAAAACTACATATGTGTTATGTGGTCAGGAAAATGTTAATCAGGCAGGACTGATGTTTTTAAAAAAAATCACAAATGGTGATCTATGTATGCAATATAATTATTATTCAGACATGCCTGTATAGCTCATGATTTCTGACATTAGAACCAAAATAATCAAATTATGCTATATTTTGTGTCCTGTAATACTTGCCAGTTTTGTCACTCCCAAGGTACTTGTGTGCTTTTTCCATGTATGCTCATGTACGTTATGCATCCACTATGATTCCACCTCATTTTTTGAAAAGGGGAGATGAGATTAAATTTAAACACACACGAGTAGAACATTGCATGGTGTGCTAACAATAACAAAGGATCTTTCCTTTCAGTGATTTAAGAAACGCCTCCACTGTCACCAAACACAAGCTGACTAAAGCAGCTTCTTTACCTGGGAGGAATGGCAATCCAACATTTGCTGCTGTTGCTGCTGGATATGACAAGAACCCAGGTAATATGCCACATTTTAGCTATACAGCCATGAATACTTTGCCTTCATCTTCCATCAAGATGATCTGTTTACAGTTTTTTTTTTTCTCTGCCAAAACAGGTGGCAGCGGATTAGCCAAATCAACTGTTGCTAGAAGTGACATCTCTAACAGCATCAGCATGTTACAAAGTGCATCCATTGATAGTGATAACTCTGACAGGTAGGATAAGTTATGTACTGCGTTAGCCCATAAATGGCTGTCCTAACCTATTCTAAGGATTGCTTTAATTGAAAATCAAAAATAAGGGAATCTATTGTATAGCCATTTTCTCTTTCGTTCATTGACGGAAGCAGCCTCTTATCCATGACATGTGGGTTATGCACCTTTCACTAGGGGTGGACTTGGCAGAGCGTAGTTCAGCTAAAAACAGCTACAGCCCCTCCCAGGGGGGAGTCCTCACTTGGTATAACCCCTCCTGCCCTGCTAAGCAACTCAGTTTTTTCTGCCTAGTGCAAGGAGTAGGACCTGGCTCCCTGCTGGGACCTGCGGTTCCCTGTTTTTTTTTTTGTTTTTGTTTTTTCTTTCTCAAGATTTCTGATAAATGCAATCAAGTAGCCAGCTGGATGACAGGCTGGATATCCTAGATCCAGGTAGTCTCCCCAGCTCGGCCGACGGATGCGAGCCGACCTTTAGCTGCACACGGGGTCGGCCGCGCAGGGCCTCGTTCTGTGCAAGGCGGCCAGCAGGTTAAACGTCCCGCCAGCGCACTTAGGACCGGGCTCGTGTCGCGTGGCAGGCAGCTCCTCCCGAACTGGCGCGGTGTCTACCCGCTACGCCCGTCCAGAGTGGTGAGTATGCTTCCCCCTTCGGGTGTGTGGGGGGCAGGCAGGGGGTGCCCCTCCGGGGTGTTGGTGGCCTGATCTTCTCCTACCCCTTCTTGCTCTCCCCCCCGCCTGACCTCCGGGGCTGTTGCTCTCCCTTGCTGGCTGTGCTTCCCCCTGGGTGCGCTGACAGTGCGGCGGCTCCGGCCACCATTTTACGATAGCCGACTGTATGCTCGGCCTCTAGTGCACACGGCGGCCATGTTGGCATGGTCCACCGTGTGCTGGCCTGTGATTTGCTGGCTTGGTGGGCGGTCCTGGGTGTCTTGGTGCCGTGCCGTCCGGAGCGCTTCATACACAGGGGGGACTTGGAGCAGCAGCAGGGTGACACAGGCAGCTATCAGCAGCTTCGGCTTCAGCACCTCCTGGGGTCGGTGTGGGCGCGGTGGTGAGTCCTCCTGGGTGCCTCTGGGACCCTAGTGCGTCAACTTGTGGGGTATTGTGGGGCGCCTGGTCCAATCTGCGACCTTCGGGTGTTCTGGGGTGCGGCGCAATGGCGACTGAAGCGGGTGCTTCCCAGTCAGAGGTCTCCGGGGGGCGCAGGGAGCGCTGGGACCTGTGGTTCCGCTGAATAGGTTAACGGCAATACTGGATGAATTTTTCTCCCGGGTGGAGCTGCTCTGTGACCGTTGGGTGGCGAGGAAACGGCCACCCCCTGCCCCGTCCTCTGGGGAGGACTCGGAACAGGAGGGGGGCTCCGCTGTGACGGGGACCCTCTTGGATCTGTTGGCAAGCTCGGAGACCTCTCTGATGAGGAGGATGAGCCCTCGGGGGCCACCACGGCTCTTGAACGGCTCTGGTGGGTTCTTTGGTCTCAGCGGTCCGTGAGACGCTGAAACTGGGGCTGGCTGCGGCACAGGAGGCGGCGTACGCTTTTAGGTCGCATAGGCAGGCCCTGGCTCCTAAGGCGTTTCCTTATTTGCCGTATTTTGATCAGTTTGCTTACAAGGAATGGCAACAACCTCAGGGTTCCTTCGACATGCCTAAGCGTTTTTATGTGCATTATCCCTTTGAGGATACCCTGTTGCAGAAGTGGACCCACCGGTGGCCGGTCTGAACAAGGCAAACACCATTCTGATGGAGGGATCTCCATCTTTTAAGGACCCGGCCGATAGGAGGACCGAGGCGGTGCGATGTTCCTGGTGGCAGGGTCGGCCATGCGACCGGCGCTGGCGGCCCAGGCGCTTACGGAATGGCCAGCCATCGTGCACGGGGCTTTGGAAGATCTCCAGGCCCCTCCGGAACCTGTGCAGATGGCGGACCAGCTGATCCAGGGTCTTGGGTACCTATGTGATGCGGCCCTCGACATGGTCCCCATGCTGTCGAAACTGTTTATGTTCGCAGTCACTATTAGACGTCTGCAGTGGCTTAGATGCTGGTCGGGAGACCAGGCGTCAAAGAAGGGCCTGATGGACCTGCCCTTCCAGGACGGCCGGCTTTTTGGGGATTCCCTGGATGAGATCATTAAGGATTACACCAGGGGGAAGTGTACGTTCCTCCAGGAACCTCGGAGGGGTAAGGAGCCCCGGCGCAGGACGGGCCCCTCCTTCCCTACTCAGAAGAGTTTTTTTTGTGCGCCCTGCGCATCAAGCAAGGTCTCTCAGCCCGCAAAGGCCCCCATGGGGGGTCAGAAGTGTCCCTGGCAGCGCAAGGCCGAGAAGGCGGAGGAGAAGTCCTCCTCCGCATGATGGGTCGCCCCGCCTGTTTTTCGGGTGGGGGACGGCTCTTGCGGTTTGCGGACTGGCGGACCTTTCGGATCTCTGGGTGCGCGAGGTGGTTTCGTCCGGGTACAAAATAGTTCCGTACCCAGCCCCCGGACAGGTTCTTTGCCTCCAATCTGAGGCTCCCCCCGGGACGACGGCAGGCCCTGTTCGGGGCCGTGCAAGTCCTGCTCCGTCAGGGGGTAATCGTTCCGGTTCCCTCTGCGGAACGATTCCATGGTTTTTACTCAAACCTCTTTGTGGTCCCGAAAAAGGATGGGGTCAGGCCTGTCTTGGACCTGAAGGCGCGCAACCTCTTTGTGAGGGTGCTGAAATTCAGAATGGAGTCTGTCCGTTCTGTGGTGGCGGCGCTTCGTCAGGGAGACTTCCTGGCCTCCTTGGACATCAAGGACACGTATCTGCAACTGCCCATCTGGGTGGGTCAAAAGCGTTTTCTGAGCTTTGTGGTGGGGGATCTCCACTACCAGTTTGTGGCCCTTCCATTCGGTCTGGCTTCCGCTCCGCGGGTCTTCACCAAGCTCTTGGCTCCAGTGCAGGCCTTACTGCAGCAGAGGGGCATAGCGGTGTTGGCCTATCTAGACTACCTTCTCCTGCAGGCGGAGTCGGCCTCAGTCTTGAGGGACAATGTGGCCATCACCCTCAGTTCCCGACTCCGTCGCGCCGATTGGAATATCTGGGCTTGGTTCTGGACACTGAGCAGGCAAAGCTGTTTCTCCCTTCTGCCAAGTTGCTGACGCTCCAAGTGGCGGTGCGGGCCCTGCTGTCCCAGCGATGGTCCTCCCTAAGGTTTTGCATGAGGATGTTGGGGCTGATGGTGTCCACCTTCGAGGCGGTTCCATATGCCCAGAGTCACACCCGGTCCCTGCAGAGGGCAATTCTACTGCGGTGGGATAAGTCTCCGTTATCTCTGGATCAGGTTGGATCGCTGGACCCGAGTCTCCCTCGCCTGGTGGCTGTGGGCCCCCACCCTGGGGCTGGGGAAGTCGTTCCTCCCTGTGGAATGGACGGTGGTCACGACGGACGCCAGCCTCTCCGGCTGGGGAGGGGTCTTGGGGCTGTTGTCGACCCAGGGTTGATGGACCCCGGAGGAGTCCCGTCTCCCGATCAATGTGCTGGATCTTCGAGCAATCGGGCTTTGCCTTGCCCACTGGTCGGGGAGGGTGCACGGTCGGCCTATTCGAGTCCAGTCAGACAACGCCACGGCTATGGCTTACGTGAACTGTCAGGGCGGAACGAGAAGCTCGGCAGCGGCGTCGGAAGTGGCCCACATTCTGAGGTGGGCAGAACTTCACATTCCGGCTATCTCCGCCGTTTACATTCCGGGAGTCGAAAATTGGCAGGCGGACTACCTCAGTCGCCAGAGGCTGGATCAGGCAGCGTGGTCCCTGCACCCGGAAGTATTCCGCCAGATTTGCCAAAAGTGGGGCACGCCAGACATTGACCTACTAGCGTCCTGGCTCAATCAAAAGGTACAGGCCTTCGTGAGTAGAGCAAGGGATCCGTTGGCAGACGCTGCGGACGCCCTCGTGGTTTCGGTACCGGCTTCTTTATGCCTTTCCTCCTCTCCTGCTGCTTCCACGTCTGTTGTGCAGGATAGTGGCAGAGGGGATCTTAACCATTCTGGTAGCGCCGGATTGACCTCGGCGTCCTTGGTACGCCGAAGTGGTGCGGATGGTGGTGGACATTCCCTCCCGCTTCACGAAGATCTGCTGTCACAGTACTCTATCTTGCACCCTGCTTTACCGTCGCTGGCTTTAACGGCCTGGCTATTGAATCCCAGGTGTTACGGAATAGGGGAGTCTCTGATTCAGTGATCCCCACTATGCTCAGGGCACGCAAGTCCACTTCGCGCAAGATCTACCACCGCACCTGGAAGGTTTATATTGCCTGGTGCGAGGCAGGGAGTGGAACCTCCGTTCCTTCTCAGTGGCTCGGGTGCTAGCCTTCCTTCAGCAAGGCCTGGATCACAAGTTGGCGTTGAGCACGCTCTAGGGACAGGTTTCTGCCCTGGCGATTTCTTTTCCAGTGTCCGTTGGCGACGCATTCATTGATTTGTACCTTTGTTCAGGGGGTTCGTCATGTCGCTCCCCAGGTACGGTCGCCTTTGGCGCCATGGGATCTTAATTTGGTCCTCTCTGTGCTTCAGAAGCCGCCTTTCGAAAACATCAGGGAAATTTCCCTGCAGCTGCTTTCGCAGAAAGTGGCTTTCCTGTTGGCGATTACATCCACCAGGCGGGTGTCTGAGCTGGTGGTTCTGTCCTGTAGGTCTCCGTACTTGGTCCTACATAGGGACAAGGCGGTCTTGCGCCCTTCTCCTTCTTTCTTACCGAAGGTGGTCTCTGCTTTTCACATGAATGAGGACATTGTCCTCCCTTCACTGTGTCCATGCCTGTCTCATCCTAAGGAGGTTGCCTTGCACTCTTTGGATGTGGTTAGGGCTCTGCGGGTGTATCTGGGGGCCACGGCCTACTTTCAGAGGTCGGAAGCACATTTTGTCGTGGTGGATGGCCCGCGCAAGGTGTTGGCGGCCTCATCGGCCACTATCTCCCGTTGGATACGTCAGATGGTGACCCGTGCGCATGCTGTTCGGGGCCAGGAGCCCCCCTTTCCTGTCATGGCTCACTCTACCAGGGCGATCAGCACTTCCTAGGCTTTCTGACATCAGGCATCGGTTTCTCAGGTGTGCAAGGTGGCTACTTGGACCTCGGTTCACACTTTTTTTCTAAGTTTTACAGAGTTGATGTCACAGCGTCCTCGGATGCTGCTTTTGGCCGCAAAGTGTTGCAGGCGGTGGTGTGAGGCGTGTCTGGCACCTCCCGGAGAACTCTTTTGTTGGGCACAGTTGTTGCGTTGCCCACCCCTCATTTTGACACTGCTTTGGGACGTCCCCACATGTCATGGATAAGAGGCTGCGTCCGTCAATGAACGAAAGAGAAAATAGGATTTTTTTCACTTACCGTAAAATCCTTTTCTCTGAGTTCATTGACGGACGCAGCACCCACCCCTCTTTGTTTGAGTTTGTACTGCTTGTTACGAACTGAGTTGCTTAGCAGGGCAGGAGGCGTTATACCAAGTGAGGACTGCCCCCTAGGAGGGGCTGTAGCTGTTTTTAGCTGAACTACGTTCTGCCTAGTCCACTCCTAGCGAAAGGTGCATAACCCACATGTCATGGATAAGAGGCTGCGTCCGTCAATGAACTCAGAGAAAAGGATTTTACGGTAGTGAAAAAAATCTTATTTTTTTTCCAATTAACCGTTTTTATTGTACATAAGAGTCATACATACACAATTGCAGAACCAGTAACAAATTATCTGCATTACGTCGGTTACAGGTGAGAAAGCGGAGTGAATCTAGTAGTTTAACTTGACAGGTATATGCCTGTGAAGGGTGTTCAGCTGAATGTTCTGAAGGTCAATAGACTAAACAACCATTATTTAATATATCTACTACTTTCCCAGCCCTTATAGTAATATTAAACAAAGGGTTTAATCCCGTTAATCCTAAATGTCATCTGGGACTTTCTCAAAATAGAAGTAATGGTAGAGTGGTTGTAGGAAGAAAAGAGTTATAGTAAGAGATATAGACAAAGGGAAGAGATAGAAAAAGAGTACTGCAATGATATGTCTCACCAGTTCCAGCCTTACGGTCACGGTGCCACAGCTCCCAGATCTCCTCATGAGCTTCCAATCTATCCTGCTTTCTGGCCAACATTCTCTCCATTAATTCAATGTCCTTCACCCTTCAGAAGTAGGCGGGGGGGTCGTTTCTTCCAGTAAAGGGCCTGTATAGCTATGCTTATATGTGACCTCCGGTTTGTGTATCAATTGTCAAAGGATTAATAAGCTTCTATGGTTGTGGAAGAATACAGTTAGTGTTACTAAACCCATAACCGTAAAATCTGTCAGTATGTGTAGCATAGCATGCTTGTTATACTCGCTGTGGAAAGGTTGATCCTCTGCATTGTGTAAAAAGGCTCTTTGATCCCGTATGGACAGATCCTTCCCTCCTGCAGGATCACTCTTGGCAAAGCCAGTTAATACACAGTGAGGGTAGTAAAGCTGCACATGCTCAGTTTAGTCTCTCTTGCTGGAGAGAACATTTCCTTGTTCTCAGAGCTAGCCAGGTCACATGATCTTGATATCGCACATGTGAGCGTGTATACAGGCTATAGTGGAAATCTCCTCCTACCTGAATGCTCTGCACTAGGCACACCCTGCAGTTTATCATGTGCCTGTGGTATACAGATCAGCCTAAAAGTTATATAGTGGCAGTATCTTACTGTAAAAAAGGATTTATAAGCTGTGGGCACTGTGGTGGGGGGGTGCATGTTTTTCATATTACTGGTTTTAGGAACACTTTAATATCTCTAAATAATTTAATTTGTCTGTTTAGTGGGTCTGAGAAAAGATTTTGTGGTCCCCTGTGCTGCTTGGTTCTTTTTGATTTCACTGCTGCACTGAAATAAGTAAATGCAGAATCTGGTTGGTTGCTATGGGCAAAACCATGTCTGAAATAGTTTCCTATTTTATCTAAATGTGCTTAACTTTTATCATATGCCTATTTTACTTCCAGCTCTGGTTTGTGGAGTCCAATCAGCAGTCCCGACTATTCATTTTCTGCCTTTGGAACTAGCAATACTTTCAATTTAACAGGAGGTCAGTACTTTTCCATACAACAGAATATGTAGTAATTATTCACGTTTAAAGCCGTAGTAAAGTCTGGAGAAAAAAATAAACATTTCCCCCTGCAAGTTAGGGGCATAATGTGCTAGTATGCAAACTAAGCCCTCCAGCTGTGCACTGTCACTGCAGACAGGTCTTCGATCTTCACCTGGTCTTCCTTCCGAGTTTGCGGGCTCTGGCCATTTGAATGGCAGAGCCTAGTTACATCACTCCCGTGCTTGCGCCCAGGAGCCATAGTCATGGCACAGCGTCCTGGAGGGATGATGTACTCAGTATACCCTCCCTTCAGAGCACATGTGCTGTTAACATCACCCACTCAGAGGAATAGTCAATATCTCCTAAACGGTGCATGTTTCAGAGATCTTCCTTGTACCAAAACAAGCTTTATTATAAGCTTACCTGTAGGTAAGTCATTGAGTAGCATTTACTACAGCTTTAAGAGCTATATACAAAAACAAGAGTTGCTGTTTTTAAGGTGCAGTGTATATGGCATTTGGCAAGGATGTTTCACCCCCTGGTCTTAAGAGACGAGAAGCTAGCATGTGACATTCCTGTTGCCACACCAAACTATTTTTTGTTTTGGTTAAAATGCCTTTTTAGCCTTGGCCATCTAGTTGTCTTGACCCTGGTGGTTTTGCTGAATCTGCTGTATTTATCCTGTACAATCAGGCTTTTGTAGGTTTCAAAACTGCTCTGTATATAGTGTTGTGCATGGTATTTTTCATTATTATTGTCGTCGTAAATGTTGAGTTAAAAATAGTTATGTGATATATTTAAATGTGCAGAAGGGTGCAGTTTAAAAACGGAATATACATCTCTGTATATGTGCCCTACTGTCTTGAATGCCTTCTCATGTGTGTTGCTCAGCTACTTTTGTAAATTTAATGCATGTTTTTATTGTATCCTTCTCAGAGGTTTTTGGTGCAATCTCATTGCCCCGAAGTACTTACACTCATGATCCTCAAAAGAAGTGGACAGATTTTGAGACAACATCATCCTTCTGGGATCATCATGCCACAGATTCTGTGCCGACATGGCCAACAAGCACTGGATCTCCAACCCATGTGACCTCTGTGAGTATGGGGGGTGGGTGTATTTTACTTACATCTTGATATAATCAGTTTGGTGGCTAATGCCCCGTACACACGGGACGACGATCGTACGTACGACCGTGTTGAATCGTATGTTGGCTGTTGTATGCAGCATACTGACTGCACTACACGATCGTACGGCTGGGGAAAGAACGTTCAGGTGCATGTAATTAGCATCCAGCCATTCTTGACTTTGGGCATGCGTGTTTTGCACAATACAACTTTGTTGTACCAACTGCTCTGTACACACGATACAACGGTCGTATGCGAGCCAACGACCAAGTTTTCTAGTTTGCTCATACAACTCCCTTGTACGACCGTCGTATGTTCGACTGTTCAAATCGC
>BLSH010488601.1:533156-543754 GCA_018402905.1 Glandirana rugosa | reverse complement strand
TCGGGAAGTAAACTGTTCACCCCTACAGGGTTTCGACACAGTCAGTTCTCCCCACCCATTTGTTGTTGACATGGGTTGGCTCAGGAGAGTCCTTCGCGGTCGGCGCGGATGTGGCGGCGGACGTTTTGGAACGCCGGTTTCCGTCGTAGGCGCCTACGACTTTATAGGTGAAACATTTTGATTCATTTGCACACGTGACTCCGGGTTCACCGGCGGAACGTGTGGACACTGTGGCCTCGGACCACAGACTTTCGGGTCCTTCACGATTGACGGGACCACCTTACTCGACACTGACCTTTTCCCCCATGGAACGGGGATTGTCTGTTTACCCACCCCTCTTGACTGACACAGCTTTGGGACATCCCCACTTGTCAAATGAAGGGCTGCGTCTATCAGTGAACGTAAGAGAAAAAGGGATTTTATTAAAACTTACTGCAAAATCATTTTCTCTGAGTTCACTGACAGACGCAGCACCCAGCCCTCTGTGTACGGCTTGTTATGAACTGATATGCTATACAGAGCAGGGGGGTTATATGCTGGAGTGAGGACGGCCCCCTGGGAGGGGTCAGCTTGCATTCTTTCTATTTGCCTAGTCTACTCCTGGTAGGATGTGCATAAACCCCCACTTGTCAAATGAAGGGCTGCGTCTGTCAGTGAACTCAGAGAAAAGGATTTTACGGTAAGTTTTAATAAAATCCCTTTTTATTCTCTCTGAAGAAGCGGTTAATAAGGGGATATAATAGTTACATAGTTACATAGCAAACGAGGTTGAAAAAAGACACAAGTCCATCAAGTCCAACCCATGTGTGTGTTTTTAATATCAGTATTAAAATGTATACCCCGCAATGTTGTGGTCCCTTAGGTGTGCATCTAATAGTTTTTTTTAAATTATCTAGACTTCCAGCAGAGACTACTGCTTGTGGAAGAGAATTCCACATCCTCACTGCTCTTACCGTAAAGAACCCTCTACGCTTTTTAAGTTTAAACCGAGTTACTTCCATTTTTAGTGAATGGCCACGTGTCTTTGTGTGCTTCCTTGCACGGAGTAGTTTTGTACCTACTGTGGGGTCACCAGTACAGTATTTGTACATTGAAATCATATCCCCTCTCAAGCATCTCTTCTCCAGAGAGAATAAGTTCAGTGCTTGTAATCTTTGCTCATAACTTAGGTCCTCCAATCCCTTAATAAGCTTTGTGGCCCTTCTCTGTACCCTTTCCAATACCAGGACATCCTTCCTGAGGACTGGTGCCCAGAACTGGACGGCATACTCCAGGTGCGGCCTCACCAGAGATTTATATAGTGGGAGAATTATTGATTTATCCCTGGAGTTGATCCCTTTCCTGATGCATGCCAACATTTTGTTAGCTTTGTTTGCAGCAGCTTGGCATTGCATGCCACTGCTGAGCCTGTTCTCCACCAGGACCCCTAGGTCTTTTTACATTCTAGATTCCCCCAGAGGCTCTCCCCCTAGTGAGTAGTTTTCTTTTTTGTTCTTGGTACCCAAATGCATTATCTTACATTTTTCTACGTTAAATCTCATCTGCCACTTGTCTGTCCACCCCATTAATTTATTCAGATCTTCTTGCAAGGTTTCCACATCCTGTGGAGAGTTTATTGCTCTGCTTAGCTTGGTATCATCCGCAAATATTGAGATTGAGCTCTTCAGCCCGTCCTCCAAGTCGTTTATGAATATATTGAATAGGATTGGTCCCAGGACAGAACCTTGGGGAACTCCACTTTCTGCATCAGTCCATTTTGAGTACTCCCCATTTATCACCACCCTCTGGACTCGCCCTTGTAGCCAATTTTCAATCCAGGTGCTCACCCTTTGATCCATGTTGAGGGACCTTAGTTTGTACAGTAAACGTTTATGGGGAACTGTATCAAATGCTTTCGCAAAATCCACATACACCACGTCTACAGGCCTTCCCTTATCTAGATGGAAGCTCACCTCCTCATAGAAGGTTAAGAGATTGGTTTGGCAAGAACGATCCTTCATGAACCCATGCTGATTACCACTAATGATACCATTCTCCTTACAATAATCTTGTATGTAATCCCTTATTATTCCCTCCAAGAGCTTGCCAATTATTGATGTTAAGCTAACTGGTCTGTAGTTCCCAGGAATATATCTTGGTCCTTTTTTATATATTGGTACTACATTGGCTTTCTTCCAATCAGCTGGTATCATACCAGTCAGAAAACTGCTCTTAAAGATTATGTACAAGGGTCTGGAAATAACTTGGCTAAGTTCCTTAAGGACCCTCGGGTGTAAGCTATCTGGTCCCGGTGACTTATTAGTGTTCAGTTTTTCAAGCCTATTTCTGATTTTATCCTCAGTTAGCCATGAGGGTACTTCCAGTGACGTGCCGTAAGGATCAGCATTGTAGTTCTGAATAATTGAGCCCCTTGTTTCCTTCGTGAATACTGAGGAGAAAAATGAGTTTAACACCTTTGCCATTTCTCCATCCTTTGCAACCAGATTACCTTCATCATTCTTTATGGGGCCAATATGATCTGACCTCCCTCTCTTACTGTTTATATACTTAAAGAATTTCTTGGGATTCCTTTTACTCTCCTCTGCTGTGTTTTTCATGTTCTATCTTAGCTGCTCTGATTGCACCTTTGCATTCCTTATTGCGTGTTTTATAGATATGAAAATCTGATATGGTCCCCTCAGCCTTGTATTTTTTGAAGGCCTTCTCCTTTGCTTTTATGTGTGCCTTTACGTCGACGTTAAGCCATCCTGGTCTTTGGTTAGCTCTTTTAAATGTATTCCCGTTGGGATACACTGGCTAATACCTTTGTTTAGTGTGTTCTTGAAGCACTCCCATTTTTCCTCCGCATTCATTGTTCCTAGAATTTTATCCCAGCTAATATCTTCCAGCATGGAGCGTAGTTTATGGAAGTTGGCTCTCTTAAAATTCAGCGTCTTTGTATTCCCCTTATGTTTCTTATTTGTGTAATTTATACTGAAGCTAATTGTCCTGTGATCGCTATTTCCTAGATTGCCCCTTATTTCCACATCTGTGATCAGGTCTGTGTTGTTAGTGATCAGAAGGTCTAATAATGCTTTTTCTCTTGTTGGTGCATTTACTATTTGACCCATGAAATTGTCCTGCAGGACATTTAGGAAATGGCGAGACTTAGCTGAATGTGCAGTGCCTTCCTCCCAGTCAATATCTGGGTAATTAAAATCCCCCACTTCCCATCCTAGCCGCTATTCCAAATTGCGATAGGAGGTCCGCCTCCCCCTCCTCCCTCTGATTTGGGGGCCTATAGCATATTCCCAGTATTATTTTCCCCCTGCTATCCTCCCTTTGTAGCTCTAGCCATAAGGCTTCCACTTCCTCCCCAGATCCACTACTAATGTCATCCCTCACATTTATTCTTATGTCATTTTTTATATCCAGGCATACCCCACCCCCTTTTTTGCCCACCCTGTCCCTGCGATATAGGGAATACCCCTAGATGGTAGCCAGCCAATCATGAGAGCTGTTGAACCAAGTCTCTGAAATTCCCACAAAGTCTAATTCCTCCTCGTACAGTAGTAACTCTAGTTCTCCCATCTTGTCTTCCAGACTCCTGGCATTAGTGAACAAGCCACGTAGTTTTGTCTGGACACCTACTGTTCCCCTGTTGGGTAATCCTCTTTTGCATATAGGATATGTTACGCTACTCGCCTCGGATTTAAATTCTTTATTCGGCCTATCACTCCTCCCTCCAATACTACCCTCTGAACTCTGTTCCACTCTGGTTATTTCTAAGACTGGACCCTCCCCCCGTTGCCTAGTTTAAAAGCCCCTCTAACTTTTCGGCCATCCTCATTCCCAGCTGGTCTGCACCTTCCCCATTTAGGTGCAGCCCATCCTTTCTACAGAGCTCGTAACCGATTGAGAAATCGGCCCAGTTCTCCAGGAACCCGAAACCTTCCTTTCTACACCAGCTCCTCAGCCACTTGTTGACTTCTCTAATCTCCCGCTGCCTCTCTGGTGTGGCTTGAGGTACTGGTAGTATTTCTGGAATACTACCTTGGAGGTCCTAAGCCTCAATTTTGCTCCTAGGTCCCTGAAATCTTTTTTAGGACACTCCACCTACCTCTAACTTTGTCATTGGTGCCAACATGTACCATGACAGCCGGGCCTTCCCCAGCCCCTCCCAGCAATCCGTCCACCCGATCAGTGATGTTCCGAACCTGAGCGCCCGGTAAACAGCATACTGTTCGGTGCTTCAGGTCTTTGTGACAGATTGGCCTCTCTGTGTTTCTAAGAATGGAGTCCCCTACCACCACAATCTGTCTTACCTTTCCACTGGCTTCATCCCCACCCTCGCTGGAGGAGTTACTCCCCTGGCAGCTAGGAGCGCCCCTCTGCTCCAGCGATGCTGATTCCTGGCTGGTTTCTGCAATATCACACAACAGGGTGTACCTATTGGGATGCTCCAGCCCAGGATCAGCCTCCCTGACTCTTTCCCTTCTACCCTTCCTAACTGTCACCCAACTACTTTGTTCTGGTGCCTGCACCTCTGTCTCCACCCACCTCTGTGCTGGCCCCTGCCAGCACCTGCCGAGTACGATTCCAACTTTCCTTAAGTATGGAGAGTCGTGTCAGTGTTGACAGTTGCTTCCTCAGATTCAGAACCTGGAAGCTTCCAGGGAAACAACGTTCTTGCATTTTGTACAGCAGTTTTCGCCCTCGATCTCATGATCAAGGAACGCATACATATGACAAAATGTACACCGAATCGCTTCTCCACACCTGCCGGGCATCGTACCTATTGATTTAGTGGGGACTGGAAATGATGCCCTATCCAATTAACTAACTGCTGGCTGCCTGCCTCTAATACTCACAGTACACGTGTCCTTACGGTACTCACACCACACTCCGGTACTCACAGAACACTCAGGTACTCACACTATATTACTCAGGTATTCAACCAACACTCAGGTACCCACACCCTATGCTCAGGTACTGACACTATTACACAGGTACTCCCCACTCAGGTGATCACAGAATACTCAGGTACTCCCTACTCAGGTTCTCACAGAATACTCAAGTTCTCACAGAATAACCAGGTCCTCACCACTCAGGTACTCCTAAACTACTCAGGCTCTTGCCACTCAGGTACTCCTAGAATCCTCAGGTAATTACAGAATACTCAGGCAATCACAGAATACTCAGGTAATCACAAACACTCAGGTACTCCCAGAATACCCAGGTAATCACAAATACTCAGGTACTCACAAACACTTAGGTACTCCCAGAATACTCAGGTAAACACGAATACCCAGGTACCCACGAATACTCAGTACTCACAATACCCAGGTACTCCCGAATACTCAGGTACTCACAAACACTCAGGTACCCCAGAATACCCAGGTAATCACAATACTCAGGTACTCTCAGATACTCAGGTAATCACAATACCCAGGAAAACTCAGGTACAACACCCAGGTACCCACGAACACTCAGGTACTCACAAACACTAGAATACTCAGGTAATCACGATACTCAGATACTCCCAGACACTCCCAGATACTCAGGTACTCACATATACTCAGGTACTCATAGATATTCAGGTACTCACAGATACTCAGGTACTCACCATGTATAAATACATGAATGGTCTAATTAGTGAACCTGATGCAGTGTCAATACAAAGGACCAAGGGGGCACTCTTTACGTCTGGAGATAGGTGGAAAAAAAAAAAAAAAAGATTGTTGATCGGGGGAATATCTGATTGACTTGGGGGATCAGAAAGGATTTTTTTTCCCTGCTGGAGCAAATGGGACAAAGCTCTATATATATATATATATATATATATATATATATATATATATTTGCCCTCCTCTAGGTCAACTGTAAATATAGAGTTTTATTTTTCTTATTGGTTGAACTAGGTGGACTTGTCTTTTTTCATCGTAATAAACTATGCATTTCCTCTTCACCAGACAAACCATGAAACAACTTTCTCAGGAGACTGCAGAAACCATTTTACCTAGGAAATTTGGGTCAGACCTCACATGAAATAAATGATGACCGTTGCACCTCCTTAAATTGACACAGATCAGGGGTATCTGATGTTCTACAGGGATAAATTACAGTTTCAAAAACATTGCTTTAGGGGGCATGCATTTGTGGTCTATGCAGGTGCTGGTCATATTATTAGAATATCATCAAAAAGTTGATTTATTTCACTAATTCCATTCAAAAAGTCAAACTTGTATATTATATTCATTCATTACACACAGACTGATATATTTCAAATGTTTATTTAATTTAATTTTGATGATTATAACCAACAACTAAGGAAAATCCCAAATTCAGTATCTCAGAAAATTAGAATATTACTTAAGACAAATACAAAGAACAGATTTTTAGAAATATTGGCCAACTAAAAAATATGAACATGAAAAGTATGAGCATGTACAGCACTCAATACTTAATTGGGTCTCCTTTTGCCTGAATTACTGCAGCAATGCGGCGTGGCATGGAGTCGATCAGTCTGTGGCACTGCTCAGGTGTTATGAGAGCCCAGGTTGCTCGGATAGTGGCCTTCAGATCTTCTGCATTCTTGGGTTTGGCATATCGCATCTTCCTCTTCACAATACCCCATAGATTTTTGATGGGGTTAAGGTCAGGCGAGTTTGCTGGCCAATTAAGAACAGGGATACCATGGTCCTTAAACCAAGTACTGGTAGCTTTGATGAAATCTGCATCTCCATAAAGCTGGTCAGCAGCAGGAAGCATGAAGTGCTCTAAAAATTCCCGGTATACAGCTGCGTTGACCTTGGACCTCAGAAAACACAGTGGACCAACACCAGCAGATGACATGGCACCCCAAACTATCACTGAATGTGGAAACTTTACACTGGACCTCAAGCAATGTGGATTGTGTGTCTCTCCTCTCTTCCCCCAGACTCTGGGACCCTGATTTCCAAAGCAAATGCAAAATTTACTTTCATCAGAGAACATAACTTTGGACCACTCAGCAGCAGTCCAGTCCTTTTTGTCTTTAGCCCAAGTGAGACGCTTCTGATGCTGTTTGTTGTTCAAGAGTGGCTTGACACAAAGAATGGGACAGCTGAAACCCATGTCTTGCATACGTCTGTGCGTAGTGGTTCTTGAAGCATTGACTCCAGCTGCAGTCCACTCTTTGTGAATATCCCCCACATTTTTGAATGGGTTTTGTTTCACAATCCTCTCCAGGGTGCGGTTATCCCTATTGCTTGTACACTTTTTCCTACCACATCTTTTCCTTCCCTTTGCCTCTCTATTAATGTGCTTGGACACAGAGCTCTGTGAACAGCCAGCCTCTTTTGCAATGACCTTTTTTGTCTTGCGCCCCTTGTGCAAGGTGTCAATGGTCGTCTTTTGGACAACTGTCAAGTCAGCAGTCTTCCCCATGATTGTGTAGCCTACAGAACTAGACTGAGAGACCGTTTAAAGGCCTTTGCAGGTGTTTTGAGATAATTAGCTGATCAGAGTGTGGCACCAGATGTCTTGAATATTGAACCTTTTCACAATATTCTAATTTTCTGAGATACTGAATTTGGGATTTTCCTTAGTCGTCAGTTATAATCATCAAAATTAAATGAAATAAACATTTGAAATATATCAGTCTGTGTGTAATGAATGAATATAATATACAAGTTTCACTTTTTCAATGGAATTAGTGACATAAATCAACTTTTTGATGATATCCTAATTATATGACCAGCACCTGTACATTGAAATCATGTAGTCTATAGATTGCATGTGCATCTAGTAGCTTGTTACACTGGTTCTAAATTGTTCTGCCATGCTCAACAAAATGTTAATTATATAACCAAAATATATCAGTCAAATTAGGAGATGACTGATTTGTGACTTTAAATATTTGTATACTTGACAAACCTGTTCATGGGTAATTAAAGAGGAGCAAATCTTAATGTCAGAATTGCTCAAACCCGATAAAAGCTATGTTTGTTACTTGTCAGGTTGTAGTTAAGGTTAAAAAAAGCTCATCATTCAAATGCAGTTCTACATATTTTATTGAAGAGCAGCCCATAATCGTTCTTTAAATTTTTCTAGGTTGCATTTTTTCATCAGAACAGCTTTCTTTGGTTTCTTCCACTTATCCTCAGTGTCCAGCACCAACATCCCCCTGGCATATTTGCCATAAAGCTCCACACTCACTGCACACTCTAGGTACTCTGTTACAATGCTTTCATCAATTGCTGCAGCCATGGCGTAAGAGTCATAGGAAATAAAACCATATTTCTGTTGCCACTTAGCTGTGATCTTCTTCATAAATCTGGCTTTGTCAGTGTCTTGCTCCACCCAGTTTCTAAAATACTCCTGAAAGGAAGAGAAAGGTTTGTGTTAAGCAATAAGGTTAATAATAAGTGTCAGACTAATAATAACCCATACCTCCCAACTTTTTGAGATGGGGATGAGGGACACCTACTAGCAAAAGTATGAAGGCATAGGACATGCACCCCTTAAAGGAGAATTACCCCCCCAAAAAGATTAGTTAAACCCACTAATGCTTTTTTTACCACTACTATTCCTTTATACTGGCTTTTGACATTTACAAATGCAGCAATTTAGAAATTGGATTAAAAGTTTAGCACTGAAAAACACTTAGAAAGATAAATAGTGCATTTTATATACAACTATATAAACCAGACCAAAATGAGGGACAAATGAGGAGGGACAGAGGGACATTGTTCCAAATCAGGGACAGTCCCTTGAAATCAGGGAGTGTTGGGAGCTATGATAACCAGATGTCAATTTTATTTACTCAAGTTGCTAAAACATTTCCGTGGGTTGTGTTTCTTTACCAGCACTCACAACACATTATACCAACTGCATCATTTGTGCAAACATGTTTGTACTGCTCATCCATTGAGAAGCTTGCATTTTTGGTCTATTAACATAGCTGCCCTTCAGGCACTCGACTTTCCCCATCATTTGTTTCAAGACTTTTGCTTTATGTACGCTAGCATACACATTCCCGAGCTACAGCCCTATTATGCAGCAAGAGGATAAGTAATTAAAGAAAAACAGTCTTGAGAAAATTACGTGGGTTGTAGAGTTATGACTACAGAGAATGCAAAATGAAATTGTCTTACCATTGTTAGGCTATTTTCCCGAGTGAACTCTAAGGCAGCAATAAAGATGGGACATGTAAATTCGTTTGTTACTATATAAGCAGCTTCTGGATCCAGGTAGAAGTTAAATTCAGCACATACGGTTCTGTTTCCTCTACCTAAAGCACAGACATAATCATACATTTAATTTTCACCCAACATGTCTCAGTTTGAGTTGACTTTTTATCGTGAATTCTTAAAAGGAATTCAGTTTATAATGTACAAAGCAAGGGTCTAAAATATAATTTCTCCTACGTTCACTGACAGACGCAGCTCTCCATTGACTTGTGGGTTATATGCCAATCCTATTAGGAGTTAACTAGGCAAAGAAGAAAGCAAGCTGGCCCCTCCCAGGGGGCTGTCCTCTCTTCCCATATAATCCACCTACTCTGCTCAGTACATTCGTTTTAACATGCCTAGTGCAAGGAGTTGACCTGGCTCCCTTATGGGACCTGCGGATAGAATTTTTGCTTCCGCTTTTTTATATTTTTCAAGCAAATTGAAGACTACTATCAAGAAGCCGACTGGGGCATAGCGGGTTCCTGCAAAGACCTTGTACTTTCCCCAGGACGGCCATCCGATGCGAGCCAGTCCCAGGATGTTAGTGGATCCCGCCGCATCGTACCCGTTCCGTGCGGGTGGCCAGTGGGTGATCCCCACTTGTGCCCAGTGTCCGTATTCGATCTGGTCCAGGGGCCTGTGGCCAGCAGCATTCCTCCCCAGCTGGGGAGAAAAGTCTGCGACCGGGTGGTTACCCGCTGCGCCCTTCAGGAGTGGTGAGTGAGCCCCCTCTGCCCACCTAGGGGCGCTGGGGGGGGCCGCAGGGCGATTTGTAATTTTATGCACGGTAGCCACTGGTTGAGGAGGGTCACTGGGGCTCTCCTGGGTCCCTTCGCACCTTCCTTGCCCGCACCCCGCTTGCACTGTGTGTGAAAACCACCTAGGCCGCCATGCGACGATCCACCACCATTTTGCGGCGGATCGCCGCCAATTTGCCGTAGCCGCAGCTATTTTCCCTGGCTTTTTTCAGTATCATGCTTGGCGGCCATTTTGCTGGAGCCTCGTGTTCAGCAGCCCTTGGCCCTCTAGTGGATGTCTCGGCAGCCATATTGGAGTCCTTCCAGGCTGTTAAAAGCCCCACGCCCGTTCCTTCCACGCTTCCCTGGGTCCTCTCGGGGTCACTGGGAGGAGTTGGTCACCGATGGCACGTATTTTAATGTTTAGCGGGACGCCGGGGGGGGTCGCGGGGATCCACCCGTCTCCCCCGAGTGAGTGGTGAGGACTTCCCGCGTCGCCCATTGGTGGGCCAGCGTCTGAAAAGAGGGGTCGACCCCTCCTTACGACGACCGGTGTCCGGGGACCTGGTCTAGCTTATGCCTGTGACCCGTGTTCACCCCTAGTGGGTGACCGGTGGGCGTGCCTTGCCCATGCTACGCCGCCCTAGGTGATTGTAGGACCCTGACC
>BLSH010488601.1:492736-506313 GCA_018402905.1 Glandirana rugosa | reverse complement strand
TTGTAGAAGGAAGGGTTTGGCCCTTCCGACGTCATTTTGTGTAAAAGATCATCGTAAACAGGCCAAGTTTTGGGAATTTCTCTTAGATAAAATAGCTCTCCGAAATACCAAGCCATTGACTCTGATTTAAAACACCTGTGCAAGATAAAGGAAAACCTGCAAACATGGCCTGTTGGGGGTACTTGAGGACAGGGTTGAGAACCACTGAGATAGAGCATGGAAGAAATGGAACCTCTGTCGGATTTTTTAATATGACGTCCTCATAGCGGAGGTTTTTCTCTTTATTATGTCAACTGGACAGGAAATATGGTGAAATCTCCTTCACGAGTGCACAGAAAAAAAAAAATGCTACTAGAAAATGTGTTTTACTGCAGCCTTCCCGGTTTGGGAAGGAAGATGTTTTTTCCTGATTTCATTTTGTCTGTTGACTATACAACGGATTAGTTATCAAAGGTAATCTTGTAGATAGGGATGCAGTGGTAAAAAGTTAACAGAGGTGCTAATCTTTCCCCACTTTGTCCAAAACTTAAAGCTGACCTCCAGCTAAATGTGAAGTTTAGACAGTTTGTCTTGGCCAAGCTGGTCCAAATAAAACATTTACTTCATTAAAAGATGCAGCAGCTCTCAACACTGTATGAACCGTAGCCCCAGCTACATACCTTATATATAGCTGAGTTCTAGCAGTGGAATGGGAACTTTCCACACCGGAACAAAATTAAGTTGAGCTGAGCGCTGCTCAGCCATTCACAGGGAGCTTTGTATTTTCTGAATTAATACAAATCTTAGTCTGATTGGTTGAGCTGGAGAGGCAGGTGGATGACCCCGTGTCTCTACCTCAGCCAACCAGAGGAAGCTTTGTACTCATTCAGAAAATACAAATCTTCCTGTGAATGGCTGTGCAGCACTGAGCCCAAATCAACTTTGTTCTGGGTGTGTTCGGGAAGTTCCCACCCCATTGCCCAAACCCAGCTCTATATCTGGTATGTAGCTGAGGTTCATACAGCACTGAGAGTCACTGCATCGCTTATTGAGGCCCATACAAACTATTTAAACTTAACTATAAGCTAGAGGTCAGCTTTAAAGCTTAACGTAACTCATTGAAGCAACATTTTCATTTTTTGGTCCTCCCTCTTATAAAAATGTTTAAAAAACATATATATTATAATTGTGCACTTTTGTGCTTTTCGGCTTATAAGAATGCCCATATACTGGACACTGGCTACATTTGTGTGCATGTACAGAAAGCTCCCGTGCATGCCCATATGCGCTGCCAGTTTTTTCCAGGTCCCAAATACCTGACAGAAATGAACGGCTCATCTGTGCAAGTGCTGGACCTTGGAAGATGGTGGTGTGGGAGAGGGACAGGGGGAGGGGATTTGAAGCGGTGAAGTTCTACTTTAAAGTATATGTACATTTTTGAACAGCAATGATTAAATAAGTACTCGGGTGACTTTTTATAATAAATTAAATACAGTGACATGATCTTTATACATGAAGAGTAGGGATAATGGCAATTAAACATTGTATGTTTAGTATCACTTTAACTGTGGATGGTCACAGAATAGTTGTGACACCATCTAATCATCTAGGGATCTCAAGAGAAAGGGAGGCTCAGACAAATGGTCAGCAACTGACAAGTTCAGAGTCTACAAACAGGAGAATATATATATATATATATATATTATAAAGTCCAAAGGGTTAAGCCTGCATACCTCCACAGCAACATTTTTTAAAGGAGAAGAATAGCCAAAGCTCTTTTCCCAGGAGTAATTTTTTTAGCCGACAGCGGGCTACCGCTGTCAGCTGATCTCACTGAGCTGGTCCAGACTCAAGAAAGATCACAACTTTACAGTCGGGATCCACAGCTGGATCAACCTGTTAGTGAGCTGCTGAGAGCCTCAGCCAGCTGCTCCTGCCCCCTCCACAGCCCAGTGCTCCAGTGAGCTCTGGAGGAGCAGAGCAGAGTGCCGGAGACTGACAGTGACCAGCTCTCTGCTCATGTAGCACTATGAACTTCTCACTCTAGAGCTGGCAGGGGACCAATGCTGCATCCAACTAGGTTTTTTTTTGTTAACCCATACTTCTCTTTTAAAAATATGTCATTTTAAACAACTGGGACACTAATTGCTTTAATATGTCAGATGTCATCTGCTTTAGCTTCAGTGAGCATTTTCAGAGCAAATAATGATGCCCAACCCAAAGCCCTCCCTCACAATAACCCTAACCCTCCTTTAGGTAATCCATTGTTACACACTTACCTCTACTTTGACAGGATCCTTGTAGTAACCTCCAGTAATCTTATGACAATTCCGGAGCAGGGGTCTGAAAGTAATGATCTGTAACTACTTGCAAATGAATGCGATCCTGAAAAAAAAAGTAGATTAGAAAGCATACTCTGTTAAACTGTTTAAATACAAAATCATTTCTTTTAAAATAAAAAGACAAGCTTAGCAGTTTTAATATATACAAAATAGACACAAGTGCCGCTAAATACAAAATACACAAAGGCATTTTGTTACCTTGGCATATAAGCATTCATCTAAAGCAAATCACACTTAGCAGGCATTTAGCCACTATCTTCAACAGACATCAAATAAGCACAGTTTTGCCCCATAATCAATGAGCTTAAATAGTACTCACTGTTGTGGAATTCAGAACCACCACTTTGCAGTTCAACTGGGTTTCAAATGTAAGGACATACAGACAAGAGACAATTATGTTTCTCTGTAAAACAAACTTAGCTGGTCACAGATTATATACAGTATATTTTCTCTTGTTAGGCATTCTTCTTATCTGCACAATTACATGTAACCTTTGTTACCCAGCTCCAGGCCAAGAGGTAGTCAGTACATTCACACCTACTGCAAACATATTCTTCCTGGTTAACCATTTTATTTCTGCAAGCTAAAGCATTAAACAGAACAAAGCAAAACACTAAGCATATTCTATATTACTACTATAGGTTTGCTAAAGCTAAAAAAAAAAAATCCCTAATACCTGCACATAACATTCCCAGACTAGAACTATAGCATGGGATACATATTAGCTCTAGACATATCCCCATTGGAGAAATGCCCTTTCCCTTTCTATTCTAATGACCTCATAGGAAGTGAGAACCTCCCCAAAGGTACAACGCAATAGCTAGACAATTGTCCCAACCTCCCCTCGAATATACTAAATATGCTCCTTTATTGCAGTATGTGTTTTCAGTGGAGCGATCCAATTCACTTCCTGTCCTTGTTAGCATATAAGATGTAGGAAAAATGTCCCCAATGGGGGCACAGACAGCAAAAGAAAATGACAGAGTTTCTAACCCTTCCCCACAAGTCTAAAGAAACTATGTTGTCTAGAGCTAAGATTTAAGGCTTTAGGAAAGTTAGTTAACAATATAAGCAGAAGCTTTAAGAATTCCTTTGAATAGCATGCGCTGCACAATAGCATTTAGTCTCAGTACACATGGGCATACCTCCCAACCATCCCATATTCCACAGACTGTCCCAGGATTTCAACAAAATCCCACCATCCCATGGATCTGGGCTGAGTTTTGGAGCAAGTTCCAGCACTTGCCTCTAGTAATGTACCCGGTAGGCGTGCGCTAGTACCAGGCATCGAGGGCGATTGCCTCACATCTCCTGTGGGGTGCCCCAAGTCCCCAATGCTATGATCAATCTTCTCTATGACAGCCAGCATCTCTCACGGCCAGCTGCCTATCACAAATTTGCAAGGTCAGATCCAAGGGAAGCTTCCCCTAGGCTCCTCCGGAGCTCTGACCTGTCTCATAACACAGCAGGAGGAAGAACTGGCATTGAGCTGCACTGTTAATGGGGTCTGTAAATTTTATGGGGGGGTGCACTAGGGGGACACAATGATGGGTGTAGCTGACAGGAGTGATTGGGGGTGGCATAAGAGGATTTGTGTGGGGATATTTGTTGTAGAAGATGGGGTTGGGGGAGTATTTGTGGTGAGAGAGATGATTTGGTGGAGGGAGGGGAGGATTTGTACAAGAAGGGGGGGGGGGTTGCTGGGAGTGGAGAGATTGGGGTAAGGGAAAATGTGATTTGTACTAGAAGGACTATTTGGGGGAGATTTGTGCTGGAAGGGGGAGAGAGTTCTTGCTGGGAGGAGGAATATGGGGAAGGAAACTTGTACTAGGAGGAGGTGGGGGGAGGCAAAGGTTTATATGGCAGGAATGAGTACTCAGATTAGTGCTGGGGGGTAGATTTGTGCTGAGAGTGGGGGAAGTATTTGTGCTGGGAAGGGGCAAGGATTTGTTCTGGGATGGGTGAGCATGTAGATCAGTGCTGGATTTTTTTAAGGGAGTGGAGATATTTGCACTCTTCATTTTGTACTCTCGACACCTACTGTGCATCACCTACTTCTGACCCTTGAACTTTTTCCATTACACACCCTGGACCCTTGCACTCTGTGTTATTTATTCCTAAATCCAACCCTGATTGCAGTACTCTGGGTATTATGTATTCCTAACCTTTGCTCTGTGCACTGTACACCCCTGACCCCTAGACTGTCTGACCATCTCTTGCTGCACTATGTACACTACATATATTGTACATTACATACTTCTCACCAAAGTGTTCATTGTCTCAATAGTTGCTGGTTGCTAAGCAGTCCCTGACTATTTTATTTTGCTGAAGTTTATATGTGTCTGTAAGACTCGTACTTGTAGCACAGCAATCAATTTTTATTTCCAGCGATGTGCACGAGAGACTCAGCTGTCCCGGGACTCCCTGTCCTCATTGGCTGAGACGGCAGCGGACGCCATTGGCTCCTACTGCTGTCAATCACAGCCAGTGAGCCAATAAGGAGGGAGCGGGGGGCTCTATGTGTCTTATGGATCCATAGTGCCCCCATAGCAAGCGGTTTGCTATTGGGGACACTGGTCAAGGGTGAAGGAGCCAGGAGTGCTGGTGGGGGACCCAAGAAGAGAATGATTGAAGCTGCACTGTGCAAAACCATTACATCTTTGTTATTAAAAAAAAAAATCCAAACCTTTAATGTCACTTGAAATTTTTAATATTTTTAATGAAAAAAAATAAACATGTTACACTTACATGCTCTGTGAAATGCCAATACACAGAGCAGGCCCAATCCTCTTCTTCTGGGGTCCTTTGCTTGCACTCTTGACTCCTCCACTTTGGCGAGTGCCCTCATAGAAAACTGCTTTCTATGGGGGCACTTGCGCTGCGTTAATCTCTAGCCACCCTATCTGTGTCTATAGACACAGACAGTGCAGGTCGGCCCAACCCTTGTCACAGAATTTGGTTGACAGCAGTAGGAGCCAATGGCTCCCGCTGCTATCAGTCTCCTTAGTGCTGAGGAAGAGAGTCTACAGAGCCAACACTGAATCGAGATCAGGCTCAGGTAAGTGTTGGGAGAGAGATCCTGCAGCACAGAAGTTTTTTTTTAACTTCATGCACAGAATGGATTAAGTTAAAAAAAAAAAAACATTAACCACTTCAGCCCCGGAAGGATTTCACATTTTAGGACCAGAGCCCTTTTTGTGATTCGGCACTGCGTCGCTTTAACTGACAATTGCGCAGTCGTGCAACGTTGTACCCAAACAAAATTTGCGTCCTTTTTTTCCCACAAATAGAGCTTTCTTTTGGTGGTATTTCATCACCGCTGTGTCATTTCTGATCGCCGCTATAAACAAAAGAAGAGCGACAATTTTGCAAAAAAACACAAAGTTCTTACTTTTTGTTACAATACAAATCGAAAAAAAAAATACAAAAAATACAAAAAAACTTTTTTTCATCAGTTTTGGCCGATTTATATTCTTCCTCATTTTTGTGATAAAAAAAATCACAATCGGCGTTTATGCATTGGTTTGCGCAAAAGTGGCCGCGTTTACGGACGATGAGAATTAATTTCTGGGGTTTTTATTTATATTTTTTTACTAGTAATGGCGGCGATCTGCGATTTTTATCGGTACTGCGATATTGGGGCGGACATGTCGGACCATTTTGACACTTTTTTGGGACCATTGGCATTTATACAGCGATCAGTGCTATAAAAATACACTGATTACTGTGTAAATGCCATTGGCAGTGAAGGGGTTAACCTGCAGGGGGCGTTCTAAGGGTTAACTGTGTTCCCTGGGCGTGTTCTAACTGTGTTTGGGCTGCCCTAGCAGGGGAAGGGAAGTGATCACAGCTTCCATGTAGAGGAAGGCTGTGATCACAGCCCTTCCCCCTCTCACAGAACGGAGGTCCGTGTTTACTTACACAGACCTCCGTTCTTTCACTCCGGGAGGGGCATCGCGGGTAGCCGGCAGAGATCGGGTCTGCCGCACCCGCTCCCTGGCCCCCCCCGGACACAGTGAGCGCGCGAGCGCGCCTCCGGCGGCGCGCGCGCTCACAGTGTGCGACCTCGCAGCCGCTGTCGCATGACGGCGGTTTGCGCTATCGAGCCACTTTGTCGCCGTCAACCTGCGGTTGACGGTCGGCAAGTGGTTACAGTGTTGCTAAACCCAGGACCCTGCATTCACTATATATGGTCTGCGACAGTACACAGAACATGGCCATGGCATTTTTTTTAGTAAATATAAACTGCTAAATACCTTTTCTCATCAGCAGTATATAGCAGACTGTGACTTCTATCAGTTCCTGGTTAAAGCTTGTAGGAGGAGTTTTAATTATCCTCTGACTGTCCTATAAGGCTGCATGACTCCTAACTCTCTGTCTGGACAGTTCTGATGGGCCCTGTGCTAATCACATGCACCCTCCCAAAAAAGAAAAAAAACTCTTAACAATGCACACCAAACTGAGCATGTGCAAAGTGCCTTCTAGGGCTAGAGATTGGGGACAGTAAAAGTAAGGTGGGGGGGGGGGGGGTCAGAGAAGATAGGATCAAACACTTTTTACACAATGCTGAGGATTAACCCCTTAGGTTCCACAGTGAGTATAACAAGCATGCTTTACTGCATATAAAGACTGATTTTACTGTTGAGGGTTTAGTAACACGTTAAGGCTTTAAAACCACTTTAGACCCCTATCACTCACCTGCATTAAGCCACTCCTACCACACACCACATTACTGCTCTCCCAACTCAGGGTGCACTCTGTTTTTTACACTCCAAGCAATGCCCCGACGTTGAGGAAGATTGTCGCTTCCAGGCTGCCAGCACCGCTGAGGTTTCTATGCTGATGGGGACACAGCCACTGCCGAAATATAAACATTGTGACAGTGAGGGCAGGCAAGAAACAGCCAGATCAGCCGAGGAGCTGTACAGGAATACAGGGAATCACGGGGCACAGCGCATAATAGACTGCAACCTGCAATGGTGTCTGCTTTAACCACTGAAGGACCACCTACCGCATATATACTGAGGCAGGGTGGCTCTATTGTGCAAAATCACATACCTGTACGTCTTTTTGTGCAATAGATACTTTGGGCGCATGTGCGCCCATTGGACAGAGGGGGAGCCATTAAGCTGGTCCACCGGCTCCAGAGAGGTAGAACAGTGATCTGCCTATGTAAGCAAGGCAGATCACCGTTCTGACAGGGGAGGACAAAGAGATCTTCTGTTCTTGCTAAGCAGGAACATGGATCTCTGTGTTCACCCAGTCAGTCCATCCCCCACACAGTAAGCAAGCACCTCCTAGGAACACACTTAACCCTTTTATCGCCCCTGGTGGTCCCTGCCAGTAAAATGGTTATGCGGCTTCCCTGTCAGTGTCATTAGTATAGCAACAGTGTATATTTTTAGCACTGATCACTGTAATAATGTCACTGGTTCCCAAAAAAATTAAATAAATACAAAATGCCATAAAAATATCCCAAATTGTGTAGACGCTATAACTTTTGCGCAGGTCAATCAATATACACTTATTTTTTTTTTTTTTTAACCAAAAACATGTAGCAGAATACATATTGGCCAAAATTGATGAAGAAATTCGATTTTTTTAAATTTTTTTTATTGGATATGTTTTATAGCAGAAAGTAAAAAATATTTTGGTCACATTCCCCTGGCATGAAAATTGGATGCTGAGAAACCCACATCCAATTTGAAATAGTGTGAACCCAGACTTAAAGGGATGAGGTAGATACCCTACAGGGGTGGTAAAAACACGTCTTAACTATGGGGTTTTACCACCCCCCCAAACTACAAATGTAAATGAACCCTTACTGCTCTGAGCCCCCTTAAGGCTGATTTCACACTGATGTGCTGCGATTTACCTGCACCATGGGTGCAGCCCAGTGCATCTGCGACTGTCCTGGGTTAGCTTCACTTTGCCATAGACTTCGATTATATTCTGCACGTAGGGTGCACTTTCTGAAAGCTCACCAAAACTCCTGCATTCAGAAAGGGCATCAAACCTGCAGGATATAAAAGAAGTCAATGGCAAAGTGCAGGAAAGCTGCAGGTACACTGCACTGCACCCGCGGTGTGGAAAAAACTGCAGCACATCATTGTAAAATTAGCCTTATACTATTATGCCCGGTGTATTACTTCACACTGACCTGAAGATCTCTTCTTTCCTGTTGCTGGCATCGGTCTGGAGACCACTAGCCGGGATAAGAGATGGAGTGCAGTTGGTATCACTCCGCATGGGACAGGAGGCAGCACTTCAGAGGAGGCATCGGATTATACAGCTCTTGCTCCCTACTACAGCTTCAACTTTACAAGTAGTTCCTCTGAATTGCACTCTGTTTGATGCTCTGGGACGGCGGGTCAGCAAGCCCAGACCATGAACTACCAGTCACCTGTCCGTGATCTACTGGTTGCTGACCCCCACCTTAGAGTGTGGAGGAAGGTGCAGTTTGACCCATTATTAAGGTGAGAGCACATCTTGAGAACAGGAGGTGGTTTCACTATATGATAAGGGGCTTGCAGCACTGTGATTGTGGTGACACGCCTGATACAGTTAAGCAAATGTGAGTGCAATGTAATGTTCATATCTCATAATTACTACATTTTGGTGAGTCTTAAAGTATGTGATTCGAGCAGCTGCAGCATATGTCCACCCCTGGCCAGGGGTGTCACTAGGGTGGGGCCAGAGGGAGCCCTGACCCCCCCAACATTATATTGTGCCCCACAATTAAAATTACTTTTTATATTTGTATTCTCACCCCCCTCTCCTCGCTGACATAGTGACACTCTGCATAATATGGCTTGCACAGCCACGGCCACTCGATCTGCTCCCTCCCCCTGCATCCTCATTGGCAGGGAGGAGAGTGAGTTCTGTCCACCACTGTGGGGTCCCAAGCATCCCATTATTTCAGTGCAGACAGTAGATAGACAGACTGATTTCTCCCGTCCGTAGGGCAGGAGAATCAGCCTGTACATTCTGAGACTGGTGACTGCAGCTGAGCTGAGTGACTGTCTATGACACCTTGCACAGCCCAGCGATCACACCCGCCCCCCTCACTCCCCGCACTCCCCTCACGATCAGAGAAGAATACAGGTCCTCCTTCCTATCTCCCCCGTTCCTCCTGTGTCTACCCGTCCTACCCACTGCTATCTCTGGTGTACGGCTGTGCCTGAAAGAGAGAGGACACGTGGGCGGGAAATATGAAATAGAAAATCATCAGCTGCAGATTCCTGACTCTGTCCATGATGCCTGCTTCCAGCCTCAACCTGTGGGTGAGTGAGCACTGCAGTACACTGTGATCAATGAACTGTCCCTATCTCCCTCCCTTCGCTCCCCCATCTGTCTCCCTCCCCCCTCCTGTTCTTCCAAGACCTTCACAAACTTTCAGCTCCAGTTAGGCCGGCCATACATGCTACGAATTTCTTTCTTGCAACCACAGATTGCAGGAAAGAAATTTACACAATTCCCGCATCAACACAGTCAGTGTTGACAGGGGAATACCTCTTGCCCAGGAATTGTGTTCTCCCGACAAACAGTGATCACTAAAAGCTATAGCGATAATCAGAAGAGTATCCAGCAGGCTGGTTGTACCCAAGTCGATCGATCAACTTAGCACTTAGGCAGCCTATACATTGATCACTTTTTTCATTCAACTATTAGGTCGAATGAAAAAAAATATATGATCCAATTCCCCTATCTACACATTCCAGGTGGATGGGGGAATCCTTACACTGTGGACCAGTGGTGGAACTACCAGGGTTGCCGTCCTGTCCCTGCTATTGACAGCAATGGTCTCTGTCTCCATGGCAGCGGTTGGGACTCAGTGCTGGTTACTTTATGGGGCTGATGGGTTCATGCACTGGAGGGCCAGCACAATTGGTTGTTAGTATGGATGGGCTCTGGCTTGTTCGCAACCGCATGTGCCCGAGCCCGCCAGGAAGCTGACACTGTGCTATGCTAACCAAAGGCAGTTTAACATTTCCCGATCCGCGGCTGCACAGATCAGGAAATGTCTCACTGCCTGTGATTAGCACGGTGCAGTGACAGCTTCCTGGCGGGCTTGAGCACGTGTGGTTGTGAACACGCCCAAACCCATCCTTAGTCATTAGTGATGGACTTGGGTGTGTTTGAAATCCTACATGCCTGATCCCGCCAGGAAGCCGACACTGCACACCGCTTATCACAGGCACTGAGACATTTTCCGGTCCGCAGTGCCACAGATCAGGAAATATCTCACTGCCTGTGATAAGCGGTGTGCAGTGTCGGCTTCCTGGCGGGATCGGGTAGGTGGGATTTCGAACACAACCGAGCCCATCACTAATGGTTGTAGACAGTTGAGCTCCCTGCAGGTTGCTTAGCAGTAGTGGAGCCTTCTTTGACATGCTAAACAGGATGCAAACCAAGTGATGCTCCTAGTCAAATCTAATGTTAAATATGATAGTTATTTTATTGATCAAAGCCTACACCTTACAGGCATGGAGCCTACGCATACGGTTGATTATATATATATATATATATATATATATATATATATATATATATATATATATATATATATATATATATACACACTGTAGATATACATATGTGATGGTACTCTTGATTATAATAAATACTGTGTTTATTAGATCCGACTGGGAACCTCACCTGGATCACATCCTGATCGGCATGTCAACAGAGAAGGTTATACAGCATTACTGCTGCAAGGTGACCAGCTGGGGGCTCAGCGCTCTACAACCAATAGTGCCAGCCTTCCCCTGCATGCACCCACAATGTCACTAGCTCTAGGTCCTAATAGACTGCCATCTGCTAAAACACAATAAAAGAGCCATTTTGCGGTGCTTCTGAAGCGCTTTTAAGGCACTTTGGAATCACTGCCCATTCGTTTCAATGGGCATGGGTGTTTTTGAGGTGCTTTTTAAAGTGCTCCAAACATACCCCAAAGATGCTGCTTGCAGAACTTTTTTAACTGCCCCGCAAGCGCACTACCCCAGTGTGAAAGCATCCATTAATATGAATGGTAGGCAGTTTTCAGGCGCTATTTATTAGTGCAAAAGCGCATGAAAACCACCTCAGTGCGAAAGGGGTGTTAAAGACCCGTATGAGCCCCCAGAGTGTGGGGAAGGCGCAGCTTGATCTGTTATTAAAAAACGTGTTTGTTTGTGTACTGCTGAAGAGATTCCCTTTTTTCCTGTCTGGTAAAATCTTGTCAACAGGAAGTAAGGATACTTTTCTTTTATCCAAAAAAAGTCTTTATTGGTTACATACAGTCCTAAGATAAATAAACAAAGTCAGCCATATATAGTATCCATTAGCCAGAAAATGCACCACATTCTTTAGTTACATAGTTACTTAGTTACATAGCAATAGTACCTATCAAATATGCTTAGCTTAAAACAGTGAACAGACATACACTACTGCAGACATGCAGGGATCATAAACTTTTGCCAGTACCACCCCAATTTTAAATTTAAAATGCACAATTATCCCACATTCAGACCCAGGAGTCTGTCCATGATCAGATGCTCCGGGGCAAGCCCAGGCACCTTTAACCACGGACCCTAAAGTTTCTCATATTTACGGGTACATCCCCTATGCTAGTAGATCATTTTTTCCATTCTCAGTGTGTTACCTACCACAGTCACCCATTCCCTAACCGTTGGAGGAGACTCAGACTTCCAGTGTAGCATTATAATTTTACGGGCCTGGAATAGAGTTCTGGTAATAACTTCTCTTGTATGGTTTTCCCATTTGAACACGTTTAATAGATTAAGTAAGCAGTATTTAGGTTTTTGCGGGATTGATACCTGGAACACCTTATTCATGGTATCCATCACTCCCTTCCAATACAAATGTAGTTTGGGACAGTGTCATAGTAGATGGATCAGATCGCCATTATCCCGTCTGCATCTAGTACATGTTAGCGTAGGCAACAGCCCCATATTATGTAGTCTGTGAGGGATATAGTTTACCCTCTAAAGAATATAAAGCTGTGGTCACAGCCTGCAGGGCCTCCTCCCACTGGTCCCCATCAATTGAGCCCACATCGTCCTCCCATTTAGGAAGATACTTTAAATCTGACTTGGGTTCCTAACCCTTATCCAAAACTAAGAAATGAAATGTTGGCTGGGCATACATTACTGAGTAAGTAAAATCTGAATGCGTCAAAGTACATGTGTATAACTAAAAACCGTAAGATAAAAGTTTTTAAAATAAAGTAAAAACACATTAGAAGTATACAGTATATACATTTTCTTTTTTCATGCACACACTCTCCTTTTCTCTAGCTTCCATGGCGGAGGGAGTGATGACATTCTCCTGCTGACGAGATCCCATGGAATCATGAGCATCCCAAATCTTGTGAAAAACTTTTGCAGCTGTAGCACCCTCTACCATGGGTAGGTGCTAAGTGAGAGTTTTTTTGGTAGGAGAGGAAAATTCAGGCCTGATTGTTTTGATTCCCTCCCACTGGGAAATTTAAAGAAGGACTGCTGATTTCTTCCTTTTACTATATCTGTCAGCAGGTTCTAACCTCCTACTGACAGACCAGACAGGAAAAGTGTTATGGTATACTGTTTAAGTTTTACTCTGCTGGCAGGTCTATAACCCCCCTCCCAGCAGAGTGTGTGTGCTGTATTATGTCTTATCTTAGGATCCTAAGGATGGGATGGCTGTCCATCCTCTTCCGGTGAGAGTCAAGACCTTCACTACAGATTACAGATTTGGAGCGGAGTACATTTCTCCCAGGAGAAGTGCTCCAGCTTGGGAATGTGCATTGATTGTATATACTGTTAGGACTTGTAGCTAGGAATGTGTGATTATACTGTACAGGTGTAAATAATTTATGGAGATATGTCTATTTTTGTGCTTAAATAATTTGTACAGTCCCCATCCAAGTTTGTTCCTTTTTCCCCTCCCTTTTTACATGGGATGCCTTTGCTCCTGGGCCCAGGAGCCATTTTTCTAATTCTCTCAGCTGGGGACCAGCTTGGGTTTGGTGGGGGTGACCTTGGCCTGGGGCTTGGGTGCATCCAGGAGGAGAGTGGATTGTCATATATGTTAGTTACGTGTAAGGGTTCGACCTCGTGAAGAGGACCCTCTTTACATGAGGCGAGGTTTAGACATTAGACATCACTTCCAGAACTGAGAGTGGCCTTCTCCTACCTGTCGGTAGGGTAGGAATCCTAGGATTCTATTCTGTATTATGTCGTGTGTGTGAGACGACCCTCCCCCCAATATCTGGAC
>BLSH010488601.1:427454-447388 GCA_018402905.1 Glandirana rugosa | reverse complement strand
TTCCGGTGATAGTCTCGTTGGACCCGAGAGTATTGTGGACTCGTCACGGTGTCTGACTAGCTGAGGTACGGTGCGGCGTTACGACGTCATTAAGTCCGTTTTCCTCGGGGTTGATTCATAACTCACGACATGTACGAGTATGAAAAGTACAAGTAAGAAAAGTCAACCGGTTCTAAAGATTTTTAGGAAAGAAACATAACCAGAATTCATTATAAGATTAAAAGCCTCTATGACTTAAACCCTAAAAGGAATCAACAGTCAATATTAGTAGTTGTAATTTTCTTTATTTGTAAGGTAGTAGGCTTTCGAGCCTATACAGCTTGGAGTAAGACAACATGCATAAAGAGGATGATGTGGTCAAAATACTCATTTGCCTAATAATTCTGCACACAGTGTATATTCATTCATTACACACAGCCTGATATATTTCAAATGTTTATTTCTTTTAATGTTGATGATTATAACTGACAACTAAGGAAAATCCCAAATTCAGTATCTCCGAAAATTAGAATATTACTTAAGACCAATACAAAGAAAGGATTTTTAGAAATCTTGGCCAACTGAAAAGAATGAACATGAAAAGTATGAGCATGTACAGCACTCAATACTTAGTTGGGGCTCCTTTTGCCTGAATTACTGCAGCATTGCGGCGTGGCATGGAGTCGATCAGTCTGTGGCACTGCTCAGGTGTTATGAGAGCCCAGGTTGCTCTGATAGTGGCCTTTAGCTCTTCTGCATTGTTGGGTCTGGCATATCGCAGCTTCCTCTTCACAATACCCCATAGATTTTCTATGGGGTTAAGGTCAGGCGAGTTTGTTGGCCAATTAAGAACAGGGATACCATGGTCCTTAACCACTTACCAACCGGAAGGTTTTGCAGCTTTAGGACCAGAGCACTTTTTGCGATTCGGCGCTGCGTTGCTTTAACTGACAATTGCGCGGTCGTGCAACGTTACACTCAAACAAAATTTGCGTCCTTTTTTTCCCACAAATAGAGCTTTCTTTTGGTGGTATTTGATCGCCTCTGCGTCATTTCTTATCGCCGCTATAAACAAAAGAAGAGCGACCATTTTGCAAAAAAACCCAAATTTCTTACTTTTTGCTAAAATTCAAATCCAAAAAAAAAAATATAAAAAAACATTTTTTTCACCGTTTTTGGCCGATTTATATAATTCCTCATATTTGCGATAAAAAAATTGCAATCAGCGTTTATTGATTGGTTTGCGCAAAAGTGGCCACGTTTACGGATGGTGAGAATTAATTTCTGGGGTTTTTATTTTATTTTTTTATTTTTTACTAGTAATGGCGGCGATCTACCATTTTTAGCGGTAATGCGATATTGGGGCGGACATGTCGGACATTTTTGACACTTTCTTGGGACCAATGACATTTATTCAGCGATCAGAAATTTAAATGTCCACTGATTACTGTATAAATGTCATTGGCAGTGAAGGGGTTAACCTGGGGGGGGGAGAGCTAGGGGTTAACAGTGTTCCCTGGGTGTGTTCTTACTGTGGGGGGGGTTGGGCTAACATGGGCATGAGAGATCTAACTGATCCCAGTGACAGGGATCAGTAGATCTCTCATACCCCACTGACAGAGCGGGGAACCACCGTGTTTACATCGGCGGTTCCCCGTTCTTTCCCTGTAGCCGCTCATCGCGGCTAGCCGGCGGACATCGGGTCCGCCCGAGCCACGGGCACACTCCCCAGGAGTACGGCGGGTGCGCGCCCCCTGGCGGCTGATTGCAGATCGGCGCTTATTTACGGCGATTCGCGCAGGGCTCCCCGACTGCCGCCGTAAAAACAGGGCGCGCGGTCGGGAACCGATTAAACCAAGCACTGGTAGCTTTTGCACTGTGTGCAGATGCCAAGTCCTGTTAGAAAATGAAATCTGCATCTCCATAAAGTTGGTCAGCAGCAGGCAGCATGAAGTGCTCTAAAACTTCCTGGTATACAGCTGCGCTCACCTTGGACCTCAGAAAACACAGTGGACCAACACCAGCAGATGACATGGCACCCCAAACCATCACTGACTGTGGAAACTTTACACTGGACCTCAAGCAACGTGGATTGTGTGCTTCTCCTCTCTTCCTCCAGACTCTGGGACCCTGATTTCCAAAGGAAATGCAAAATTTACTTTCATCAGAGAACATAACTTTGGACCACTCAGCAGCAGTCCAGTCCTTTTTGTCTTTAGCCCAGGAGAGACGCTTCTGACGCTGTCTGTTGTTCAAGAGTGGCTTGACACAAGGAATGCGACAGCTGAAACCCATGTCTTGTATACGTCTGTGCATAGTGGTTCTTGAAGCACTGACTCCAGCTGCAGTCCACTCTTTGTGAATATCCCCCACATTTTTGAATGGGTTTTGTTTCACAATCCTCTCCAGGGTGCTGTTATCCCTATTGCTTGTACACTTTTTTCTACCACATCTTTTCCTTCCCTTCGCCTCTCTATTAATGTGCTTGGACACAGAGCTCTGTGAAAAGCCAGCCTCTTTTGCAATGACCTTTTGTATCTTGCCCTCCTCGTGCAAGGTGTCAATGGTCGTCTTTTGGACAACTGTCAATTCAGCAGTCTTCCCCATGATTGTGCAGCCTACAGAACTAGACTGAGAGAGCATTTAAAGGCCTTTGCAGGTGTTTTGAGATAATTAGCTGATCAGAGTGTGGCACCAGATGTCTTCAATATTGAACCTTTTCACAATATTCTAATTTTCGGAGATACTGAATTTGGGATTTTCCTTAGTAGCCAGTTATAATCATCAAAATTAAAAGAAATAAACATTTGAAATATATCAGTCTGTGTGTAATGAATGAATATAATATACAAGTTTCACTTTTTGAATGGAATTAGTGAAATAAATAAACTTTTTGATGATATTCTAATTATATGACCAGCACCTGTGTGTGTGTGTGTGTGTATATATATATATATATATATATATATATATATATATATAAAAACTTATACATTGCGCAATTATCAGTCTTCAGTTTGAAAAGTATTGGGTCTGAATGTAAAATCTATTTTGTAACCTGGATCATCATTACATAGCTGCTCACAAGCCTTGGACAACACCATCTAGGCTTTTGTATGTCAAACCACTGTAAATGTTGGGTAACTATGATTTCCTTAGATGTGGGTTTGTGCCACGATTAACAACCCTTTGAAAATATGACGTAAAAACTGTGATTTGCAAGTTTGTTTATGGGATAATTAAACATACAAATAGTACTGTAGACCTTTACTGACCTTCATTCTGAGCAGCAGTAAACATGTAATTACAGATCACAAGTCCTGTGCAACTAGCGCTTAACGTATTAACGTAGACTTTTGTATATTGCATTTTCTGCCTGTAGTAACGGTGATCAATGCTCCTATTAAATACCCAGCAGATAATAAATATCACACAAGCTACATATATTGTTTGCAGGACTAGCTGATTGTTTCTCTGTTGTCATGGCAAAAAAACATAAATCCTTGAATTTCTGCTGCTTAAAAAGTAATAATGCACCAATGTATCCCTATGGTGACATCTAGCATATTTCTGCAGTAATGATGAAGAAATGGTGACATCTAAGTGTTGTCAAGCAGGTTCAAGGAAAGGTCTTCTTGGTTTAGAGGCTGTGTTATTGTGCAAGGAAACATGTTTTTCTATCTTTTTTTTCCCGCAGACGTCTTTTATATGAGAAATGGTGCAATTGTTAGCAAAGACTATAGATATACATGTACAACTATCAAGGCAACAAGCTTCTTGCAATTTATGTTTATTATAACTCTTGCTCTACAAAGCTCCTGGCCTACTTTAAGAAGGATATATCTGTCTACTTGCACAGAACACAGAATACCTGTGTTCTGGGCATATATCCTGGAACATATTGGACCCTAAATATGAGTACCACTTGGTACAACATTCAGCCTTGTCCAATCGCAGCACATTTCAGCCTGCCATAGACCTTGACAGGCCCAGGCATTGGGGCTGGATGCCACACCTGTGCCTCCCAGACACACTAAAATGCCAGGATTGGATGCATGGGCTAGGCATCCCATGCACAAGAAGACTTTGGATACAATTCAGCATACAAGTTGAATTTCAGCAGTCACTAAATGTCATCCCTTTAATTTTTAGTGTGTCTTTTGGTGGGCAGATTTTTTTAGTTCAGTATTGGAGATGAATGGGGAGGGAGTAATGAATATGAGGAGGATGAAATATGTTCTTATACATCCTGTTGCCGCCAAAAATATATTTCCACATGTATGTTGTGTTATTCATATACTGTAGTTCCTAAATAAATGTCGCCTGTATGGATATATTGCCTATGTTTTTGCTATACACATGGTAACCCTGCCAGTTCCTCTTGATTACTGTTTCAAACTGACTACACTAAGCATTGAAACAGATCTGTCCTAGCGTGGTCAGTTAGACCCCTTCTACTGACTTGGCTTGGGGCTACAGGAAGATGTGCCAATACAAGGCATGTCTGTAGCTCTGTAGTTAGATTCAGCTGCCACATTACCACCCGGCCTCAATCATTAAACTGCAGCAGAGTAGTTTACTATTACATTGAAATCCTCTTGTATGGTGCTAGCTGAAGCTACCAAGTGTCTTCCAATGGCTCCACACCCATCACTGGGGCCTGTGGGAGCAGAAGGGAATGAGCAGCCATATTATCATATTTTTTTTTTCAATTTTAATGACCATGGGCACTATGCTGTTAATAGTTCCTAACATCACTGTGTGATTACTTTGTACATATATTTATGTTCAGAGGCTACTTGGGTGTGTTTTACTACAGAGCTGAACAAGTGGGTAGACAGTTGCTGTTTTCCCTCCATTCAGTAGCTAGCGCTGAGCCGCTGCACTGATGGAGAGGAATCTCTAAAGGAAAATTGTTCTTAGAGAGCCTCTGTAATTGCCACAGAGGTTGTAGCTGTCTGATTGGATGCTGCAACTTCTGGTGGCCTCTGGCAACCATCTTGTGTGGGACTCTATAAATCAGGGTGCCTGTGCCATTCAGGCAAGTGGATAGATGAGGGACAGAGACCCTATTTGTCAGGGAGAGTTACCAGTGCAGGGAGAGGTTCCTGATGGAGTAGGAAAAACACAGGGATACCTCTTGTTTATCCTCAGGCCTTCCGGTATCCGGGTCAGCATTTGGGGATCTCTTTAGCAGTATAGTGTGTTTGATACCTTATATCACAGTCCACCACTCCTCCAGCAGAAGCTGTCCTCTGGTAAATCAGGCTAAGCCTGAAATACTGCCTTACTGCAATATTGAGTGTCATACTGCTGCAATACTGTGCCTTTGCAAAGCAATCTGCTACTGCAATACTGTGCCTTACTGAGTGTATTATTGCTGCAACACTGTGCCATTAATGACTGACTGTCCTATGCAACTGGATGAACACCTACAGTGTGTAATTTGAATACTAATGCCTAAAATAACTAATTGCAATTTCTTCCATTAATATATTACAATATACATTCAACTATACAACCTCCAGGGCTTTATCCCCAGCCCAGGCCATACCTACAAATGTAGTTTAGATAATGCCAACATATTGCAACATTTGATAAGATAGATTTGAAAAAAAAAAAGACAAATCTATATTCTAACATTAAACGTAAACAATTTGTCTAGTGTAGGGATCTGCTGGTTTCCGCTTTCTGTATTTGTGAATAGCTTTTGCTTATTAATTACCACAGAGTTAGTTGGGTATAGACAGGTGTGTCCTGTCCCTCCTAACTGGGTCACAAACCTGACTGAAGGACTGTGATGTTATGTAATGGGGAGTTTCCAGGAAGTAGACACAGAGTGCTGAGCCATCTGACCTTATAGACACAGGTGCTGCTGTATTTTTACGCAGACCAGAAGTAGAAACTACTAGGCAAGTATTCTTATGTTCTAATAGTATAACTGCAGCTGTCCACAGCTTCTTGAGTGTGTATCTAAATCCTTGTGACAGACCTTTTATTATCTCACATGCACGGTGCCAGATAGCTAGGCCTGAGCTACTGTATGTGTGTAGTGGTCACATTCCAGTATATTAGCAGGTGAATCTATTTATTGAAGTAGAGTTTATATGCAGTTCCTGTTATTTTAGTTAACCCTGTCCCTTCTGGTTCGGGATTTTATAGCTAGTTTTAGCTCAGTTCTCAATAACCAGCATAGGCTAGAGCCAGGTTAACCACCTCAATACTGGGCACGAAAACCCCCTTCCTGTCCAGACCATTTTTCAGCTTTCAGCACTATCACACTTTGAATGACAATTATTCAGTCATGCAACACTGTACGCATATAAAATTTGCGTCCTTTTTTTTCACACAAATAGAGCTTTCTTTTGGTGGTATTTAATCACTAGTGGGTTATTTATTTTTTTTGTGCTATAAATAAAAAAAATTGAAAATTGTGTGAAAAAATGCATTTTCTTTGTTTGTCATAAAATTTTGCAAATTAGTAATTTTTCTTCATAAATTTTGCCAAAATTTAGATTGCTACATATGTTTGGTAAAAATAACTCAAACAAGTGTATATTATTTGGTCTATTAAGGATTAAGTTATAGAGTCTACAAGCTATGGTGCCTATCATTGAAAATGAATCACACCTGATATACTGACAGCCTATCTCATTTCTTGAGACCCCAACAAGCCAGGAAAGTACAAATACCCCCAAATGACCCCTTTTTGGAAAGTAGCCAGTCCAAGGTATTTAGTAAGAGGCATGGTGAAGTTTTTGAAGTTGTAATTTTTTCCCACAATTCTTTGCAAAATTGTCATATATTAATAGGCTATTTCTCACACCCAGCATATGCATACCACAAATTACACCCCAAAACACATTCTGCTACTCCTCCTGAGTATGGCGATATCACATGTCTGAGACTTTTTCACAGCCTGGCCACATACAGAGGCCCAACATGCAGGGAGCGCAGTCAGGTATTCTAGGGACATAAAATACACATCTAATGTCATGAGGACCTATTATTTTTGAAGGTTCTGGAGCACCAGGACAATGGAATTGCCCACAAAATGACCACATTTCGGAAAGCAAACACCCCAACATATAATCTATGAGGCATAATGAGTCTTTTGAACAAGTCATTTTTTTCCAGTAGTTTTTGGAAAATGTGGGAAAAAAATGAAAACACTTTTTTTTTACACAAAGTTCTCCATTTATATGATATTTCCAACACAAAGCATGTACAGAGCAAAAATGACACCCCAAAATACATTCTGCTACTCCTCCTGAGTATGGTGATACCACATGTGTGAGACTTTTACATAGCCTGGCCACATACAGAGGCCCAACATTGAACTAGCACCTTCAGGTGTTCTACGAGCATAAATTACACATCTCATTTCTCAATCACCTATTACAATTTTGAAGGTCCTGGAGCATCAGGACAATGGAATTGCCCACAAAATGACCCCATTTTGGAAAGCAAACACCCCAACAAATAATCTATGAGGCATAATGAGTCTTTTGAACATATCATTTTTTTTCCAGTAGTTTTTGGAAAATGTGGGAAAAAAAATGAAAGCGCATTTTTTTTTACACAAAGTTGTCCATTTATATGATACTTCCAACACATAGCATGTATGTAGAAAAAATTACACCGCAAAATGCATTCTAGTACTCTCCCTGAGTATGGCGATACCACATGTGTAAGACTTTTACACAGCCTGGTCACATACAGAGGCCCAACATTGAACTAGCACCTTCAGGCGTTCTACGAGCATAAATTACACATCTCATTTCTCAACCACCTACCTATTGCACTTTTGAAGGTCCTGGAGCACCAGGACAATGGAGTTGACCACAAAATGTCCCCATTTTGGAAAGCAAACACCCCAATGTATAATCTATGAGGCATAATGAGTAGAGTTGAGCGAACCTCTGGAAGTTCGGGTTCTGCTGGTTCGGCCGAACTTCGGGACAAAGTCCGGGTTCGGGTCCGGACTGGATCCGAACTTTGACACGGACCACGAACCCCATTGAAATCAATGGGGACCCGAACTTTTAGGCACAAAAATGGCTGTAACAAAGTCCTGGAAAGTCCTAGAAGTCTGCAAAAGGAAGGAAAATGGGGGTAAGAGTAGGGCAAGTGCCCTACAAAGAAATGGGGATAGGGAAATAACTTTTAACCTAAAATCACATAAAAAAATCAAAAATGGAGGTGGATGTGGAGTTGGAGGTTGAGGAGGCGGTGAAAGTGGCGGTGGAGGAGGAGGAGGTAGCCAACACAGTTTTTTTTATTTTTGGAATTTTTTTGTTTTTTTTAAACCAGTAATGTAGATGCACTTTTTAATTTTGTGCAAGAAACAATAATCTGTCCCTTTAAGCAACAGTAGGAACCTTTCCCTATAGAACTAGGAGATGATTTTAGATTCTTAAATCATCTCCAAGTTGTACAGGGAAAGCCTCCAGCTGTTGCTTTAAGGCAGGGGTAGGGAACCTGCGGCTCCCCAGCTGTTGTAGAACTACATTTCCCATGAAGCATTGCAAGGCTGATGGATACAAATACTCCCAGAAGCATGATGGGAAATGTAGTTCTACAACATCTGGAGAGCCGCAGGTTCCCTACCCCTGCTTTAAGGGAAAGATTAGTGTTCTAAAATCATCTTAATAATTTGTGTGGGAAAAGCCTATTGCAGGGGCATAGAGCCATATTACTGTTCTAAAATCATCTTCAAAGTGTATGGGAAAAGCCTATTGCAGGCACGGGGAGCCATATTAGTGTTCTAAAATCATCTTCAAAGTGTATGGGAAAAGCCTATTTCAGCCGCGGGGAGCCATATTAGTGTTCTAAAATCATCTTCAAATTGTGTGGGGAAAAGCCTATTTCAGCCGCGGGGAGCCATATTAGTGTTCTAAATTTTAGTGGTTAAGATATCCGATGGCCACTTCTGGTAGTTAGAGGTTCAGTTGCATGACAGATTAGAAACTACTAGGGACTTAGACACAGAGTAGATAAGCGGACTCTAAATTCCAGTGCCACACAATGGTTTCTGGCTGGATGGACAACGGTTAGACGATCTCCCCATCATCACTGATCTTATCTTCAAATCTCTGACACCAGGACAGATGCCGGATCCCAATCATCTTCAGGGGCCCCTACAATTGAACTTTGCTGTAACATTCTTCCGGAGGTATCTTTATTAATAACTATAAATACACAGGTATATATGCACAAATCCAGCAAGACTCTTGTATGTGCTATGATTTATATTTTTTTCACATAAAGCTTTTATTATTTCTATACAGTTGCGCATTTATATACTTATGGGTAATGTTAGATTGCAGTAGATCCTCTGCTCCTAATTACTTTGATTCAATTACGTGTTAATTTCCCAGGGAAAGAATCCCCTCTGTTCACTGTCCTGGGTGGAGACACTGCCAGCTTTTTTATTAAACTCACTCTTTCATTTAGCGAAGGCTCTGATTGGGGAGGGTCAGTTCTCTTAACCATCTCCCAAAAGAAGGCTACACTAGTTTTGGATAAAGTTATGAAGAAATAGAACTTCTGTAGACTTTTGTCTAAATATGTGACCTCCCCTTGGGAAAAAAATTTCTCACTCTATGTGATGGAGAGGCAACATAAAGTGACAAGAAATCTCCAAAAAGAAAGCGGACAAGTTTCATTATAACAACTGTTCCCATTGTGAGATTTCTCCTCTATATCTGTTCCAGTGACAATTGAAAATTTCCATTCACTTTCTGTGCAGTTGTCAACGCCAACCAGAAAATAGATTGAGAGTTAACCTCCATATGGAGGTTGCAGTGGTTCTCAACTCCTGTCCTCGGGACCCACCAACAGGCCAGATTTTAAGTATTACCTTGGGGAGAGGCAGACTAGAATACTGCAATCCCTGAGCAGCAAATTATATCACCTGTGATGTATTTCAGTTATCCTGCAAACCTGGCCTGTTAGTGGGTCCTAAGGACTGGAGTTGAGAACCACTGCTCTAGGGCCTATTTCACACAGGAGGCAGGGTTAAACAGGCAGTTGAGATGTGGTTTGACCACAAACCACCTAAAGTCCACAATACAGCTGAAGGGAGCTGTTCACATGCCGTGGCCACGATGCTTTGTGCCACAGAATATTTAATGTGGCATGCAGAGTAGACAGATGGCCACCCCTGTAAAACTCCAATCAAGTAAATGGTATTGTGTCACAACTGTGAGCCAAATTCCTGGCTCGTTATTGCTGTGCTTTAGCCCAATGCAAATTTCCATTCAGAAAAAAACAAAAAAAACAAAATCAGGCATTCAGGTGGCAGGGTTAGCTCCTAAACACCTGACAGTGGCTGCTATTTGGCACTCTGAAAAGCAATCCACAGATAATGGGCTAATGGGACTCTAACAGGTTCCAACCCTTCCCCACTCTACCGAGACATAGAAAAAAGGTTTTGTTTGGAGTTCCACTTTAAATTAGCTAAATTTTGACATAAACCCTAATATTCATGTTTTTAAAGATTGTAAAAAAGCATGTCGTTAGTAAGTAATTACTAGGCTGCTTACTACCACTGTCCATCTTCTGCAAAGGATGCAAAGAATGACTGGACATTAGGTGCCTGTAAATGTGCTTATACATTTTTATTGGTAAATACATTTGTACACACTTGCCTTGTCCCTGTTAAAACCTGAATAACCTGACCTCACAGTACATTCAAGAGGAATCACAAAGGTTGCCAGGACAACTCAGAACATGAAAAGCTTTCACAATATACAGCACAATTTTCCTGGGCATTGCACCTCCTCTAAAACAAGGCATATCATTTCACATAATTAATGCCAAATTGCAGTAATGTCTTGTAATAATTGCAAATTGAATGCAGATCACAGAGTATGAGAGCATGGCTTGTTAACACCTTAATCTGTTATATTTAATTAGAGCATTTGATAGAAATATAATATATAGCATTGCACCTGATGCCTCAAGTGTAGCTGTACTTATGCACTGGTCAGAGCCTAAAATATATAGAAGACTGGGCTCCAAGAAGAAAGAGTGGACAATTTGAAACAAATCTGTCTATTGAGTCATGTGTCATACCAGGGAATTTAAAGAAAAGGCATCCTGATAAGTATTTAGCATATGTACAGTGGGTAGAATCACCCCTTTAAAATAATCACATTTTGTTGCTTTGCAGCCTGAAATGAAGACACGCACAGTTTTTGTTTTATCCTGCTGTACTCAGTGCAACTTATTACATCCAAGTGAAAGATAGGACACAAACATGTCAGAAAAGAAAAAAAACAAAAACAGAATCACTGAGTTGGAAAAAGGATCACCCCTTTGTGTCAGTATTTTATTGAACCAACGTTTGCTTTAATTACAGCCTTTAGTCTGTTGGGATGTCTCTACTAACTTTGCACATCAAGACTTTGCAATATTTGCCCACTCTTCCTTTCAGAACGGATCAAGTTCAGCTAAATTTGATGGTGACCATTTGTGGACTAGAGTCTTCAAGTCATTCCACAGATTTTCAGTGGGGTTTAAGTCTGGGTTCTCACTAAGCCACGCAAGGACATTAAGGCCTCATAGACACGGACGTTTTTTGACGCCGGCGTTTTCTGGCGTTTTTTACAGCTCTCCATGTTAGTCAATGGCCCCATAAAAACGTCGGCGTTTTTGAGCTGTAGGTGGCGTCGGCGTTAGTGAGCAAAAAGTAGAACCCATGGCCATCGCGTTCTGAGGCTGTAAAGTTTTTTGACGCAGATGCCACAAAACGCCAACAAACGCCACCTAATATTGTACCGGCGTTTTCCGGCGTTTTTTGACGCCGACGTTTTTAGATTGAAAAATAGCAGAGGGATGATTTTTTTTAAAAAAACCTATTGACGCCGACGCTCACTAACGCTCACAAACGCCAATGCATAACGCCGAAAAACGTTGACTTTTTTTCCTTGACGTCGAACCCGACGTTTTGTTTATTTTTTTAGATACGCCCGTGTGTATGAGGCCTCATCCTTTTCCCTTTCAACCACTGTGTGGTCATTTTTGCTGTGTGCTTTGGGTCATTGTCATGTTGGAAGGTAAACCTTCTTCCCACTGACAACTTTCTGGCAGAGGGCAGCAGATTTTCCTCAAGAATTTGATGTTATTTTGCCCCATCCATTTTTCATTCTATCCTGACAAGTGCTCCAGGATATTACCACCTCCATGCTTTACTGTAGGAATGGTGTTATTTGGATGGTAAGCTGTATTGGATTTCCACCAAAAACATTGTTTGGTGTTGAGGCCAAATAATTCAATTTTAGTCTCATAAGACCATAACACCTCTTTCAATGTGGCCCCACAATCTTCAAGGTGAGTTTTGGAAAAGTTCAGTCCTGACTGCATGTGGCCTTTGGGGAGTGGCTTTTTTCTTGCAACCCTCCCATACAAGCCACATGTGTGGAGAATTTGTGATATTGTTGTTACATACACACAATGACCACTCTTCGTCATCAATTCCTTCAGCAGGTAAGAGAAAGAGATCACAATGCATGTCACAGTGCATGAGATATATCACAGCAGGTGAAAGAGAGAAAGACAGAGATGTCACAGAAGGTAGAGAGGGAACCATTGATGGCAAGATCACCAGGTATTATATTATTAAAATAAAATAAAAAAAAAAGGTTAGAGAGGCAAGAGGAAATACAATAAAAGCCATCAACATCCACCATTGGCTTAAGTCTTCCCATACCCCGGGTTTCTTCCTATTAGTTGACGCAGAAAAGGCATTTGATAGAGTGGCCTGGGTCTACATGACGGAAGCACTCAAGGCCATAGGCCTCCACAACAGAATGCTTAGCTTCATCATCATGCTGTACTCCTCTCCCACAGCGAGGGTGCGAGACAACGGCCACCTATCGAATACCTTCCCAATAACAAAAGGAACATGCCAGGGATGCCTCTTATCCCCACTCATCTTCATCCTCACTCTTCAGCCACTGCTCCGCCACCTTAAGGCCAACCCTTAACACATTAAAGGTGTCCTGATAGCCAAACATACAAATTAGCCACCTTCGTGGACGATATTCTCCTCTTCCTCACGGAGCCACATATAACAATCCCAAACCTACTCCAAGATTTTGACACTTTTAAGTTTACTTTCAAACCTACAGATCAATTTTTCAAAGTCCACCGCCCTGAACGTCACTTTATCACACGCAACATGGCAACAATGTCAGGCCAACTTCCCATTTAATTGGAACACACAATCCATCACGTATTTAGGAATTCAAGTGCCCTCATCTCTCACCGACTTTTATACCAGAAATTTCCTTCCACTGCTTAAAACTATTCACCAAGACCTTAAGTCCTGATCCACAGGTCTTTTCTTGTGGTTCAGTAGGATCGATATTCTCAAAATGAACATGCTCCCCAGAATCCTCTACCTTCTCCAAACAATCCCGATTAAGATTCCAAACACATTCTTCACATCCTTCAGGAGAGCTTGCACAAACCTCATTTGGGGCAATGCATGACCGAGAATCAGCTATGCTAAACTGGTAATCCCGAAATTAAAAGGAGGTCTAGGCCTCCCAGACGTTCAGAAATATCACCAAGCCTGTTTACTACCCAGGATCATTGACTGGAACCTGCACACCAACATTAAAGCATGGGTCAGTCTTGAACAAATCCTGTCCTCAACACCAATAAACCATTTCCCATGGATTGCGCCAAAGCACATACCCCAGCCATGCAAAACCCACCCACTGATTTACGCAACCCTCATAGCTTTTCAAGATGCCTGCCGTAAAAACAACATATCTTCAATCCCAGGGCTCATGACACCACTGTGCTATACAACCCAGACTTTCCGCCAGGTATGATGGCATCCTTTCTCTCTAACATCTGGCCACAGTCAATATCAGAGCAGAACAATTTTTCCAAAAAGGCTCCATCATCTCACACTCTAAAATAGCTTCCCGATCAACGGGCCAAAAGTTCTAAATGTGGACATACCTACAGATCCGACACTTTTTAGAAAACCTGAAACCCCTCCCTGACTGGTCCAGACAATTAACCCCATTCAAAGCCATCTGCTTAAAAACAGAACCCAGAATCACCTAGTCTCAGACACATATGCTTTACTCTTTGCTAACTACAATCATAAAGACACCTGGGTCAGCCATAAGTAGGAATCAGAAATATCCCTAGATCTCTCAAACCTAGAGTGGGAAACCATCCTCACGCACATACATTAAGGAACGGTTAACACAAATACCCAAGAAAATGCGTACAAAATATACTCAAGATGGTACATGACCTCTTCTAGACTTCACAACATTAAACCTTCAATCCCTCCACTCTGCTGGCGATATAATGAAGAAAGCAGCTCACTCATACATATCTGATGGACATGCCCCAAAATACAACATTGCTGGGAGGAAGTCCAAAGAATCATAAGCAAAGTCTCCGACTTCACACCAGCTCAGTTTCTGCTACACCACTCCACAATCCCAAAGACAACATACCATCGCTCCCTGGCCAGCCACATGCTCAGCAAAAGATGTGCATCCCGACCTGGTGGCGATCCCCAGACCCACCATCTATTGCAGACTGGCTCAAGCGCATCCAAAAAACAGCTGAAATGGAGGAACTTGTTCACTAGGCCAGAGACGCCCCCAAAAAATTCACAGCGACCTGGGCATGTTGGATTCATTTTACTACTACAGACGAATACACACTACCAACCCCCCCTTTTCATATACACCTCCCGTTGAGCCTCTTTCCCTTCTTTTCTTCCTTTCCTTACCCCCTACTTTTAACAACTCCTGAATCTAGCTCCAGATTTACCCACACGACCCTGAGACATGAACACTAGTCCTGACTCTACCCGACCGATGCTGACATATAAACTAAATCCCAATAGATTTTCAACCCACCAGATCCGTAACGGAAAATCCAGCTTACGTAAATGCTGACCTGCAATACTCATGTACAATACGTCTTCAGTTAAAAACTCTGCATAAATAATTGGTTAAATATAAGAGGGGTGAAATGGAGTTGCCCCCATTCGTTCACAGTGAGTCCCCGTCTGGGGTGAACGGGTGGTCTGGAGGCGCAGCCAATACCTCACATAAGATACCACGGAGAACCACAGAGCAAGTATAACACTAAAAGCTAAGACTTCACACTTACTCTGACAACTATAGTTTTGTTATAAAATCTTTGATGTAAGCCTTGTCATATGGTCTCACACATACCTGTTGTATAACACATTATTGACCTGCCTATATTAACATCAGTCTGTTTGTTATTGAAAAACCTTAATAAAAAATTTTCAGAGAAAAAGAAACGATTTTGTGCACAATATATTAAAAAAAGCTGCAAGCATAAAGTGAATAAACACCTTAAATAATAAATAAATAAAGTATGCTGTGCTAATATAATCAGCTGTGGGCTAAATGTGCCACAGATCACAAGTGCTATTTATTTTTCAAATTCACCTTGTGATAATCAGTACCCTGTGTGCCATAAACAAGTGAAGACATGGAAATATATGTGTGTTGAACAATTAGACGTGTTAGGAAACAAAAGTGTCCATAAATATAAGTCCTTTAAAAATTTCCACAAGCAGGCCCGGACTGGCCATAGGGCACACCGGGTACTTGCCTGGTGGCCAGGGGCCACCGTGCCACATGTACTTCTGGGGCCCAATGCAGCTGGGCTGCTCCCTGAACCCACGGCGCTCACCCAGCTTCTTCGGCTGCCAGTTCAGTTCAGCCATTGGGGCCGGAGGCGGAAACTACAGGTCAGTTGACCTGTGACCATGCAGAGGGAGGAGCTGTTGGAGACGCCGGACCAGAGAAAAAGTGAGTGCAGCTCCCTGCACCTGGATAGGAGGAGAGCATGGGTGGCCACATTTAGAAAAAGCAATCTCTCCATTTTCCTCCTGCAGCCTCTGAAAGCCCGCTTCTCCTACTTTCCCTTCTGCAGGCATTCAGAACCTGCAGGAGGAAAATGGAGAGATTGATTATTCTATATACAACCATCCCCGATGTTCCTCCAATCCAGCTTCCGGCTGCTGCCCCCCTGTGCTGTCCACCCCACGTGCTCTCAGGCGCCTCCCCCCCTGTGCTCTCAGGCTCCCTCCAGTGCTTTCTGCCCCCCCATTGTGGTCTCTGGCTCCCCTGTGATCTCAGTTCCCCCCTGTGCTCTGGCCACCCCTGTGTTCTCTGGCCCCCCATGTGCTCTCCGCCCCCCCCCCCCCCGTGCTCTCCAGCACCCATGTGCTCTCCGGCTCCCCCTGTGGTTCTCTGTGGTCTTCGCCTCCCCCACGATGTTCTCTGTCTCCCCCTGTGCTCTGTCCCAGTAAATATGTCCCGGGCTGCTCAGTCTAAAATGCCTGTGCCTATTGTTTGTTCCAGTCCAGGCCTGTCCACAAGTAATGAAGGACTTCCACAAGTGAAAAACTCATCTGTTTTGCGTTCAGTTATAACATCACCACCACCATCAATTATGGATAGGCTCTCACCTTATCTTATTGACTTCTAAAATGAAAGGATCTATATCCCTACATATCCCTTTTAGAACCTGGACAGGGCTGACACTACAGCCTTATCAAGCATCAAGAATAAAACCATATAACTGGCTCAGAGTGATACAAAAATAAAAAATATAGTACTCTCTGCAAATCAAAATGTTTTGAATGAATAAAAATACACTTACATGAAAAATCACACACTCTAGGGCAGGGATATGCAACTAGCTGACTTCCAGATGTTGCAGAACTACAAGTCCCATGATGCATAGCAAGACTCTGACAGCCACAAGCATGACACCCAGAGGCACGATGGGACTTTTTTTGCAACAGTTGGAGGTCCGCTCATTACATATCCCTGCTCTAGGGAAACAAGACTGCTATACAGTTTTCCGCACTGCTCATCTCTCCTGAAGCCCAGGGCACCTACTATCACCAGTGACCTTTCTTTGCTACGTCCAACTTGTGTATTTCTCTGAGAAGGTTATATGGATTTATCCTTAATGCTTGATAAGGTCTGGAGATCGCTGCTAGGCTCTAAAAAGGATGTGTACTCAAAATCTTTTATTTTAGTGGTCCATAAGTTGAGGTGATAGCCTACCCATAAGAGGTGGTGGAGGTGTTACACCTGAACTCAAAATTGAAGGGTTTTTTTTTACTTGTGGAATGTCTTCATTATTCGTGGGAGTTTTTAAAAGACTTACTGTATATTTATGAACACTTTTGTTTTACAACACTTATAGTTGTTTAACCACTTCAGCCTCGGAAGGATTTACCCCCTTAATGACCAGAGCACTTTTTGCGATTTGGCACTGCGTCATTTTAACTGACAATTGCGCAGTCGTGCGACATTGTACCCAAACAAAATTGACGTCCCTTTTTTCCCCACAAATAGAGCTTTTTTTTGGTGGTATTTGATCACCTCTACATCACTTCTGATCACCGCTATAAACAAAAAGAGAGCGACAATTTTGAAAAAAAAAAACTATATTTTTTACTTTTTGTTATAATAAATGTCCAAAAAATATATATAAAAAAAATAATTTATTCATCAGTTTATGCCGATATATATTCTTCTAAATATTTGTGGTAAAAAAAAAAAAAAAATCACAATTGGCGCTTATTGATTGGTTTGCGCAAAAATTGACGGGTTTACAAACCATGAGAATTAATTTATGGCATTTTTACTATTTTTTTTTTTACTAGTAATGGCGGAGATCTGCGATTTTTATTGGGACTGAGATATTACGGCGGACAGATTGAACATTTTGGACACTTTTTTGGGACCATTGACATTTATACAGCGATCAGAGCTAAAAATAGCCACTGAATACTGTATAAATATCACTGGCAGGGAAGGGGTTAACCTGCAGGGGGCAATCAAGGGGTTAAATGTGTTCCCTAGGCATGTTCTAACTGTGTGGGGGCTGGGCTGGTAGGGACATGACTGATCTAACTAATCCCGATGACATGGATCAGTAGATCACTGTCATACCGCCTGAGTTTTCTTCTGTAGCAGGCGATCGCAGGTTGCTGGCAGTCCGCCCGACCCGCGGCCCTACTCAGGGAGCGTGTGGCGGCGCTCGCCCGCCCCCTAGCTGCACGAGCGCGAATCGCCGTTTATAAACGGCGATCTGCGCTTTGCAGCAGTAAATGTACGGGAGTTGGTCGGGAACCGGTTAACACACATATATTTCCATGTCTTCATTTGTTTACGGCACATGTGCCATTGCTTTTCACAAGAAGGTGGTGAATATGTATGATAAATAGCATCTGTGATTTGTTACACATTTAGCACAGAGTTAATTATATTAGCGCAGCATACTTTATTTATTAATTTTATAAAAGCAGCAGATATATAAATATTAAAACTGACTTCTAAAATTGCATTACCGTGTTAAATTTGACAGGATATGTGATTTTAGCAATTGAGTTTACATCTAATTTAATCTTCCCTGAGCAAAAGATTACTAGTAGCAAATAATTAGCAGACATTTAATTTATACATTTTTGTCTTGTTAGCTCTACAGTTCTTTTTTGTTTACAGTGAAAGTTATAGTTGAAAATATCTTTAAATAGATCACATGAACTCTTAATAAGATTTGAATAAGTTGCTGATATTGGTTGGATAAATAGAACCACTGTCTGCAGTTTTTTGTTTATTGGAAGCCTGGTTCAATTTCTTACTGACGGCTACATTTGCTGAGTTCACAGCACAGTATTAAGCTTTTTATTTGTCTGCATGCTGGGATATCAGGCCAAGAATCTGAGTGAGCAAAATAATTTGCTTATAACAACTTGCGGCTTTTAACCAGGTGGGAAAAGATGTACAAGAATGCTCAGCTCCGATCTATAGAGTATGCTCAATAGACAAAATTCAAACTTTTCTCACTTTTCAACACTGAACTATTTCTTAAAGCCTATACTATCTGTTCATCAGGAGTGATATGTTGCCAATGATGAATATTAGGAAGTGCATGGCCAGTGTAATACTACAGATTACAAACGTAAAGAATAACAGTATCAGTAGAACAATTGCTAAAGGTGTTGGTTTTATTACCTGTTATTATACATATGCTTGAATTTTATTGTATTAATTGCATAACTGCCTGTGTACATTGTCAGAGGCCATTTAAACCTCATTTGTATTTGGTCCTGTTGCCCCTGTCTGCTACACAGTAAGGTTTCTTTACTACAAAAAGTAGGCTATTCACTTTGCTGGGGAAGTTTCACTTTACAGTGGAATTTTCACTTAGCTTAGTAAATGTGGTGAAACGTCAGTTTTCAAACAATACCTGAACCACTACCCCTGCAGGAGCCGCTTGGTAGATTGGGTTCTCTGTACTTCTGCCTCAACTCTGAGAACAACCTCAGCCCCATTGATACACCAGGTTAAACAAATGGATACTGCACTGCTACTGGGGGCACAAATATTGATACCCTGCACACAACTAAGGTTCATTGTCAAAATGCAAACATCAGAATGGTTAGCAGTAGAGTTGAGCGAACACCTGGAAGTTCGGGTTCTGCTGGTCCGTCCGAACTTCGGGACAAAGTCCGGGTCCGGGTCCGGACGGAACCCGAACGATCGCACGGACAACGAACCCCATTGAAATCAATGGGGACCCGAACTTTTAGGCACAAAAATGGCTGTAGCAAAGTCCTGGAAAGCCCCAGAGGGCTGCAAAAGGAAGTAAAATGGGGGTAAGGGTAGAGCAAGTGCCCTACAAAAAAATGGGGACAGGGAAATAACTTTAAATATTTTTAAAAAAATAAAAACTTAAAAAATGCAAAAATGGAGGTGAATGTGGATCATCTTCAAACTGTGTCTGAAAAGTATTAATTAACGGTAGAAGCCATATAACTGTTCTAAAATCATCTTCAAACTAGGGCAAGTGCCCTACAAAAAATGGGGAGAGGGAAAATAAATTAAAATCAAATTTAAAAAATGGGA
>BLSH010488601.1:393989-406859 GCA_018402905.1 Glandirana rugosa | reverse complement strand
GTTTAACCGGACCTGTGTAGGAGACTCCCTAAGTACGACCCTGGACATCAGGGAGTGAAAACCCCCCCCCAGTGTAGGGGTTTTCCCTTCCCGATGTTCTAAGTCGTATTTGGGTAGGTGTATAGTCCCGGTGTGTGTCCTTACCGAGTGGACCGACCGACCCGAAACAAAAATTAAGTATCCCCGAGTCCACGAGTCTTCCGCGTCTCCTCCTGCAGGCGGAGCCAGAGGAGAGAGACTGCAGTGACCAACGATCTGCGGTTAGTCGTCCACTAGATCGTTGGTCACCTCCGCCCCGCCCGTCGCCGTCGAAGATCACAAGACGAGACCATCGCCTCCCGACTGGCGTCTAGCAACCAGTGACGTAAGAGAGAGGAGAGCGGAGACTGACGTGCCAATAATCACAGCGGAGGTAAAAGACCAGAGCAGAACACTAGAAGCTGCCGCTGCCCGCCCCGCCTCCACTGGTTGCTAGATCACCTGCTGATTGGCGTCTAGCAACCAGTGACGTCAGAGAGAGGAGACCGAGGCGGACGTCCTCCTCTGCGCCTTCTGAGCACCTGAGCCCCTATGAATTAAAAACAAAGCCCAGCCAGCCAGGTGAGCCATTCCTGTGTGTGGCCCTGATATGTGGATGGGTTTATGCTGAATCTTGTAGCCCTTCCCTTTTGGGGATGTGACCCCCCCCCAAAAGTGAGGGACTACAGGTCCCAGCATGAATCCCTCAGAGGATGTGTCCAGGCCAATTTGCGTTGGGGGGGGGGGTTGGAGGTGAAAGTTATTGTTGATGCCATATTGTTTTTGTTGACCCTCTTTTCCACTTATAGAGCTAATTTACTGTTTCTCTTTGAAATAAATATTATTTGTTTTTAATGTAATTTTATTGGTATCTATTATTTTTGAAATTTACCAGTAGCTGCTGCATTTCGCATTTCCCACCCTAGGCTTATACTCGAGTCAATACTTTTTCCCAGTTTTTTGTGGTAAAATTAGGAGTCTCGGCTTATACTCGGGTCGGCTTATACTCGAGTATATACGGTACATTGAAATCCCTATCCAAAAAACAATATTTTCCAATCCTTTGAATCCTTTAAGTCTAAATATAAACTTCCTAACACAGAACTTCATAACTACACACTAATTAGGAACTTTTTCTCACAATATTACGCCCTCACTCTCCACCCTTTAACTTCACAGTTTGAACATATATGTATCTCCTCTCCCAGAGACAAAGGTCAAATCTCATTGTTATATAAAGGTTTCTCAAGCTCCTCTTTGGCTGAAAAAACAAAACCTATGCTCCAATGGGAAAATGAGCTAGACTGCTCTATCTCACCAATGGGAAACTGAGCTAGACTGCTCTATCTCACTTAAAGACTGGACTCGGATGATTGATAACCTCAACAAATCTTCCCTTTCCCCCTCCATCAGAGAATCTTCTCTAAAATGATTAACTAGATGGTATATGACACCCACGAGAATTCATTCATACTACCCCTCTTCTCCTCCGCAATGTTTGAGAGGATGCACTCACTTAGGTACCTTCCGTCATCTATTCTGGCATTGTGATTTGCTAAAGCAGATATGGCGTCAAGTCTCTAATCTAATTGCTAAGCTTACAGACAATCCAGTCACACGCACGCCTCCTTTTTTCGAACATCCCAGACTTATCCAAACCCTGTAATAGGTTAATCCATACTCTTATAAATTCTATCCACCGGATGATTGCATATAATTGGCGTACCCGCACACTTCCATGGAATCAGGTCTTGACCAGAATGTCCTGTTAGACTTGTGGAAAGAATATACCACACCCTAAACAATACTATGATTACTTTTGAGCAGAAATGGCAATTATGGGACAAAATACTTGAATAACTGATATTTTTATAATAATTTGGCATATTGTATTATCACGTTGATCCGCTTAATATTTGCCTTATTCTTCATCTGCTCTCTCTTATATTTTTTACTTACTGATGCTTCTTCCATTATTTTATTTTCTCATACCAATATTGTTTTGATGACTTATGCTTACATGATTTGTATGTATTAACCTTCCAATAAAATCTTTTGTAAACAAAAAAAAAAAAAAAAAGCTTGCACTCACATTTAATAAGGATTAAAAGCAAGAAGGCACCCAGATGAAGAGGCTGCCGAGATGGGCAGCATCACTGCTGGGTTGACAGGATCGGGCCAGAGAAAGGTAAACGATGATGACAGTCAGCCTGTGGAGGTACCGATTATGGCGGTGGTCAGCACGAGGCAGCCGATGGTTGAAGTATGCAGCGGTGAGCTGGAGCGATGTGAAGGCAGGCGCTGGTAACAAGTCGGATCTGAAGCAGCAATGCAGAAGAATCAAAAGGATGACGTGGAAGGTGTGGGGACATGTCTACGTGTTTCGGGACAACAGGGGGCGCCTGATTTTAGTCTTGCCTAGGTTAGCTCAAAACCAAAATACACCACTGTTGCCAACATATCTCTGGGCGGTCCCAGTGATCCACCGGTCTGCGGCCCCATACTTCTGACCCTGAGTGGCTTTTGTGCACAAGTGATAACACTTTGGATTGTAAGCTCTACGAGCAGGGCCCTCCTATTCCTTCTGTATTGAACTGTATTGTAATTGTACTGTGTCCCTTCTTTATTGTAAAGCGCTGCGCAAACTGTTGGCGCTATATAAATCCTGTATAATAATAATAATAATAATAATGTCATTTTTAATCAAGGCTGTTTAGGGACCTTGCACATTATAGTATAGGCCCGTATCTTGTACAATATTCAGTAAACATATGAAAACAAATATGAATAATACTGTTGATGATGTTTCTATCGACTTGTTTCTATTATAGAAATGATGTCCCTACATGATATACACCCCTGAAGAAGAACAATGAAATTAAACTTTGAAACGCATTGGACATCGAGTCCACCGGACCCGCGGGCCTCCAAACTCTCATGCATGGACCGCCGTACAGCTACCACGGTTCGCGCAGGAGATCTGACCTGCCGCAGTACAATGACGGTGGCTGGTCGGCAAGCGGTTAACTCATCTAAGCATACTGTATGTCATACGGGCACAATCTCACTGGGGCCACTAAATAGGTGTTTTTTGGGGGGGGGGGGGAGATATATAGAAATCATACCCAATGCTCCCTACTAACCTATAGTGGCAAAGTAAAACAACACAATACAATATATAATGTGTTTTAACGCCACTCTTAAAGTGTACTAAGAGTCCATTTTGGATAGTCAGTTTACGGTAATAGTCAGTTTTAGAGAAGGGTTAAAACCTCTGTCAGATTTTGTTTTGCTGTAATTTGCTGGGGAGATTTTCCTTTACTTCCTGTCCCAGTCACATTACAGGAAGTGAAAGTAAATCTGTACAAAATGAGGGGGAATCTTCCTCTTTGACATTACCAGAATAAATATCAACCACTGAACGATTTACCCTCACTTCTTGTTCTGGTGACAAATGCAAATTTTTTGATTTCTGCTTTCTGTCTCTATAAAAAGGTAGTCGGTTATTTATGTGCGACTGCAGTGAAAAAAAAAATCGCACTGAGGCTGATGTGTGAAATATTTATTAGCAAGATTTTGTAAAGTTCACATAATGTAAAATACTTAACCTGATGAATTGTCAGTGACTGTTTAAAGTACAGCAGAATCATTTTAGGTAAAAGTTCAAGGAATGATCAGAGAATCTTTGTAATTAACGCATGATGTAGACAGGCCTGATTTAGCACAGAGTCTAACTGTCCTTGGAAGTAGTCTTTTATCATTTTATTTTATTATGATGAATTAATACACATTTCTCTTTAATGCATCTAAACTAACGTGTTCATTTAAACTGAGCTCCATTATTTTGTGGTCTAACTCCGTACAGTACATAGCTTTTTTATCCTGTATTTTATCTTAAATCGTTGCATGCAATCTTTTCAGGTTTTATATGATATTCATTTTTACATTATAACGATTGTTATATGAATGTGTATATTTGATTTTTAATTTTAATTGTTCATTATAAGAACCTTTTTATTGTGTAAATGGAAATTGTGGTTTAAAACAAATTAGTTTGTCAGCAGCCTATATTTTTATTTACTTATGTGTCTCATTATTATTAACAGTTAGTGACAAATGGTCAATTTTTCAAGAGTGCCCTTCCAGACCTTCAAAACACTTTTTGAAAGAGACATGCATTATTTCTTTATGCATGAATGTGCTAAATAAGGTTTTTTTAAGCAAATACAGTGATACCTCGGTTCATGAACGGTTCTGTTCATGAACAACTGAGTTCACAAAAATTTTCTTTAGTACTCGAATAGAGTTGAGCAGACACCTGGATGTTCGGGTTCGGCGGAACTTCACAAAAAAGTTAGAGTTCGGCCCCGAACTTGACCCGAACCCCATTGAAGTCAATGGTGACCCGAACTTTTGGTCACAAAAATGGCTCTAAAAAGTCCTAGAAAGGGCTAGAGGGCTGCAAAAGGAAGCAAAATGGGGGTAAGAATGGGACAAGTGCCCTGCAAACAAATGTGGATAGGGAAATAACTTAAAATCACATAAAAAAAATAAAAAATGGAGGAGGAGGTGGATGTGGAGTATGAGGTTGAGGAGGCAGTGACCGTGGCGGTGTAGGTGGCGGAAGAGGAGGAGGAAGTAGTCAACACTGTGTTTTTTGTTTGTTTGTTTTTTTTTCTAATTGGGGTAGCCCCCAAAATATTGAGACATATTTAAAAAAAAAAAAGGATACATTCTCTTAAGTATACCTATGGCTGTGTGAGGCCGGTATAAATGGCTATTCTGCACAAGGTACAGACAAGTCTTGTGGGATCCATGCCTGGTTCATTTTAATAAAGGTTAGCTTGTCCACATTGGCTGCGGACAGGTGGCTGCGCTTGTCTGTGATAACGCCCCCTTCCGTGCTAAACACAAGTTCAGACAATACACTGGCTGCAGGACAGGCCAGCACCTCCAAGGCATAAAGAGCAAGCTCAGGCCATGTGCCCAATTTGGAGACCCAGAAGTTGAATGGGGCAGACCCATCAGTCAGTACGTGTAGGCATGTGCACACATACTGTTCCACCATGTTGCTGAAATGCTGCCTCCTGCTAAGAGGTTGCCTATCAGCTGGTGGTGCTGTTTGTTGTTGCGTGCTGCTGACAAAGCTTTTCCACATTTCGGCCATGCTAACCCTGCCTTCTGAGGTGCTGGCGGTGCCACAGCTGCGTTGGCGACCTCTTCCTCCTCCTCTCCCTTCGCTTTGTGCTTCCACCTGAGCCCCCGGTGTCATTTGGGAATGCCCTCAGCAGTGCGTCTACCAGCGTGAGCTTGTAGTCGCGCATCGTCCGATCACGCTCCAGTGAGGGGATTAAGGACGGCACGTTGTCCTTGTAACGGGGATCCAGCAGGGTGGCCACCCAGTAATCAGCACAAGTTACAATGTGGGCAACTCGGCTGTCGTTGCGCAGGCACTGCAGCATGTAGTCACTCATGTGTGCCAGGCTGTTCAGAGGCAAAGACAAGCTGTCCTATGTGGGAGGTGTATCATCTGTGTCCTCCGTATCCCCCCAGCCATGCTCCAGTGATGCCCACGAGCTGCGTCTGGTGCCACCCTGCTGTGAACACGGTTCCTCCTCCTCCTCAGCCTCGTCCTCCTCATCCTCCAGAACGGTGCCCTGGCTTGAAAATTTTTTACCTGGCCTATGCTGGTGCAGGAACCCACCCTCCGAGCCACTTGTGAATGACTGGCCTGATAACCATGGAAATTACCCCTCTTCTTCCTCCTCCTGTGCCACATCCTCTTCCATCATCGCCCGAAGTGTTGTTTCAAGGAGACATAGAAGCGGGATAGTAATGCTGAGAACAGCGTCATCGGCACTGGTCATGTTGGTGGAGTACTACAAACACCGCAATATGGTACACAGGTCTCGCATGGAGGCCCACTCATTGGTGAAGTGGTGCTGTTCCGCAGAGCGACTGACCCGTGCATGCTGCAGCTGAGACTCCACTATTGCCTGCTGCTGCTCGCACAGTCTCTCAAGCATGTGCAAGGTGGAGTTCCACCTTGTGGGCAGGTCGCATAGGAGGCGGTGAGCAGGAAGGCCGAAGTTCCACTGCAGCGCAGACAGGCAAGCAGCAGCAGGATGAGAACGCTGAAAGCGCGCACAGACGGCTTGCACTTTCTGCAGCAGCTCTGACATATCCGGGTAGTTTTTTAGAAATTTCTGCACCACTAAATTCTGCACATGTGCCAGGCAAGGGATGTGCGTTAAACCAGCTAGGCCCAGAGTTGCTATCGCCCATTATCGCACACCACCAGGCCAGGCTTGAGGCTCAGTGGCAACAACCACTCATCGGTCTGTTGTTCAATGCCCATCCACAGATCCTGCGCAGTGTGGGGTTTATCCCCCAAACATATCAGTTTTAAAACAGCCTGCTGTCATTTCCCCCTGGATGTGCTGAAGCTGGTGGTGAAGGTGTTACGCTGACTGGATGAGGAGGTGGTAGAGGAGGAGGAAGCGGAGTAGGAGGAGGAGGCGGCAACAGGAGGCAAGGAGAAATGCCCTGCAATCCTCGGTGGCGGAAGGACATGTGCCAAACTGCTATTGGGCTCAGGCGCACCCGCCACTACATTTGCCCAGTGTGCAGATAGCGAGATATAGCATCCCTGCCCGTGCTTACTGGTCCACGTATCAGTGGTTATGTGGACCTTGCCACAGATGGCGTTGTGCAGTGCACGCTTGATCTTGTCCCCGACTTGTTTGTACAGGGAAAGGATGGCTCACCTGGAAGAGTAGTGGCGGCTGGGAACCACGTACTGTGGGACAGCCACCACCATCAGGTTTTTAAAACTGTCCGTGTCCACCAGACGGAATGACAGCATTTCAAAGGCCAGGAATTTTGAAATGCTGGCATTCAGGGCCAGGGATCACGAGTGGGTAGGGGGGTAATTTCTCTTTCTCTCCAGTGTTTGGGAGATGGACAGTTGTAAGCTTCCATGGGACCATGGTGTGGAAATGCTTGGGGACGGTGGCGGACATGGTGGCGTTGCTGTCACATCGTTTGTTTTGCTGGGTGGAAGGTGACACTGGCACTGTAGAGGTGGAGGAAGAGGCCAAGGTAGCAGCAGAAGAGGAAGCAGGAGCCCGAAACCTTTCTTGGATTTTGAGGTGCTTATTCCACTGCAGCTCGTGGTTTGCATGTAGATGCCTGGTCATGCAGGTTGTGCTCAGGTTTAGAACATTTATGCTCTGATTGCAAAGCGTGCAAACCACTCGTGTGTTGTCGTCGGCACATTGTCTGAATAACTGCCACACCGGGGAACTCCTTTGAGCTGCCCTTGGTGTGCTAGGTCCCTGGGTGCGGTGGGTAGTAGCATGCGTACTGGCTAGGGGATGGTCGCTCCACTTTTGCAACCTGCTTCCTCTTTTGCTGTGCTGGTGCCTCTGTGCGACTACCACCTCTTCCTCCAAACTGCACACGTCACTCGCATGACCTTCGTTCCATGTGGGGTCTACGACCTCATCATCCTCCACATCATCTTCCACCCACCCTTCACCACTGCCCTCCTTGTCAGTCTGCACACTGTAGAAAGCCACAGCAGTTTCGTCATCATCAGAGACGTGCTGAGGTGGTGTCTCCATGTCCTCATCCTGAAACAGAAGTGGTTGGGCATCGGTGCACTCAATGTCTTCCACTTCTGGGGCAGGGCTATGGGGATGGCCCACGGAATGCACACCAGCAGAGTCCTCAAAAAGCATAAGAGACTGCTGCATGACTTGGGGCTCAGACTGCTTGGCTGATTTACAAGGGGCTGAGGTGAAAGACCAATGGCCATGGGGTTCAGGTGCCAACTCTGAGCTTTCAGCAAGGGACCGGGTGGGAGACAATGAGAAGGAACTGGGGGGGATTGTCTGCCACCCAATCTACTATCACCTGTACTTGTTCTGGCCTCACCATTCGTCGAGCGGCATTCGGGCCTACCATATAATGTTGAAGGTTCTGTCGGCTACTCGCACCTGAGGAAGGTTTGGGTTCGGGACACGGACACCCCAAAGTCCAGTACGTACCCGAACTTTACAGTTCGGTTCGGGTTCCCTCAACTCTATACTCGAACTCTGCTTCGGTTCATGAACACGAGCCACAGCCATCTTGTGGGAAGCAGTAATGAAGGTGACAAGAATGTGCAGAGCAGTAATGAAGTTGACAAGAATGTGGAGAGCGGTAATGCAGGTGACTAGAGAGTGCAGAGCGGTAATGCAGGTGACAAGAATGTGCAGAGCAGTAATGAAGTTGACAAGAATGTGGAGAGCGGTAATGCAGAAAAGGAATAATGATGTTAACCAAGCAGAGGACGCAAGTGCTAGAAGAGGTGGAACAACTTTTGTTAGTGTGGCTGAATGAGAAACAGCTGACAGGTGATAGTGTTAATGAAGCTATGATTTGTGAAAAAGCCAGTAAATTGCACAGTGCTTTACTACAAAAAACCCTCTATAACTGCAGCAAGTGAAGAATTTAAAGCCAGTAGAGGGTGGTCTGAAGAATTCCGCAAGAGAAGTGGCATCCATAGTGTGAGAAGACATGGTAAGGTTTCCAGTTCTGAGAAGGCCGCTGCAGAAGCCTACAAGATAGAATTTGCGGAATTCATGAAGACAGAAGGATATGTCGCTCAACAAGTGTTCAACTGTGATGAAACAGGGCTCTTCTGGAAAAAGATGCCGAATAGAACCTATATCACGCAAGAGGAAAAGGCACTGCCGGGGCACAAGCCCATGAAGGACAGATTGACACTTTTGCTGTGTGCGAATGCAAGTGCCGAACTGAAGATTAAGCCACTACTGGTGTACCATTCCCAGACCCCTCCTGCATTCAGTGAACAGAATGTGAACAAGTCCAGACTGCCTGTCATGTGGAGGGCCAATGTGAAACTTGGGTCACAAGGCAATTGGTCATGGGATGGCTGCATGAGGTGTTTGCACCCACCATAAGAAAAAATCTGACAACCAACTGCTTGAAAGGTGCCTTCTTTTGAAGGGCAATGTCCCGGCACACCCTCCAGCTCCCTCCTGGATTGTTGCTGAGTATGACTTCATAAAGGTCAAGTTCCTCCCCCCAACATGATACCTCTTCTGCAGCCCATGGACCAGAAAGTGATCTGCAACTTCAAGAAGCTGTACACAAAGACACTCTTCACTAGGTGTCTTAATGTCACTGAAGAGACTTCCTTTAGTCTGAAAGAATTCTGGAAGAAACATTTCAATGTTCTCCACTGAATTAACCTCATTGACAAAGCCTGGGAAGATGTCACTCACCGAACCTTTAAACTCAGCCTGGAGGAACCTGTGGCCAGAATGAACGTGACTTTGAAGGGTCTGATGCAGAGGTAGTGGAGGAGATTGTGTCCATGGGCAAGAGTATGGGTCTGGACGTCGATGGTGCAGATGTGGAGGAGCTTGTTGAGGAACATAAGGAGGAGCTGACCACAGAGGAACTTTCTGAGCTCCACAGTGAGCAGCAGAAGGCGCTTATCGAGGAGCAATCCACTGAGGAAGAGGAAGACAGGGAGGAGGTTAGCAGTGATGCCATAAAATCCATTATGGAAAAATGGAATGACTGCCATGATTTTTTTGAGAAGCACCATCCCAACATAACTGTAACGAACAGAGAGTTAAATCTAATGAATGATAATGTGGTTTCTCATTTACGGATGGTTATGCAGAGCAGGAAGAGACAAGTGACATTGGACAGATTTTTCACCAAAACTGAGTCTGCGGTTAAAAGACAAAGAGGAGAGGAAACCCCTGAAGGAGATATCCCCAGTGTCCTTATGGAGGGGGACTTTCCCTCTGAACAATAACCACCTTCCACCAGCCTTTCTCCATGCCATTACACATTTGTCATGAATAGGGAGTGGCAGTAAGGACACCAAGTGAAAAAAAGTAATTATTATTACAGACACGATCAATCGGATAGAAGACATTAGTATAATATGGCTTGGATTGAAGAAGGCTCAAATATCCTTCCATATTCCTTAAATTAATATAGTTACCGACTGTTTAGGCCTAGATGGTTTGCATGGTAGATTTCATGGCCTAGACTTGATATCAGACTCTTGTAAATTCCCTGTACAGCAGCACTCAGACTAGGGAGGATAATGAACTTGCAAGGATCATTCCAACGAGAGGGAAGAACAGAGTAAACACATTGATACCGGTTTTGTTTAACCACAGTATAGAAAATTCAGGTCATCATCCTGGCTGTGCAGAAATACAAATCCTTTGTAAAACAGTTTTAAAAGAGAAGTACAGTAAAACCTCAGATTGCGAGTAACACGGTTAACGAGCGTTTTGCAATACGAGCAGTTTTTTAAAAAAAATTCTGATTTGGTTTGCGAGTGGTGTCTCGCATAACGAGTAGAATTTAGCCTTTTTGCATGCAATACCGCATGTGGCCAGGATTGCAGGGGTGCTGGTGAGCCTCGGAGGCGGCCAGAAATGCTTGAAATTCCTCAGAAATACCGAAAGTGTAAATACTTTCCGAGCATTGCCGAGTGATTCCAATGTCTTAGAGGCTCATCAGCACCATTGCATAACTGGCCACATATGGTATTGCATACACCAGGTGCCCCCGGAACTGTGGTCACATACAGTACTGCATAGACAAGCAGTGACTGTGGAACAAATTAACTGAGTTTACATTGTTTCCTATGGGGAAACATGCTTTGATATACGAATGCTTTGGATTACAATCATTCTCCTGGAATGGATTATGCTCGTAATCCAAGGTTCCACTGTATGGGAATGCTTTTTATTTTAGAATCATACCTACCTAGGTAGATGCTATGGGCTGGGGTAGATGGCGCTGTCTTTAAATCTTACTGGTGGTTAATAAATCTTTACTACATTATATATATAAGTGATAATAAATAAAATAAAATATTTGTTTAATATTTATATACTAAACAAATATTCCTGTGAACTCGTAAAGTGCTGCGTGCTAAACCAAAAAAAAAAAAAAAAATATATATATATATATATATATATATATATATATATATATATATATATATATATATATAAAAACTGTGTATAATGGTCCCTGTATAATCTCTCAAAAATTCATAACCAATATATAATTGTCCATATCATTACGTTCATATAGATATAGAATATTTGATAAAAACATATGCACATGAATATAATTATTATGAAAGTTCACATGTGCAACAATGCTGCATCAAAAAGTGCCTTGCAAATTCCAAAGTGACTTGTGCAAAAAATGTTTCCTTGTGCAAGTTAGTGGATCCACTCGTGCTTCCCCTTATGTGTCCTCACTCACCAGACAGCGTCACCCCTGCAGGGGGGTAAACGCATATATGTAGACTCTCTGGTATTCTGGTCTCCTGTAGAATGTGTTCCTTATCCACATATCTCTCCATACCACTTTGTTTCTGTAAAGCTCTGAGGTCCCAGTGACCGAACAATACTCTCCCGGTCTGGCCTTCACCCCGCACACAGCTGTGCAGGGACACCTGATGTAGAGGAGGCACACCGCTGGTCTGGGGACACCTGATGTAAGGAGGCACACCGCTGGTCTGGGAACACCTGATGTAAGGAGGCACTCTGCTGGGGACACCTGATGGCAGGCGACGTGGCAAGTGATACACTCGGAACTCCCACTGATGCTGCATTATGGTGAGTTGAACTATTTCATTATATATTACAATGTAATAATAGAAATAATGCGCTTCAATCATCCTGACACCATACCAACCATGTTGCTGGGATGATTGAAGTGCCAACAGTATCTTTATCTGCTGATTGTTAAACTTTCTGGAATACACATATTGTATTGTAGTGTAGGATCTGGGCCTGCTGTCCCTCCGTCCCTTTTTCTTTCTTTCCTTTCTTCTCTTCTCCCCTCCCTATTTTTTTCTTTCTTCCTCCATCACTCATTCATTTCAGACTCGAACCACACCCCCTTGGAGGCACCCCCTTTAAACCACGCCCACTATTTAGCTTAAGCCACGCCCATAATTGCTGTGGAGTGCTGTGCGCGCCACAATTTTCTTCTACAGCTATGATACGCCCACAAATGAATGCCCCGCCCCTGGTTATAATAAGACCGCATCTACAGATAAAAAAGTGTCCCTATAATATCGTTTGTTCTCTCTCCCCCCTACCCCACTAGCTTCCTCTCATACGATGAGCGCCCACCTCTAGCCATACCGGGCTCAGGCCCATTGCATATCCCCCCCCTTTTTTTTTTTTTTTTTCTCATCCTGACCTCATCTAGTACCAAGGGAAGGCCCGTCCTCCCCCACAGTATCTCCCCTGATACGGGTCCTTCACCCTACCAGACAACCATTATTCTCTTCAGACTTGACACCCGTCAAGACTAATGTCATAAACGGCTCCTACATTTCAACCTAACTTATTTGCTATTACCAAGGCCCTAGCCTCTCCCCCTCAGACTGTCACTGCTGCCTCCACCTTTGCTCCTAGGGTACTCTTACGGTGCCCTCTGAGCAAACCTTTCCACCGAGCCAGGTGCTTTCTGCCTCTCGGTGGGACTTCCACCATGCTTGTCCACACTACCCTCTCGGACCCTCCCGGTCCGGGGATGCCTAGTTTTTCTACCACACCTACTCTCTCCGCTCCCCGCTTTCCTCTATCCCTCTGGCCCCTCTGGCTTTCCCCCTCTTACTCCCGCCCCGGGGAGGCCCGGTCGCCTTCATCTACATCCCATATAAACTCTTGCCCCAATTCCCACCATGGCCCCCTTAAACATTCTGACAAAGTGTGCAAAGACACCATACAACTCGGGGACTTGTAAGTTGCAGTCTTACAAATTCCCCCGGTACCACCCTTA
>BLSH010488601.1:375532-388846 GCA_018402905.1 Glandirana rugosa | reverse complement strand
TCTAATTTCTTTTTCATGTCGGTTTCAAACAAACCGACATGAAGCGGACACCTCGTACGTTCACGTCAAGCAAGACGTGGGGACACTGGGCAAAATTTTGTCGGACTTTGGACGACAACCTACTACAGTGTCTCGGCCAGGTCCCAGCCCTTTCAAGTACTGATATACCAGGCGTGTGTACGGACCTGGGCGTAGGTCGCGTCGGAGACTCGCGGGACGACTCTCGGATTCGGTCAACGGTTGTAACAGTTTTTTAAATATCCCTGTGAAAAAAAAAAAATACCAAGTTTTTCAAAATAACTTATTTGTCGTCGTCATGTAATGTACATTAATTGTGAATATAGCCTGTTCTTGGTCTCCTGAAGTATTACATGTAATGTACTGCTGCTGTTTATTCAATAAAACTTTTTGAACCATAAAAAAAAAAAAGTGTCCCTATAAATTTTTTGACAATGTTGGCAACTGGCTTAGGCTCTCAGCAGGGCGCTCAGAGGCTGCGCTGGATGCGGGTCCAGGCATGTGTGCGGACCATATAGTCATGAACTTTCCCGACCCTGGACCGGCTCTGTGACATCATCCAACAGCAGGTTTCAGGCTGTTTTAAAACGGGTCACAGGGGTGCAGAACGAACTGCACTTGCATGCTCCACAGGCGAAGTACAGCCAAACAAACTTTGGCTGTACTTTTTCTTTAATCTAATTTGGATTATTGATTTGAGTTAAGAATTTGTTTGAGAATTTATTTTTGTAATGCTCTAAATGGCCATGTGAGTGGCTTGTCAGTTAGATTAGAGCTTGCCGAGATTCATTGAGGGCTCACTGACAGGTTCTGAAGTGAAAATAAAGGGGGAGATTTATTAAAACACAGAATCTGATGCAGCTGTGCATATAAACCAATCATTTTCTAACTTCAGCTTGTTCAATTAACCACTCCAGATCCACGCTATTGCCATAGTACGGCTCCAGCGCGGATCTGGAATGCCGGGACGACGTCCATGGACGTCGTCCCCTGTGCACGCTCCTCGCGCGCCCCCTAGTGGCAGCAGCGGCGCACGCTGCGCGAGCGTGCCCGTGGCTCGGGCGGACTCGATGTCCGCCCGAGACCCGCCGATCTCTTTTAAGAGCCTCAGAACGGAGAACCGCCGATGTAAACACGGCGGTTCCCCGTTCTGTGACAGGGGACATGACAGATCTACTGATCCCTGTCACTGGGATCAGTTAGATCTGTTATGTCCCGGCCAACCCCGCCCCCCCACAGTTAGAACACACCCAGGGAACATATTTAACCCCTTCACTGCCCCCTGCAGGTTAACCACTTCACTGCCAATGACATTTACACAGTAATCAGTGGACATTTAAATTTCTGATCGCTGTATAAATGTCATTGGTACCAAAAATGTGTAAAAAATGTCCGTCATTTCTGCGGCAATATCGCAGTCCCGATAAAAATCGCAGATCGGCGCCATTACTAGTAAAAAAAAAAAATAATAAAAATGCCATAAATCAATTCCCAGTTTGTAGATGCGATAACTTTTGCTCAAACCAATCAATATACGCCGTTTGGGTTTTTTTTTTTACCAAAAATATGTAGAATATATATCGGCCAAAACTGATGAATAATTTTTTTTAATGGATTTGTACTTTAGCAAAAAGTAAAAAATATTGTTCTTTTTTTGCAAAATTGTCGCTCATTTTTTGTTTATAGCGGCGATCAGAAATGACGCAGAGGTGATCAAATACCACCAATAGAAAGCTCTATTTGTGGGGAAAAAAAGGACGCAAATTTTATTTGGGTACAACGTCGCACGACCGCGCAATTGTCATTCAAAATGCGACAGCGCTGAAAGCCAAAAATTGGTCTGGGCAGGAGGGGGGTTTAAGTGCCCAGTAAGGAAGGGGTTAAGCTTTCACAATGAAACCTAGAAGCTTATTGGTTACTATGCACATCTGCACCAGATTCTGTGCTCACCAGTTTTAGTAAATCTCCCCCAAAGTATGGTGCTGTGTAGAAGTGTGATGGGGTCTTATGCAGTTAAGCTGCAGCACTCAGTAACAGGTAGACATGTAGATAAGTTTGCAACTAGAAGAGCTTTACTTGGGAATGTGCAGATCCCAGAACATTTAAATTAAAACTAAAGCCCAGACTTTCTTCTTTAGTTTTGGATATAGTAGGGAAGGCTTAGCAACCTTGTCAGGTTTTTTTGCTGCCTGAGTTCCTGCTGGGGAGATTCACTCTCTCAATTTGTCCCAATGACCATTGTCATGGGATAAAAAGCAAATCCAAAGTATTGAGCTGTCATTGGAACAGGAATAGAATAAATCGTCAAATGGGGGTATTTGCTGCAGTGTCTGTTATCAAAGAGAGGATATGCCTTACTACTTATTGCATCTCTGGGACAGTAAGTGAAATCCACCTAAATCTCCCAGCACAAAAAAATACAGTAAAAGGTGTTTTAACCCTTCCTCTTAATAACAAAAAAATTTGGCTTTACATATACAGTACATACATCTCTCCTTAATCTTTCCAAAATGGAGAAACAAATTGTTTTGGCCTAAGATATACTGTACTCTTGACATTTTCAGGCATATTTATAAAGCAGCAAATGCAACATTTAACGAGTATTCACTGCAAGTGGATCTTTCTGATGCATATGTTTTAAATACAGTGGAAAAATTAACCACTTGTGAAAATTTGGTGAATGTCTCATTCACTGCTTTAGAAACATGCCCTTTTATATTGTACACACAATCTTTGGATAGAGTGTATATTGTACACACAATTGGGTAAAGTCAACAAAGTTCTAATGACACTTTTTTGGTCATATGGTCCTTTAAAATGGCCTGTGACAAGTTAAAAAAAAAACCCTGCCACCAGTCTGGTGCGAATTCCAGTTCTGTTTTTCCTGCAAAGAGCGGTTCCTCTCCGTTTTAACTGCGGATCAGCTGACCTGGGGGGTGTAGTGAGGAGGGGGAGAGAATTTGCACTGCGCTGCGTAGAAAACGCACACGTTTTCTGTGCAATGCGGAGTGCAGATGCCACGCACATATGTGAACCAGACACATTGAAATTAACATGTTGTTCAATGTCCTGCAAATTGGATCCAATTCGCATAGGTGAACCCAGCCTTACCCACATGTGCAGCTGATTCAGGTAGTTCTTATTAGCACCACTTTTACAAAGTTTTTGCAAAGTGTAGGTGAATTGGGGAGCTATCTGTGCTCCAACATGTAAACAAACAAAAGGAAACACTTAAAATTCCGATAACATCAAATGGATCCCGATTTATTGAAGCAAACAATCACCATGAAGTTACTGTGAAGTCACCATGAAGACTTCATAGAAATATTTTGCTTCAATAAATCAGGATCCATGTGATGCTATCAGAGTGCAGAGAGTCTCCTTTTGTTTGTTCATGTGCAGGTAATTAAGACCAACTCTAACTTGGTGTACAGAGACAGGTAGAGTACCTGTCTCTGTATGCTGTGTAGCAGGTGACATATTTTTTGCCACTTCCTCCTCCTCTCCCCACCCGTCTTTGATTGTAAAGGACATTGTTGGCTTCACAGACAACTGCCTCCTAGCTACCAGTGATGCTGACAGTGGGCAGAGCCTGATGGGGAAGCTGAAACACTAGTCAGGTTCGCTCTCTCATTGTGATTGACAGCATGCAGTGGGCAGGATCTATAGTCAATAGCAAGGGATCCACCAACTGCCTGCTGACAATAACAAGGGGAGAGGGCCTGATGAGGAACTAGAGTCTGTTAATCCCCATCAGGCTCCACCCACCCAGGTTCAAAAATCAGCTACGAGGACAGAATGACTGTATGGACACTCCAGTCTCCGCGTGCATTTGCATGTGGTGCATGCCCCAGCCTCATTGATGGAGAAATTCAGTTTTTTGCCTGGTTTGATCATCATGCCAAGCCTTGAGTGGGACTCCTTGGCAAAACGCACCTATAGCGAAGTAATCTTGTTACATTTTCCAATATTACTACATTTGTTATCTTTAGCTGATATTATTTAACTAAATGTTATACAGTTTGATTTTACCTACCTGTGATCTTTTTTTGCACATCTCAAAAAAAAAACCCACTAAACCATAAACTATTGCATTACCGTGATAAAACACATGTACCTGTTTACAACAGGTACATGAATTTGTCACCCACATCGACATTAGTTTAGCAGAAATGTTAGACACACTATGTATTTCCATTAATGTTTTTCTCTTTGGAACGAGTCAGCCTGCTACAATATTTGCACTGAATGCTCTGGATTAATTCTTTTAACTTATTTTCCTTCCTGTCAAACTCACAAAAGAGAAATGTAACACTAGTATGTGCATATATTTATTTGCGTAACTAAATGTAGATCTGTTCATATTTGTCTCCAAATTAAGAAAACCCACTGTAAATTGCAATTTCCCATTTAAAATGAATTACCAATAACCTTGGTAAACAATGAGCTGCTTAATTAGGAAGAGTAGACTGTGCACATGTAGAATGACTATTTTAAGCACATTGTCCTGTGTCGTGTTCCTGTGCCATAGCTGTGTGGAATCCTGTTCTTTTCCTGGGTCCCATCTGTTACAAGAATGGTTGTGCACATTTGCTGACAGAGTTGAAGCTAAGTTTCCTTCATATATAACCTCAATAGAGTTGAACCATCCAGATGGGCAAAGCTTATTACGGCCTGTTATATCATAGAAAATAGACTGTGATTTATATGCAACAAATCTGGAACGAAGGAGATTGTGTGCAGGGTACAGGATCTATAAATCTTAATTTCTTGTTCTCTCTCGTTCCTCTTCCTTCCCAAATGGTGCCCCACCTGAGTAAGGATATATTGTATGTTGGCACGCAGCCCAGCATATTGCCACTACATTTTCTTTCCTCTATCTCTCAAAATAATTGTTCATTGAGAAGAGAACATTGTGTGCTTAGTTTTTACAGGTTCACAAATGCAATATTGGTCTGTTTGAAAAGAGGATTTACGCTGATTTGGGTGACCTGCAAATAACTGTTCTCAGGTTGCCTTTTCTCGGGAGTGACAGTATCATTTGATGTCTAGATATACTGTAACATTATATGGCTGCTTGTAGGTTTGCCACTAGAATTTGTACTAGGCAAAGAGGTTCGCTAGCTTTGTTTGTAAACTGGGCATCTGTAATCAGCTTGTAACTTAAATTTAAAGAGGAGTTCCGCCCACATATTTTTTTTTCTTTGCTGGCATTCCCTCTGCCTGTATAGATAATATACATAAAAACATTGATATATTTCAATTCCGTTCCCATTCCTTTTGTTTTGTATTTACTTGCCTTATTTTCGTGTTCCATTTTGATTGTGGGCATGTGAAGCCCACTCGGACCCTATTCCAGGATAAAGTGCATGCTGGTTACTCAGCATGCACCTCCCGGTCTTGCGCATGCGCATTGCATCGCCGGGCGTAGCGCTGATAGTGACCCACACTGACTCCTGGGAATTATAACACAGATCTCCCAGGAGCCAGTGCGCCGCAGGAACTTACGTAGATCGCCGCAGAGGGGGGAGACAGGAAGAGAAAACAAAAAGCCTTGTAAACAAGGTAAGCTAAGGGAAAGGAAAAAAATGCACAATAGTGTTACTGTGGTCACTGAGGAAGAGGATGATGTGAAGTTTAAAAAGTGGGCGGTACTCGACTTTAAATTCAATTTGCACTGACCACACTGTACACATGCTGCTGGCCACGTTCATATTTTTATTTTTATCACCCTTGCTGCCTGTTTTGCAGGACATATTCTCTAAAAAAAAAATCTGATGTTAGACAATATATCCTGGTTGAGACTATTTTAAGCTAGGGTCAGGAGTTTACAGTGTAGAGAAACATACAATATGTTTATTCCAAATAGAGTATTCAGACCTTCATACAGCTCCTGATTACCCTACATTTACATCTTCCATTTAGTACAATCAGAAGATGCCAAAACTACTGACAATGGGGAAGATTTCACTCGACTTTATCCATTTCTGCTGCTGAAAGTGACCCTGGTGCAAAACCATATACCTCAACAATAATGTTTGTGCCAAAAGGCGAGGTCTAGCACTGGGGGAGTAGTACTGAACAACATTCATTTTCCTTCATTTTCCCCAGAATTTGCAAGTTGGCAATAAACAAAGGTAAGATTTAAACATCATATCTGCGCTAAGCAGAGAGAGACAACACATTAAACACAAAATAGTCATATTGTAATGTATTTGGATGTGATGCAGGGCATCATAAACTTTACTCAGCAGGGTCTTCAAAGAACTTCTAATGAGGCTCTGTCATAAATGGTCAATTCAAACAGTCTAAAAAGCAGTTTGAGCAACACACATCTGTTTTTTGACCTAAAACTGAACTTCTAGAGGCAAGTGTTAGACATATTCCATAATTCCTGCTGTAATGGTGTTACCTTCATAAAAAGTGGTTACACTTTTTATACTTAGAAGAAGATTGCAATCAGACACAAAGCATGCCAATATTATAGGGTAGTAAAAAGTCCCTTTAGTCCTCCTAAGAGAATATATATAGAATCTGTCATATTTGGTATCTAAAAAAACAAATTGCCTTTAGCTGCTGCTAGCTGACAAAGAGGAGCTGTTCAGCGGCTTAAAATAGGGACATATATGCATCTTACTTCCATAGAGTAGTTAGCATAGGTGTTGGGGGGGGGGGCAGTTTTAGGATGTTAGATTGATCCTGGGATTCCACTTTAAGTTTGTTTTGCTTTTCCTGTTCCAAAAAAACTCACATGAACAAAATACAAAATTCATAAATACGGTACTTCTTATATGTGTAACGTGCCCCCTAAGGAGCCACAGATAAACTGGGATTGCCACCCTACACAGCCAGGCACACTGAATTTTCACAGTCACTTCAGAGTCAAGAAGCAGTTCAGTACTTTGGGTTTTTTGTTTTATTGAGAGGATATAACTTGGATGGGAGAATTGGATTGGGAGAATTATGGGATGCCCACTTGACTTCAAACAACTTCAGGGACAACTTTTCCTATACACAGTCTATATACACTCCTCACTTCCTCCAGCTGGCACACTGTTTGTGGATCTGACAAAAGCACTCAGATTTAGAGCAAAAGCCTGTTATAGAAAGAAACACAAGGACCCTTTAAGTAGACTTGTGCATGGCTGAAAAATTCGGGGGTTTTTTTGTTTTGTTTTTTCGGAAATTCGGAAATTTAAAAAATTCGGAATTTGGAAATTAAAAAATTCAGAAATCCAAAATTCAGAAATTCGCGGTAATTCGGCAATTGCGATAATTTGGAAAGTCGTGGTAATTCGGCAATTGCAGTAATTCGGAAAATTGGCAATCGGAACAGCAAAAAATCTGAAATTCTGAAATCCGAAAATTCGAAAATAACGAAGAACATATGAAATAATAATTAACAAATAACTATTAACTTATAGGTATTAGAATTTCCTTGAACGTTTGGCTGTTAGAATATAAAAATATGAAATTTATCACCAATAGCCATATGTTCAAGAAAATTCCAATACCTATGATTTAATAATTATTCATTATTATTTCAAATGTTCTTTCTTATTTCCGAATTTTGGAAATTTGGAAATAAGGAAGAACATTTGAAATAATAAGTTATTAATTTATTATTTTAACTGCTTATAAATTATAATAAGCTATTATTATTTAAAATGTTCTTCCTTATTTCCGACTTTTGCAGTGTGTGACTGTACATATGCATACTGTATGTATGTATGTGTGTGTGTATACTGGGTGTGTATATTGTATGTATACTGTGTGTATACATACAATATACATATAATATGCACACAGTATATACACACCCAGTATACACACACACACACACACACATACATACATACAGTGTGCATATATATAGTCACACACTGCAAAAGTCGGAAATAAGGAAGAACATTTGAAATAATAATAGCTTATTATAATTTATAAGTTAAAACAATAAATCAATAACTAATTATTTCAAATGTGCTTTCTTATTTCCGTATTTCTGAATTTCGGAAATTCAGAAATAAGGAAGTACATTTGAAATAATAAGTTATAAATGTATTATTTTAACTCATTATAAATAATAATAAGCTATTATTTCAAATGTTCTTCCTTATTTCCGACTTTTGCAGTGTGTGACTGTACATATGCATACTGTATGTATGTATGTATGTATGTGTGTGTATATTGTATGTATATTGTATGTATACTGTGTGTATACATACAATATACATATAATATGCACACAGTATATACACACCCAGTATACACACACACACACACATACATACATACAGTCTGCATATATATAGTCACACACTGCAAAAGTCAGAAATAAGGAAGAATATTTGAAATAATAATAGCTTATTATAATTTATAAGTTAAAACAATAAATCAATAACTAATTATTTCAAATGTGCTTTCTTATTTCCGTATTTCTGAATTTTGGAAATTCAGAAATAAGGAAGTACATTTGAAATAATAAGTTATAAATGTATTATTTTATCTCATTATACATAATAATAAGCTATTATTATTTCAAATGTTCTTCCTTATTTCCGAATTTTGGAAATAAGGAAGAACATTTGAAATAATAATAGCTTATTATAATGTATAATACGTTAAAATAATAAATCATTAACTTATCATTTCAAATGTTCTTCCTTATTTCTGAATTTCCGACATTCGGAAATAAGAAAGAACATTTGAAATAATAACAAATAACTATTCAATTATAGGTATTGGAATTTCCTTGAAAGTTTGGCTGTTAGTGAACTTAAATATGAAATTTATCATTAATAGCCATATTTTCAAGAAAACTCCAATACCTATAATTTAATAGGTATTTATTATTATTTCAAATGTTCTTTCTTATTTCCGAATTTTGGAAATAAGGAAGGTCATTTGAAATAATAAGTTATTAAAGTATTATTTTGACTTATTATAAATTATAATACGCTATTATTTCAAATGTTCTTTCTTATTTCCAAATTTCGGAAATTCGGAAATAAGGAAATACATTTGAAATAATAAGTTATCCATTTATTATTTTAACTTATTATAAATTATAATAAGCTATTATTATTTCAAATGATCTTCCTTATTTCTGACTTTTGCAGTGTGTGACTGTACATATGCATACTGTATGAAAGTATGTATGCATGTGTATATACTGGGTGTGTATACTGTGTGTATACATACAATATACACACAGTATATACACACACACATACATACCTACATACATACAGTATGCATATATACAGTCACACACTGCAAAAGTCAGAAATAAGGAAGAACATTTGAAATAATAATAGCTTATTATAATTTATAAGTTAAAATAATAAATGGATAACTTATTATTTCAAATGTTCTTCCTTATTTCCGAAATTCGGAAATAAGAAAGAACGTTTGAAATAATAATTAATAACTATTAAATGATAGGTATTGAAATTTCCTTGAAAGCTTGGCTGTTAGTGAACTTAAATATGAAATTTATCACTAATAGCCATATTTAAAAGAAAATTACAATACCTATAATGTAATAGTTATTTATTATTTCAAATGTTTTCTTATTTCCGTATTTCCGAATTTCGGAAATTCGGAAATAAGGAAGTACATTTGAAATAATACATTATAAATGTTTTATTTAACTCATAAATAATAATAAGCTACTATTATTTCAAATGTTCTTCCTTATTTCCGAATTTCGGAAATAGGGAAGAACATTTGAAATAATAAGAAATTAATCTATTATTTTAACGTCTTATAAATAATAATAAGCTAATATTATTTCAAATGTTCTTCCTTATTTCCAACTTTTGCAGTGTGTCACTGTATATATGCATACTGTATGCATGTATGTATGTATGTATGTGTGTATACTGGGTGTGCATATACTGTGTGTATATTGTATGTATACACACCCAGTATACACACACACACATACATACAGTATGCATATATACAGTCAAACACTGCAAAAGTCGGAAATAAGGAAGAACATTTGAAATAATAATAGCTTGTTATAATTTATAAGAAGTTAAAATAATAAATGGATAAATTATTTCAAATGTTCTTCCTTATTTCCAGATTTCCGAAATTCGGAAATAAGAAAGAACATTTGAAATAATAATAAATAAATAACTATTAAATTATAGGTATTGGAATTTTGTTGAAAGTATGGCTATTATTGATAAATTTCATATTTAAGTTCACTAACAGCCAAACTTTCAAGGAAATTCCAATACCTATAATTTAATAGTTATTAGTTAGTTATTATTTCAAATATTCTTAGTTATTTTAGAATTTTCGGATTTCCAAATTTCTGAATTTTGGATTTCCGAATTACCTCAATTGCCGAATTACCGCGATTCAGAAAAACAGAAATTCGGAAATTGGAAATTCGGAATTCCGAATTTCTGAATTTCGGATTTCTGAATTACCGCAATTGCCGAATTACCGCGATTTGGAAAAATGTAAATTCGGAAAAATTCGGAAATTGAAAATTCGGAATTCGTCCGAATTGCCAAATTTTACAAAATTCGGTAAAAATGAAATTCGGAATGAAACAAATTGCACAAGCCTACCTTTAAGTGTGTAGCACTTTCTCTCTCCACAGTCCTCCCAGACTGATCACTCACCAGCCCATCCAGTTGACTTCTCAGAATAACTCCTGGACGTGTGGACCTGCTCCCGCTGCCCTCTCCTTGCTCCGTGCCTCCAGGAAGGGTTTCCTCCATGTGTTATAGGGGTAATCTTCCAGCACCCAAGCCCCAGGCCCGATGTCCCCCCCCCCAGACTAGGGGGCACCCTCAAGTGCCACTGCTTGCCTCCTCAGCACTCCTTCTCCATCTTCCACCCGACTGCCTCCTGTCAACATGACCCATGCCCATCCATGAAGTGGTCTGCCCCCTGCCAGCCCATTTGCCGGAAAATCTCAGGCCCTAATATGCCAAGCAGCTCCTCCTAGTTTCCGCCCACTACATCTGGATGCTTCTCCAAGGTTCCAGAAGACAGGGGGAGGCACCAGGGAAGCTATTTGCTGAGTCATCCAGCCTACCTCATGACCATGGCCTTCAACCATGACCCATATTCAACCCAGGCCTGGCTCTCAGCCAGGACAAATTTTCCTACACTACAAACCTAAAAAACGCATTCCTATCACTAACTTCACTATTCTTTACAGTCTGTCAGCAGGGGGTTATAAACCTGCTGGCAGAAACAAACAGTAGCATTTTTTATTTCAGATTGTCTATGGTAGGAGGAACCCTTACAAGTTTTAGCAAAGCAGTACAAGGCCTCACCCAAAGTTCTTCAGTGGGAACAGAACATCCATCTGGAAAAACAAGTCAGAGTGTGAGGTCGGCCTAGTCTGTGAAAAGAAAAACAAAGGCAGCAATCTAACCTGCTGTTTATGTAAATTGTACCTGTGAGCTGAACACTCCCATATGAGTCTTTCACAGGTAAGAGTGAGGATTTGCCTGTCTCTTCAGGTTGCAATCAGCTCCTCTGACAGTGTGGTTCTTGGTGGCCTGTTCTGCTTTAACAACCACCATCCTGTTTTTGTAAATAGCTCTCTCCAGCAGCCATGTCGAATGTCCTGGAACAGGGTCCAAGCTCACAATGCGGTCCCCACAAGGGCTTGGGGATATGCATATACTCCCACACCATGTCATCCTCCCATTCTCCACGCGAGTCCTCTATGACATCCATGATGTTTGGAGGGACATAGGGATAATCCAGACCCCACTCCAGACCTGTTCTTCCCGGCACCACCAGTTGGAACATGGAAACCTTGGCAGTTCCCTTGGCTTCCCCTTCCCAAGAAGAACACAGGCTTTGGATGATCTCCCTACCCACTGCCTGTACTCAGCAGCTTTCAGGGATCTTCCCCGATGCCACTTTTCTTCGCAGGCGAGTCACCAGCCTCAGACTCAACCCTACCTTTAGCAGATACTTCAAGGCCCCCTCCAGCCTTCTGTGACTTTCGCAGCTGTTCCATGCAATGACCTGATCGCAGGTCCACACTGTAATTGAGTGGCTCCTATTTTCTTGCTGTCAGCCTGGTGAGCGGCTCGTCACAATGCCCGCACCGCATTCAGGCACTAACCATCGCAGTCAGTCTTCTGCACCCAGGACACAGTAGACACAGCCTCTCTGTTTCCTTGATCATCCCAGGGGCGAATCCCCCTCGATGCTGCAGCCTGACACTAGTACCCACCAGTGTCAGTTCCTGCACATCAGGCAACCAGGTCAATGCTGCGTACACACGTGCACCTTCTGCCATCTTGCTCCTCTATCTCTCACTGCAAGCAGGGCATGCTGGGTTTCCCCTGGCCCGTGGCTCCACCCCAACCTTCCAGACTGGCTGGCACCCGCAGCTCTGGTGAGCAGGCCTTTCCTCACGTGATCCACTGTAACCCCTTGTTACCTGTACAGGCGCTTGCAGGCACATGCAGCACACTGAATATATTGGCACTTGCAGAACTTTCAGGAAATACCGTTCGACACCGACTGTGCCCAAACAACTGAAAGCAGGTGGCAGCAAGCATTTACTGTGGTTGCCATGAGCAACAGCAAAGTCTGTAACACAAGTCACACTGTAGTTAGCAGGGTTAGGACAGTCTTTAAAATCAGCCATGGGCAACTGATAGACCCCTTCCCGCAGGTACCTGCTGGCTTATCTAGATCACCATGGGCAACGGCCGACTTTTTGGTGCACACTTTGCTGTTCTCAGCAGTACATTGCAGCATACAGTCACTTTTTCCAGCTTTAAGCAGACCGATGCAATGGACATTTTGTAATCCATGGGTGCCAACGCCCGCCGTGGTTTGCCACAGGTGATGGTACATAACAGTTCTCACTAAAAAGCAGGTTTTTTTAGTGCACATGTCCATCCCAGCTGTGGTTGGGGCAGCTGGGTATGCGGTGCCGCACTGACCTGACAGCAGCTCCCGCTGGTTGCTATGGGTAATGGCACTTGACTTGAGCACACAGTCACAAACAGGCAGAGCACATAAGTCCGCCGTATTGAACCCTAGACTCCTTCTGTCACACTGATTTTATCCATAGAGCTCTTTTTTTTTTTTTTTTCCAAAATGTATTTTATTGTTTGAAGAAGAAGAAAAAGAAAAGGGGAAAACATGCGTATATCAAACAAAGGTGAATAAGAACAAATAATTCATAACATTTGCATAACTATATCAGGTAGCATAACAACAGACAGTTAATATATTGGAAATTGGTGATAGGCTTGCTACCTCATACCATAAAAGGGGGGGGGGGGGGGGGGG
>BLSH010488601.1:361540-375522 GCA_018402905.1 Glandirana rugosa | reverse complement strand
CTGTTTCCACTCCTCTTGGCAAGCCCACCGCTTCGAGATCAGGAAGAGTTATTACGAGGTGCCCTAACTAGGTTGCGAGTCGTATATACTATACTCTCCTTTCTCCGGTTGTATCACACTATGGCAAAGTTTCTTTTAAAATAAATCTGGTTTCCCTAATGGTTGGGGGGGGAATAGGGGTTTTGATAATTTAGGTGATATTGTCGGCCTAACGGATATGAGGTTGTCCAACCTGTGCGCATAGGTTTTAGCAGGCTTCCTAGCGGAGTCCCATAAGAGCTCTTTTTATATTCTAAATGTGAGTATTGGTAATCCCTTTGGTCTAAATAAAATTTTCTTTGAAACGGTATCACACTATGTTGGCCTCTTTCCTCTCATATCATATATGCTGAGCGTTGGATCAATCCCGTGGAGCATTATTGAGAAGGACTAGAGCTTCGCCACCCGAACGGTTCTCCTCACCTTTGTCCATGATGACCTGCGGACACCATTGCCTTCAGAGGGGATTTTGACTTACGTGCATGATCTACCAGAATCTGGTAAGCTCACATCTTACATTTGAGTGAATCGTTACTAGGATTTCCGTTGTTGTTGATTTCCAAGGAACTCCAGCATATCTTCAATAAGGATTTATTTTGGTTTATGTTCGGTTCCACCCTTGGGATCAGAGGGTGTATACCTTGACTTACAGGATGAGAGAGTCTATATTGTGATTGAAAGTAATATTAAGACTGAGACACCATTTTTCTTCCAGACTCTCTGTTATTTTGTTTTTTATGGAGTGAAAACTAATATATAATGTTTTAACCTGTCTAGTAATGTGTTTAGTGTAATGCAGAACACTTACGTATTTTTTTTCTCATATATCTTAGGGAAGAAGTTGCAAAAGCGGTGGAAGTCTCTCTGGGACCGTGTCCGTAGAGACATGGACGAGGAGAGGGCATCCACATCAGGAGCAGCTACACCCGCTAAGAAGCCACTTGTCCATGCTCAAAATCTGCTGTTCATGCGGCAATCTATTTTAAACAGCAGCAGAGAGTGAGTTTAGCTAAATTATTCCTTTTTTTTAATTTATTTTTTATTAGAACAATTTTTTTTCATAAATTTTAATTAAATTTTCTTTTCTTTTAGAACAACCTCCAATATATCTGGGAAAAGAAAGCAGCAGGAGCCAAAGCAGGAGTCAGAGCCAGAGCCAGAGCAGGAGGTGGACAGACCCACCAGCGCCACGTACACCACTGCACAGGCATCCTCCCCTGGCAGTGATGTTGGCTGCCCTGCCATGGAGCCAACACCTGAGGTAAGTCTCCGACCATGTGTATGTCCATCGCAATGTCTGTTTTTCTATGTAACTGCATACCAATCTATGTTTTTTGGGGGATTTTTTCAGGCACCAAGCGGCAGCCAGGATCACGGGGAGGTGCCCACTTGCCTCAGTGTCCGTGGCCCTGGGCGTGGGCGTGGCCGCTGTCATTGACAGATGGGTGGCAGTGCTTTAGACTCAGAGGGAGAGGATAGGGTCCTAGCAATGCTGAGTGAGGTGCGACAGGAGAGGCGGAGTGTGGATGCTTTTTTGGACCCAAGAAACAGAACCGCCTCTTTCTGTCACAACCTATATCATAAGATAGAGGACGTTGGGGGAAGAACATCGGGTGGAGTGTATGGATCAGTTGAATGAAGTATGTGCGGAGTATAGGAGGAGAAATACTCGCTCATCCGGTCCATACCCTTCATTTCCGGATCCCCCAATGTCCTCTAGTATCTCAGCAGTGCTACGACCCCCCCTCTCTCTACCAGCCCCTTCCTCAGCACCAGCCACCACCCACCATGCCCCAGAATCTATATACTCCCCAAGTTTATGTGGACTGTCCACCTCCACTCCAAGCTCCTCAATACCGGGAGCACCAGCCTTACTCCTCCCCCCCCCCCCCTCCACAATCCCCATATCCCCATGTTTCTCAGCCAACCTACCATCAGTTATGATTATAATAAAACAAATTTTGTGATTCAAGCAACATTGTTTTGGAGTTATTTTTCTTTAATAGGATGTATATTAGCAACCGTTTTTATTCTGCATGGGACAAGCGTATGCTGAGCTCATATATGGGCTCAGCATCCGTTTGCCCCATGCAGAATAGAAAATGGGACTTTTCATTCTGCATGGTACAAACGGATGCTGAGCCCATATATGGGCTCAGCATCCATTTGCCCCATGCAGAATAGAAAATGGGATTTTACATTCTGCATGGGAAAAACGTATGCTGAGCTCATCATACGATTGTCCAATGCTGAATGAAAAGTTTTGATTTCCATCCTGCATGGGGCAAATGTATGCTGTTGAGCTCATCAATGAGCTCAGCATACGATTGTCCAATGCTGAATGAACAGTGTTGATTCTCATTCTGCATGGGGCAAATGTATGCTGTTGAGCTAATCAATGAGCTCAGTATACGATTGTCCAATTCTGAATGAAAAGTGTTGATTTTCATTCTGCATGGGGCAAACGTATGCTGAGCTCATATATGGGCTCAGCATCCGTTTGTCCCATGCAAAATCAAAAGTCCCATTTTCTATTCTGCATGGGTCAAACGGATGCTGAGCCCATATATGAGCTCAGCATCCGTTTGTCCCATGCAGAATCAAAGGGACTCGTAAAACAATTGAGGAAACATGGACACAAAAATAATTAAATTGAATATGATATTTTTATTAAAATACATTTTTACAGAGTAGAAAAGATGATTCTTGAACAAATTTTTAGATATGATCTATTTCATTTCGGATCGTCATGATCCGTGCAGTTGTGCGAAGGTTCATAAATTTTACCCGATTGCTTGGGTTGCTTGGCTCTGGTTCCACATTACTGCTGTCATTGTTTCTTAAAAAATTGTGTAGCACATAGCATGCCAGGACCACCCTTACTGTGTTTTCCACGTCCAGTTGCATAGCAGATAGCAAAATCCTCCATTTTGTTGTGCAGACCCCAAACGCGCACTCAACGCGGCGTGCACGGCTCAGCCTGTAGTTAAAGATTCTTTTTTCCGGCTGAGGTCAGAGCCATTATATGGCCTCATCAAATTTTCCGATAGTCCAAAGGCCTCATCTGTGACCATCACCAACGGCATAATTGGCTCTTCAGTTCCGGGTAGAGGCCTGCTGAGTGGGATGTTTAGACTTCCCTCCATCAGACGACATCCGAATGCAGATTGGCGGAATTTCAGGGAGTTGCCATGGCTGCCGTATGCTCCCACATCTACAAAAAGAAACCTTAGATTGGCATTGGCTAATGCCAGCAAGACCACAGAAAAGTACTTTTTGTAATTAAAATAAGAGGAGCCGGAGTTGGGAGGCTTCTTCACCCGGATATGCTTCCCTTTCAGGGCTCCAATGCAATTTGGGAACTGCGTCTTCTCCCAGAATACATGAACCACAGATTCCCAAACTTGTTCCGTGGGCTCTGGCATCTCGACTGAACGTGGCTCCTCCCAAATTGCCACGCACGTAGTACGCACTATCACTGAGACGGTCATGACTCCAAGAAGAAAATAGTGGTGCAGGGACACATAACTCTGTCCAGTGGCTAGGAACCTAATATAACATACAAATGATAGAATATTAAAATAAAAATAGCGTAAGAGCACCAACAATATTCCCTAACCTTATCCCATACCCTTAACCCCTATTCCCTACAATCTACTTCTAAGCCTGTCCCCTAACCACTAAAGAAGCCCTATTAGCGCATAATTTATGAAAACATACCCCCTAACCCATATGCATACTTCTTAACCTTATTCCCTAAAACCTATTTCTAAGCTTGTCCTCTAACCCCCAAATAAGCCCTATTAGCGCATAATTAATGAAAACATACCCCCTAACCCATATGTGTATTTGTATAAATTTTTTACTTACCGGAGTGTCACCAGCAGCCTTTCCTCTGGTGAAATAGCACGCCACATCTCGGTGTCCATCAGGGTCAACCAGGAGGCACAGCTTCTCCAGCAGCTCGTCAAAAAACGCAACTGGCATCCTGGTGAAATTTAGAAATTTGTCTGGATGTGTATGCAGCTGGGTGTACATCTGGGTGAAGTACCCCAGAGACAGCTGCTGGGATACCAGGGGATGGGTCCAGATGCGACGTCGTCTGCTGGATCTCTCCTCCTCCAACTGCCTCCTTCTCCGCATCCTCCACAAGGTGATGAGCAGGATTGCCTCATCGATCTTTTGGACAACAGGATCCATTGCAAAAATGATATAGGATTTGCAAGATCGCAAAAAAAAAAACCGCACACTCCGAACAAACACCAACAAACTCCGACAACATACGCTCTCCTCTCTCCACGTTTCTTATTGCTTTTTTATGGCATTGTGGGTAATTTGGGAGTGTAAAATATCTGTGGGATGTCTTTTTAAAAAAAACGCTATTTAGCACTGAAGCTCACTAACGCTCATTGACGCCAATCCAAAACACCGCTTACATTGCGTTTTTTGATGCCGATATTAATAACGCCTATTGACGGCGACGCTCACTAACGCTCACGAACGCCGATGCAAAACGCCAAAAAACGCAGATTTTTCCTGAACGTCGGGCCCGATGTTTTGCTTATTTTTTTGCATATGCCTGTGTGTATGAGGCCTGTCATAGGCAGGAATCCAAGGCCCCTTTAAATGTGTAGCAAAATTGCAGAGTCCAGCTTGATCACGCCTGTGGGTTACTGATCCCAGCACCACCTCTTCAGGCACTGCCACCCCACCTGGCTGCAGCTACGCCTTTCACTAGTTCTCCTGGCTACTTCTCCCCATTCCTCTTAGACTAAGTCCTCCCAGACTGAAGACTCACCAACCCACCTGGCTGACTTCTCAGGAGACCTCCTGAATGTGCTGACCTGCTCTCGCTGTCCTCTTCTTGCTCCTTTGCTTTTGTAGAATGAATATTCGCTATTGTAACACTGATCCTCCTCCCGGCCAATCAGGAAGGGGGTCTGAGACCCTTCACCTGATTGGCTGAAAGGACAGGCGATCCTATTGGACGCCGAGGAGGAGGGAAGGAGATTCACGGCCGCCATGATGGAGGAAAAGACACAGGAGCCGCTGCTGAATGCCTAAATGGGGTAAGTGTGGACCGACTGGCAGACATCGAGAGGGGGGGTTGTTTGCCACCTTTGCCACCCGCCCCCCCCCCCCAAAAAAAAAAAACACCAGCAGCCACTGGTATTGAGAAGGATCTGTTGCTGCTCAAAGCATTTGTTGTGATCCTATTGCCTTTAAATGCTTCAGCTCTTTAAAGTTTTTTACAAAATGTATCGATACCCTGTACATGATTTAACTTATCACATGTTTCTGTTATTGTCAAAGGATATGTAAATTGCAGGTTGCAAGTATATATATATATATATTTTTTTTTAACCAGCGGGTTGAACAAAAAAAAACAGATCTGATTCCCCCATGAACACATTCAATTGAATTCTTACTGCTGTGGTATTGTATTCTGACAGTGGGGACCCTTTCCCACTATCAGAATACATCGATCAGTGTACGCTTGGGAAAAAACCCAAATTACTTTTGTGCAAACAGCCTGTCCATACATGGATGGAAATTTGGCCGGTTCCTGCTGAACCGGCCGAATTTCATTCCATGTATGGCCGGGCTCAAGCGTCCCTCCCTTCAGGAATTATGATTTACAACATATTCTTACTGAGATCGTGATGTATTTCCAAATAGAAAACACAGTTCAGCAGAAAAACTCAGAGCACCAGTAGTGAGCCTGAGAGGGTTAAAGCAGTATTAAACTCTGCAACATTTTTTCTTAATGGGCCTTTAGGAGGTTTATGTCATGATGTGCCAGTATGCACAACATATAAGCACATTACAGTAGATTTACCTGTCAAACCAGCTCTCCAACGCTGTGCTGTCACCACTCCAGTGGGTTCTGGGTGCTTCCATCTTCAATGGATCTTCCTTCCGGGTTCACTCTCTCCGGCCACATAAATGCCTGGGCCACAATGATGTCACTCCAGTGAATGTGCACGTCATCATGGCACAGAGCGGGTGCCAGTGGCAACTGGGGAAATTTTAGGATGGGGGTGCTAAACCCCGCCTTTCCTTTTTGACCCCTCCCACTTCTCATGAGCACCTCCCCTTATTGATTAGGGTATACACTGCACCAGATAGGGAATACACTGCACCAGATAGGGAATACACTGCACCAGATAGGGTATGCACAGCCCCCCCCCCTGCCCCTGCAGGGAAGGGAACCAACTCTGAGTGAGGGAAGGGTCCAGCCAGGCCTCCAGGGAGGGATGTGTCTGCGAAGCGGAGGGACGGCTTGCAGGCCGCAGCCACATAACAGCACAGACAACATATACACAGCGTGGAGGCTATAGACAGAGTCAAACATTGAGAAGATACAAACACCGCTCAGGTTGTTTGGAGGTGAGCCTGTATATGGATCCGGGTGCCTGCCTTGGCTCGCCGCCGTGCACAATAGAAACAGACAATTTCGGCAGCACTCCACAGATAAATTTTGAAAAGGCTTGCAGTTTTATTACAAAACAGGCATATGCAGGTACAGGTAGACATGTTTCACTCGACAACAGCGAGCTTAGTCATTACAAAGGATACAGTGCTGACACTCAGCCTCTTATGGCGGGACTCATCCAAAGCACCGCCCAAACAGCTGAGTGAAATTACCTTGTGAACATGCAAATTAAAAACATTTGACATTGAATCTATTAACTTAAGAGAAACATTTACATATGGATCACCATGTAGTCCTTTAAACATAACAAATCTTCTTCAACCACAAATAAGACAATTTAACAAAAAAGACACAAGCAAGAGACTATGAAGAGAGACGCAAGAAAAAAGGCAACACAAAATTATACATACATATATTACAGAGAGCAAGCAACAGCAGGCGTCTGCGTGAACAATTCCAATTAAAGTGTTGTCATATATTTTTCTAACACGCATCCACCCACTACCGCGCTTGCTTCTCAATTCATATGGTTGTTTCCTGGACAAAATATCGATACAATTAAATACATGGAACCAAAATTAGACACCCATTGTATTCATCAATCGCCCCATGACATACTCGTACACCAACTCCCCATTGAGTATGTTGCATGATTAGACAAGCCGAACTTGTGTGCATATGTGGAGAATGTGATCGCTGATACATGGACGAAAGAATGCATGTGCGCTGTTCTAATACATCAAAAAATCTAAAATATAGAAAAACCGGTACAGAACTAACCGCACCGTTCATATTTCTCTTATTGTTTCAAAAATAAATGCCACTCTATTATATTCACACTCACGCAATTCCTCCTCATCAGACCCAACCATCGACTCAAATGTGCCGACAGATAAAGTCCATGAAGTGAACTTCCACAAATCAACACAAAACACCCATAATATGGTGCCACATATGTCAAGAACACTCATCACTATCCAACCAATATTCAACGTGAATATATTCACCACTATTCATGGTTTTAGAAATACATAGTTAAACATTTGATGGACAGTGAAAGACCAAGGGAGATAAACCAAACACTATTGTTAGAGATCCTATTCATAGAAATGGGTGATGTCCCATTTATAATTTATACCTAGAGGTATGCGGATTTGAAAATAAAAAATCCAAAACGCTTCCCTCTTACAAAGAAGTTTAAAAACATCACCCCCTCTACTAGGGGCATCAACTTTTTCCAAAACTTGAACTCCCATAGCTGTATGATCTCCACGATGGGCATCTCTAAAATGTTGTCCCACATTGGTGGATTTCTCTCTATCCTTCCCTTCACTATATAAATGTTCATAGAAACTGTCCCTCAAACGTCTAGTTGTACGACTAATATATTGGATATGGCATATTCCACAAGTTAGGATATAAACTACATACTTCGTATTGCAATTAAAGAAGGATTTGATTTTATGTTGTTTATTCGTTGTATACGAGCACACTGTATCACCACCAATGATGTGGCTGAAGCAGGGGCACTCTCTACCACCACACCGAAAATTGCCCCTGCAATTAAACCACGTAAGGGATTGTTTCGTACAGGTTTGAAAAAGACTGGGGGATAAATAACTACCTAAAGATGGAGCCCGCTTTTTGGTATTACATTTATCCCATCTCTCAAGAGATCAGCACATGTCTCATCACCATAAAGTATTGGTAAATATTTATAAACATGTCTTTAATTTCATTAAACTCTGAGCTGAAAGCTGTACTTAAATTTAATTTGTTATTATATGCTCTTTCAGCTCCTCCAGCTCGTTTTTTATCCCTATTGTCACCATGGCCTTTCAACAAGTCTATTCTGTTTTTAGAATTCACTATATTGATAGCCCTATCCAGCATCCATCGCGGATATCCTCTCCTTAGGAATCTCAGAAATAATGCCAGGACTTGTTTATGATATGCATCTTGTGTGCTACAAATGCCATGGATCCTCAAAAATTAGCCTACAGGGATTCCCTTAATAGTGTGTCTGGGATGCCCCAAGTTGGCCCTTAACAGTGTGTTCCTTGACAGGGGTTTTCTGAAAAGGTCTGTATGAACCTTTGACCCTTCCACACTCAAATGGAGTCCAAAAAATCTATCTCAACTTTATTTGTGTAACCTGTGAATTGTAGATTCATATTATTACAGTTAAGATACTCCAAAAAGGATTCTAAGGAGCCTAGCTTGTCGTCCACTATAAAAACCAAATCGTCTATGTAGCGATTAAACAGTTGTATGAAATTTCTAAATGGATTGCTGGATCCGTATATATATACACGTTCCCACCAACCCATAAATAAATTGGCCAGCGATGGGGAAAATGTAGCCCCCATCGCTGCCCCCCTCTTTTGTAGATAGAACTCTCTATTGAACATGAAGAAATTATGTGTCAGTAGATACTGCAGTACATCCAAAACGAACACTAGCATTTCAAGTCTCAAGTCTGAGTATCACCACCACATTATGGGTGTCAGGTTCGAGCATTCCTAGATGAACAGTTTCCTGGAAAGTGGATTGGTCATCGTGGGCCAGTTGAATGGCCCCCAAGGTCTCCCGATCTGACCCCCTTAGACTTTTATCTTTGGGGTCATCTGAAGGCAATTGTCTATGCTGTGAAGATACGAGATGTGCAGCACCTGAAACTACGGATACTGGAAGCCTGTGCTAGCATTTCTCCTGCGGTGTTGCTATTAGTGTGTGAAGAGTGGGAGAAGAGGGTTGCATTGACAATCCAACACACTGGGCAGCACATTGAACACATTTTATAAGTGGTCAGAAACTTGTAAATAACTCATGAAAGAATAAAGTTACGTTAAAACCAAGCACACCATTGTTTGTCTTGTGAAATTCCCACAGTTTGATGTGTCACATGACCCTCTTCCTATTGAAAAAAACAAAAGTTGGATTCAAAATGGCCAACTTCAAAATGGCCGCCATGGTCACCACCCATCTTGAAAAGTTTCCCCCCTCACATATACTAATGTGCCACAAACAGGAAGTTAATATCACCAACCATTCCCATTTTATTAAGGTGTAGCCATATAAATGGCCCACCCTGTAGATTAATCACTTGCCTACCAGACAGACTTTCTCCCCCAGGGAATTTTTAGCTTTCAGCGCTGTCACACTTTGAATGACAATTGCGCGGTCATGCAACACTGTACCCATATGACATTTTTAAAAAGAGCTTTCTTTTGGTAGTATTTAATCACCACTGGGTTTTTTATTTTTTGCTAAACAAATGAAAAAAGACCGAAAATTTTGAAAAAACAAAACATTTTTCATAGTTTATTATAACATTTTGCAAACAGGTAATTATTCTCCTTCACTGATGTGCGCTGATGAGGCTGCACTGATAGGTGGCACTGATGAGACTGCACTGATAATCAGTACCCTGATTATCAGTGCCGATTTCCTTTAACATAAGCCGGTTGTTGGCCCTCCTCTTCCCTGTCAGCTGTTCTCTGTCACACTGTCAGCATGAGGAAAGAAAAGAGGATAACTGGCTTGTGTTTACATCCTGTGATCAGCTTTAGTTGGTGGTAAAGGGCCACTCTGATTCTCCCTTTACCTCGATCGGTGATTAGCTGAGTCTGAAGGACTCGGCGATCACAGAGCGTGCCGCCCGCACGCCACAAGGGGCATGCAGGCAGCGCGATCATGGGAAGACATTCATGGACGCCCTCCAGGCAAACTAGACCCCGCTGTAGCCGTCTTTCGGCTATAGCGCAGACAGGAAGTAGTTAAATAGATTTCTAAAAAAAAAAATTTCCTTTAGGGCTAAAGTACAATAGTGATTCTTGCCACTAGAGTTAACCATTTCCTGGTTGTTGCCTCATTAGGTTACAGTTACACTGGAGATTTTTTTTTACTCAAGTATTATGCAGTAGCATCTTGTAATAGGTAAAATTATAGTAAATCATAATTTTTTTAAGCACTTTCAGCAACCGATTTAATCACTTACAGGGTACACAGCATCTTTAGCTTTTAATCCTTGCCTTTGTTCCAGTTTAAATTTGTGCCATGATCACTGCCCCAGGCTTCCTGTCTCAGGGTGGCTTCTTTATCTTGCAGCATCCTATGGAGCCACCCTTGCATCCAAGGAACTACAGTTATGTTGCCCTACACTGTGTGCATCAAAAGAAATACGCAACCCTGTATCCAAGGATGACATGGCACTCCCCTGCTCCTCCCTCCTCCTCCACTCTCCAATCTAACTGACAGGATAGAGACTGCACTGTCCATTATTAAATCTTTCATGTGAAGACTGGAATTTCAGGGAAGCAGCACAGAGCAGGAGCCAGCAGAACTGAAATTGTAAACCACAAAGAAGAATATTAAGAATCTTATATTATAAGAATATTAAAGTGGCTGTCAATCTCCGCTGCCCCCCCCCCCAAAACCCTCCCCCCAAAAAATCAAGGAATAATGAGCTAGTATGCATCGCATACTAGCTCATTATGAAAAGCTTACCTTGGAACGAAGCTGTTGCAGCGGTCTTGACACACCGCTGTGACCGGCAACATACTGCTTCCTGGTCCGTGGCTCTGGCCAATCACAGCGCGGGCTCCATCGCTGGGATTGGCTTAGCCACGCTGACGTAACTCCCACGCATGCACACGGGAGCCATCATTTACGGCATGTTTACAGAAGAAGCGCCACCCTGGGCCACCCCAGGGGCTGATTCTTCAGTGTGCATGTGACGATGTCGGCACATGCAGATACAGGGAATATCTCCTAAATGGTACAAGTTTAGGAGATATTCCCAGGATGTACAGGTAAGCCTTATTATCAGCGTACCTGTAGTTTAAAGTGGTTATCATGAGTTGACAACCACTTTAACAAATAGTTTACTTGGGAATGTTTATACTATTGTGGTCAAATGTGTTTAGCTTTCTAATGAAGGTTTAAAACTACTTTAATCCTATATGACTGGAGCATTGTGCAATTATGTTATGTTACTATTACATGCTGCTTGTCTAACTTAAAGAAGGACTTCAGAAATTACAGTAATTTAAAAATTGTGCTGGCTTCTAGGAGTTTAAGTCCAACAAAGTGCATGCCACCTCATGGACTTATCTCCATTATTTAGTATCTACATTTTTACGGAGTGCTAGGAGTATAGTTTTTGCTATACTTCTGGTGCTCCAACACTGGACCTCTGGGTCTCAGCCAAAGAAGATGTAAAGGCATGTGAATCCTCTCCTCCTGCCCAGTTACAGAAGGCTTGGTATTATGTGGACCCATTTACAAAATACCAAGGATTTTGCAAAAGTACAGCAGAGAGTGGGGCAGGCAGTCACACAGCAGCCATGCCTCTCTTGTCAGAGGGCTGGGAGTATAGCGATAGCTGTACTCCTGGCATTCAGTAAAAATATAAATAGTAAATAAAATACAATTGTCTACGAGAAGGCATACACATTGGACTTAACCCCTTATAAGTGTAACACCCCTCTGGTACCCCAAAGGCAGGATAGCACTTCCAGAGGCAGCAGAGGGCTAGTATTTCACCCTAGGGCTGAGTCCATGGCTAAAATTGGGGGGAGCGAGAAAGGATATTGGGCGCCAGTCACGTTTATCTTTTTAAAGTTTTATTACAGAACGGTTAAGAAGGTGAGGATTAGGGGTCCCAGATATCACAGCAGATCACTTATAGACTCTACAGATCAATTTCCAGCTTCATAGTGTCAGAACCTTTCAGCAGACCTAGCAACACTAAGCACATTCCCAAATTTCTTAAGTGAGTCACCAGGCCCTTCTGAGAGACCAGCCTTCTTTCTGGCTCCCTCCAGCAAGGGGCCTTCCTCTGGATCCTCTCCTAAACATCACTACTATAAGCAATCAGTGTGTAAAAATAAATAAATAAATAAAAAGTGTCACTGAACTACTCTGATAGGATGCACACTATATTACCAAAAATATTGGGATGCCTGCCTTTACACACACATGAACTTTAATGGCGTCTTAGTCCATAGGGTTCAATATTCAATACCTTTTGCAGCTATTAACAGCTTCAACTCTTGCAGCCTCCGCTCTAATTCATCCCTAAGGTGTTCTATCAGGTTGAGGTCAGGACAGTCAAGGCCAGTTAAATTCCTCCACCCCAAACTCGTTCATCCATGTCTGTATGCACCCTCACTGCACCTTCAGACAATCCTCTTAGGAGTCAACCACAGACAAGTCTGCTTCAGTCGGCCGACGATGATAGTGTTGTCCTACTATCCTCCTTTAGAAAATTGGAACTTTTAATGGCCCGAGAAATCCGTACATTGAAACATATCCCTCGTGGTCCAAGAATAAAAAAATTTCCAACATTTGATCTCCCAGAAGAGGGAGACCAAAAGGAGTGAACGGACGCACTGGCATCATGTTCATTCGAACTAATGAGGATTAATTGTAACATCAAAAGAAAAGGAAATGAGCAATGTAAGAGAAGAAATAGCCACTATTCAAAAAAACAAAGGAGTTACAAAATCACCCTAAATTTAAAGACTTGGACCATCGTCTTAATACAAAATTGGACAAATTGGAGAGAGATGTAATAGCAGGGAAAAAAGAGAAATTAACAAGAGACCGTCTGGATTATGAGAACAATATAGTATATTTATGGTAAAAACCTTTTTCTTCTCGTCGTGCATGCCATAGATCCCTCCGCAAAAGTGTCAGTTTTTCAGATCTGGAGAGCGAAATGGTTAATGATTCCCTGGCCATTACTGCTTCAGATTCATCACCTGAAACCAACAGGAAAGGAAACCAACAAGAGAGCATTACATGTACTTTAAACTCCAGACCCCACTCTGCAAAATCAAAGAAAAAGAAAAGCACAAAAGGACCAGGAGAGGCGGCCAAAGACACTGGAGATCCAGACAAAATCCGGTACTCACTTTGCGGTCACCCGCAACCCCCACTAAACAATGTCCTGAATCTTTCCAGGAGACCCCTTGATGAAGCAGAGGAATCCCGTCTAGCAAAAGTTTTACATTTCTTCCCCAATACACGGTTCAACCTGTTTGAGACGATTTTAGATGTAAACCGATTTGTTCGCAATTTGACTTTGAAAAGACATTATTTGGAGGACTCTACTTTGCCTGACATGGATACTGATGATGGCGCCGCAACAGGTGAGTCATGTCCCTCTCCACTATTATTTACAGATGTATGTATTTTAAATTATCTTACTGATTTGGCTACAGAGTCCACTCCCCCCTCCTTGGCAGATTCCAACAGTTATTTTGGTATACCTTTCAAACTACGCACTGATTTCTATCCAGTTGGATCCCGTGGGAGGGATATGGATCTGTTCCAAAAGTTGGTGGAGAGGGACCTCACTCAACTGGCGCTCCGCACCTCTAAACGTCAGGTAGCACAAAATGTGTCAGAAAAAGAAAAACAGGCACTACAAAGATTGAAAGAAGATGAGACTATTGTAATTTAAAAATGTGGACAAGGGGGGGGGGGGGGCAGTGGTGGT